>OY754311.1:31257008-31704315 GCA_963573325.1 Astragalus glycyphyllos | reverse complement strand
TGCTTTTAGCGAGGGAAAATGCAAATCTTCCACGAAAGAAAAAGAAAATTCATAATACCATTTACCAAGAGACATATCATCCCCCAACGACCAAGAGGCTTGCACAAGGAACCAAATTTACTAGAGCATCATGTCGTAGAGAAGCATCACATTCCGAAAGAATCGATCTTCTATGAAAGTGATTCTTGCAATATGGGGTTGAATCATGAATTGAAGGGGATTGTAGCATTTTGTCTTTCCTTCGTTTTTTACCCTAGGTCCGTTGAATTGTTATTGAAGATGCAGAAGATGGGGAAGATGAAAAAAATGAAAAAAATTCATAATTTTATCCAAGTGACTATTTTAAAACAAAATAAAATGACTTGTAAAGCCAAATAACACTTTTGTCAGACAATCTAGCAAACTGCTAACGAGTTAACAAAAGAACTTAAGTGAAAACTTATGTTTTTGCAAGGATTAAAGCCGAATGACCCCCTATATGTTGGGATAAAAACATATTTAAGTCAATAAAATATAAGCAAAAATTGACTTTTTAAATCCTATTTAATGATAGTATACCAAACATGTCATTCCTTCAATGTTGAATATAATGATAGTATACCAAACAAAATACAAAAATAATCCCATAATGGATGAAACAACTAGTAACACATATATAATAGCCACGCCTAGAATATATTGGGTTGTTGCCAAATGTATACAATCTTATAAAAACAGAACCTTTCAAGCAAAATGATGCTTCACAGAGCATTGCTTTTATACAAAAATGAAAAGGGATCAACTTGAAAAAATTCGAAGGAGCAAAGCAATATATAGTTATCTGTACTCGTGTTAGTGAATCAAAGCTGATAATATATAATGCCGAATACCTCAAGTTAATTCAAATAGTTAAACCAATTCATTAACATGTCTAAAGTTGAACATAAAAGGATTTTCATAAAGACCTCGATAAGTATTGTTGTACCAATTTTCTACCCAATAAGGGTTTTCAAAATACTATAATCAGCTGGTTAAAAAAAAAAAGCTGGTTAAAAAATATGCAACTGTTACTTTAAGCACAAGAGAGCTAGCTAATCTTATAATACTTGTGTAGAGAGAAATACATGAATATATAATTCAATGCAGAGAGAAAAAAGATAGGGACAAAATGGGTGGCTTTTAGCATACACGCATCTGACATTTTGAGTACCATACCCGCATGCACTTTTGACTGCCTAAAACGGGTTACCAGGTTACAAGGGTATTGATCAAAGGTTTCAAGGGTTACTTTGGTTAATTACGCATGTTACCCACATTCCTTCCTTTTTATTTATATTAAACTACCCCACCTTCTTTTTTACTAATAAATCAAAAAGACTATTAACTTTATTTTTGTTTCAGACAGAATTTCTTTCATTACTTCATTAACTTCATTACTCTCTCACTAAATTTTTTCTTTTCCATCAATGTTCTTCATCTGACCAAATCGTTGAAGCTCATCTTCTTCATCACTCTCTCACCAAATCGCAAAAGTTCATTACTCCGCTCACCCATCTTCTTCAAATTTTCCAGATTCATCACTCTCTCGCGAAACCCACCCTTGCGACGTTCATCTTACTTTAACGGTGAAAGGTACGAAATCGTTGTGCACATTATTTACTCTAAGTTTGAACAATGCAGCAGAAATCGTTGTGTTAGAATAGATCTAAGTTGGTGGTACTCACTTCAAACTTTTGATGATTCAGATTTGAAACTAATGTTAAATCTGTTGCGTTTATGAAGCTACCAAGATGATTCGGTTTTGAAAATAGCTATTTGTGTAGTTTAAAATTCAAGATAAATATTTTGTATTTATGATGCTACCAAGATTATTCGGATTTGAAAATAGGTATTTGGGTTGTTTGAGCAGTTAGCTCCAGCAACTGTGTATAATTAATTGTGAGTTATATGAAAAACAGATGCGTGAATAACTATTTGTGTAACAAGCTGGATTCTTAAAATTATGGAAAAGATTGTGAACACAGTTTGCAAACACATGAGAACATAATCTACAAATACATTTTTAGATTCTTAAATTCTTAGTTAATGACCTACATATTCGGATTTGAAAATAACTATTTGTGTAGTTTCATTGTTGAACAATTTCTAATGTGTTTTTGTCAAAGTTTGGTGTATTTGAAGCATTGATTTTGGGAAAAAGAATCAACATGGCTAATGTAGACTCGACGGCTGAAAATTTAAATGCCAACAGAACACAGGTATTTCGTAAAAATTATAGAATTTGCAATATTCTTATGAGTTGTTGTTTTAGTTGAAGTAAAATTTGAAGGAACCTATGTTAAATGTTTAGGATCCGGAAGATATGTCAGATTCTGAGGATTCAGAAAATATGTCAAATGAAGATGACTTCAATATCAATGAAAACGCTGAAGATGGATTTAACTTTGATGAGGAAACAGCTATTAACAGTGACGAGGATTTGATTAAAGTAAAGATGACGAATTTAAATTTAGAAGAGTATTTTATTAAGTTTCATTTTCCAGATTTGGATGTTCCTTTATGTTCTACAACTGGTATGGGAGCATAAAAGGTTTTTCTGCTAGAAAATGTAGGCTTATGAGGAATTCCAAACGTGAAATTACTCAACAAACATTTGTATGCCATAAGAAAGGTCACAGGAAACAATATCACTACGATAGAGAGGGTAAAATCCGAAGAGCAAAACCTGATACTAGGTGTGGATGTCAGGCTAAATGTCGAGTCCATGTCGATGAATTGACTGGGAGGTGGTACATAAAAAATTTCAATGATGTACACAACCACACACTTGTGTTAGTATTATGATAAATATCAGATGAATATGATGAGGAGTGTTGGTATTAATACTAGCAACATATATGGATTGTTTGCTGCTCAGGTTGGAGGTTTTGATAAAGTTGGGTTCATGAAGAGGGACATGTACAACGAGCAATGGAGGCAAAAGAGAATCCAAACATCTGATGCAACAGCGTTGTTGGATTTTCTTGACAGCATGGTGTTAGCCTGTAATTTCGACAGGCTTCATTAAAGATGGTCAACATGGCCTGACTTATATTTATTTCACAAAGACCATATTATTTCGACAAAGAAAATGGTCATGCGCAAGGTAAACTCGACAAGTTTCCAGGGAAGCAAAAGCAAGAGAGAGGAAAATCGACACAGGCTTTCGACAGACAGAAAACAGAGCAGTTATGCGTTGAAGACTAGCAGTTGGTCGAAGCGTGATAGAGCGGTTTTGGTCGAAAGTAGGAGCAGTTACTTGGCCGAAAGTAGGAGCAGTTACTTATTTTCAAATATTTAGGCAGTTACTTAGTTCGAATTTCCCCTTCTTTTCCTTTGTATAAATAACTGTTTCTGAGAAGAAACAGGGGTCGCAAAATCACAATACACACCCGATTCCTGAAACTCTAACTTCCAAGCCAGAGCGAAAAACGAGTGGAAGAATCGTTGTACGTGATCGTGTACCACTTTTATGATTCAATGCAATTTACTTGTCTGTTCTTTACAATTCCTGCACCATTTACTGCTTCTTTCCTTTTCAATTCTGTTAATCATTTGCAAATCGTCCCCTTTTTCCTACGTTTTCTTCAACAAAAACCATGCGCAATTCAGAGGCATTGCTTTGAGATTTTTCTAGTTTGATCTCACAAACCTTCTAATAAAACTAGTGATTGTTTGCTAAAAACACCAGCAAACAAATTGGCACGCCCGATGGGACATTGCCTTTGATTTTGTTCATTTTCATACTCTCTTATTTGTATTCGCTGTTGTATGCACTTAAGAAGTGGTAAAATGGTTCGGTCCAGTACGAATAATGCGTCTAGTTCCAACCCTGTGGTTTCACAAGGGCAAGGAACAACAATGGATTCTGCAAACATTAGCGCAGGACCATCATCGTCGATAACCGTTTCTTCATTATCAATGACTAATGTTGGTTCAACGCAGTCAGAAATGGCATCTTTGCCTATGTCTTTGCCGTTAAGTGCAGGGCTTCATAGCCCTTACATGGCAATGGGAAACGGTTTAGACCCACGTTTGAATAACGTGCATCTACCCCCATTTCCTTTGGGAATGTATGGCATCCCTACTGGAATGCCACATATTTCGACCTTTTCCCCTACACATGTCTCTTCTGAGAGCGTATTTGGTCGAAATCCCCCAGCATTAACCAATACGTCTTTGTTGGCCTTAAGACAGCAAGTGGACGAGAGTAATCACGATATGGTTAATATGCTTACCCAACAAATTGGTACAGTTTTCAATCCTTTGATTCAAAATACCAATAACAGTTACCAAATGTTGGCAAATCAGATGAGTAGGATTGCAGATTTCTTTGGGGCTCCAGCGGTTAATAGTAGGCACGTTCCTATTATTGCGGGTAATGCGTCGCCAGTTAACCCCCAAGAAGCAGTTGCAGTCGAAGCGTCGACAGTTGTAGGCGAACTACAAGGGGCAGTAAACCACGTCCCTGAAGTAGTTTTGGTAAATAGACACCAGAACGCTGATGAAGTCGTTCGACAAGTGCAACAACACAATGTTGGCGCAGAAAACAATATAGCTACTTTAGTCGAAACTATTTTGGCGCAAAATGGCCTTAACATAGGTTTACAAAGGCCTAACTTTGTATCACCATTACGTGAATACGTGTTACAAACTGAGTTACCAAGGGGATGGAAAGTTCCCAAGTTTACTAAGTTTGGTGGTGATACAAATGAGTCCACAGTCGAACACATTGCTCGTTTCTTGACTGAGGCTGGGGACTTAGCACAAAATGAGAATTTGAAGATGAAATACTTTCCAAATTCTCTAACTAAAAATGCTTTCACTTGGTTCACGACCTTACCCCCTGGTTCTATGTTCACATGGGGGCAATTAGAAAAGGCATTCCATGCGCAGTTTTACATGGGCCAGTCGAAAATTAGTCTTAAAGAATTGGCTAGTGTTCGGCGCAAAATGCCTGAAACTATTGATGATTACTTAAACAGATTTAGGCTGTTGAAGTCTCGTTGCTTCACACAAGTCCCTGAACATGAGCTTGTCGAAATGGCTGCTGGTGGCCTTGATTACTCAATTAGAAAGAAATTAGACACATCTCATTTGAGAGATATGGCTCAATTGGCTGATAGAGTTCGACAAGTTGAAAGGCTTAGAGAAGAAAAATCTAGGTCGAATAGGTATCATAAAAAAGAAAAAGTGGCATATGTTGAAGAAGAATTCGACGTTACATATAGTAATGTCGAAGAAGAGGAGATAGACGTGGCTGAACTTAAGCCTGGTCCTCCTTATACCTGTAAATTATTAAGGCCTGCGAATGGGGATAACCCTGTAGAGCCTAAGAATGATAGATTTATGCCTAAGACTTATACTTTTGATGTTACTAAATGTGATGAAATTTTTGATCTTTTAGTAACTGATGGTCAAATATTAGTGCCTAAAGGCCTTAAAATACCAACTCTTGACCAAAGAAAGAAAAAGGGTTATTGTAAGTTCCATAATTTTTTGGGACATAACACTGACCGTTGTGTGCTCTTCAGGGATATAGTGCAAAAAGCAGTTGACGAAGGAAGACTCAAATTTGCTGATAAGAAAATGAAATCTCCTATGCAGATTGATGTTGATCCATTGCCTAAGGCTGAAGCTATGTACTCTGAACCTGTCGAAGCTGATGTCGGCATGGTGGATGCTCAAATGGCGGACCCTCCTAAGTGTGTCAAGACTGCCACCGAAAAATTAAAGGGTTTTATGTATGCTGAAGGTAAGAAACAGGAAGTGACCCTAAAAGAATATGATGGGAAGATACATGCTGTGTATCCAAAGGCTGAGGAAGAATTGATAGATTTCCTCAATCGGTGTAAGTGGAATAACTCTGAAGTTATGCTTTGCCCAATGTGCAGTGCTGTCTTCGATAAAGAAGCAGCTAAAGCTGTCGAAGGTTATCAGGATCAACAACAACGTAAAAGAAAATGGCTTGACAACAGGCCAAAATTTGACTTTGTGAAAGGAGATCTTCCTGGCTATAAGGCTAATGTGTCAACAAAGCCTTCAACGAGCAAACGACAATTTGCTAAAGAGGAGTCCTCAGTGAAGGGTTATTTGAAGCTGTCAACAAATAAATCCTTTGTCCCAAGTGCTAGTGCTCCTGTCGAAGCGTGGGTGCCCAATAATCAACGTGCTAAAGCTGTCAAGCCAGGTACTGATGCTGTTAAGTTTAATTATAAGAATAACTATAAGGGTAAGAACCCCATGACTAGAATACAGTGGCGTCGTTACCAAAGACAATAGAAGAAGAAGGCACACTTTGACATTAACAAAGTCCCAAGTCATTTGGCTAACAATCAAGTTCCACGCAGCATGATAGTGGCGAAGAGTGAGGTTCACAAAACTGAGGTTGCCACAAAGAGGAATGCTGATGTTGCTAGTCATGTGTGTGCAGCAAATAAGGCCAAAGGCAAGGCTGTGGTAACAGAAAAGCCAAGAAGGCCTGCTCTTGAAAGAATATTTCCTCCATTGTCAACAGTGAAAGAAAAGAATGCTGATTTCGATATGGATGAAGACATGGAGTCGGATTTTGATGATTCTGAAGATGATTTCGACGTTGTTTGCAATGTGGTGTCAATACTGCCTCTTGAGTACGATGTTATCACAGTACCAAATGACGTTGAAGAGGATTTTACAGAGGATATGGCTCATCATAAGCCAATGTGTTACTATGTGATGAACAATGGTTGTGTCGAAGACCAAATGGCTACCTTCGAGAAGCCAGATATGAGTATGCAAAACCACTTGAAACCCCTGTATGTCCAAGCCAAGGTCAATGGTGTTGGGATTAACAAAGTGTTAGTGGATGGTGGAGCTGCAGTGAATTTAATGCCACATGGTCTTTTGAAGAAGATTGGTAAGTTCGATACTGACCTCAGGCCACATAACATTGTCTTAAGCAACTATGAAGGCAAAACTGGCCATTCTTTGGGGGCCATTGAGGTGGACTTAATCGTTGGTTCCATAAAGAGGACTACATTGTTCTTAGTGATAGCCTCTAAAGCGAATTTTAATTTACTCCTTGGTAGAGAGTGGATCCATGGAGTTGGTGCTGTCCCTTCAACTTTGCATCAACGTTTAGTAATGTGGAAGGAAGATGGTTTGGTAGAGTATGTTGAAGCCGATCAGAGCTACTTCCGTGCTGATGTGAACCAAGTTACCAAGGAAAACTTTGAGAAACAAATGGCGAAGATTGCGCCATGTTCATCTTCTAATGAGGCATACGTTCCTGCGAATAATGTTTTTGCCTCAGTTCATCTTGACCCAAATTATGGTTTTGTTTGGGAAAGAGAAATAATGGGAGATGATAGTGTCTATCCTGATGGTGTTTTTCGACCAACGGGGTGGAACACTGGTTCTTGAAAGTGTTCTTATGTCAGTGCCCAATGCATGGGACAAAATTACGGCTTATATGGCCGAAAACAAGTTTAAAGCGGATATGGAGGCCGAAATTATTCAACAAACAATGGCTGTCGAAGCCAGTGAGTTACATGAAGAAAATGGCATAGTCATAGATGAAAGACTTGACTGTATCTATGATAATGATCCATTAGGTTTTGAAAAGGATCCTAGAGATTTGACAAAGCATATGCAAGCTCAAGACCCGTTAGAAGAAGTTGATTTGGGAAATGGCTCAATAAAAAGGCCAACTTATATTAGTGCAAATATTGATGCTTCTCTAAAAACCCAAGTCATTACATTGTTAAGGGAGTTCAAAGACTGCTTTGCTTGGGATTACGACGAAATGCCTGGGTTAAGTCGAGAAGTAGTGGAAATGCAATTACCAATACGACCAGGGAAGAAACCAGTGAAGCAAGTGCCAAGAAGATTTGCTCCTCAAGTGTTGGCTAAGATCAAAGAGGAAATCGAAAGGCTATTCAGAAACAAATTCATCAGAACTGCCAGGTATGTCGAATGGTTAGCCAATATAGTTCCTGTAGTAAAGAAAAATGGGACTCTTAGAGTTTGCATAGATTTTAGGGATTTAAATAATGCATCTCCCAAGGATGAATACGCAATGCCTGTGGCAGAAATGCTAATAGATTCAGCAGCGGGATTTGATTATCTTAGTATGCTCGATGGTTATTCTGGGTATAATCAAATCTTCATTGCTGAAGAGGACGTGCCGAAAACTGCTTTTAGATGTCCAGGGGCATTGGGTGTTTATGAATGGGTAGTAATGCCCTTTGGTTTAAAGAATGCTGGTGCTACATATCAGAGGGCCATGAATTCTATGTTTCATGATTTTATTGATGATTTTATGCAAGTATACATAGATGATGTGGTGGTTAAATCTTCCTCAGAAAGTGGTCATTTAGACCATCTTCGCCGTTCTTTTGAAAGAATGAGGAAATATGGATTGAAATTAAATCCATTAAAATGTGCCTTTTGTGTACGTGCAGGTGATTTCTTGGGTTTTATAGTGCACAAAAAAGGCATTGAAATCAATCAAAATAAGACTAAGGCAATTATGGAAACGAAGGCCCCTTCGACCAAAAAAGAGCTTCAGTCGTTGCTGGGAAAAATCAATTTCCTTCGAAGATTTATATCAAATCTAAGTGGCAAAACACAAGTTTTTTCGCCATTGTTAAGACTGAAGAAGGAGGAAGAGTTCAAATGGGAACCAATGCATCAAGCAGCCTTCGACGAGATCAAGTCTTATTTGATGAAACCACCAATTTTGTTGCCTGTTATTAAACACAAAGTGCTCAAATTGTATATAGCAGCTTCTGATAGAACAATAGGTAGCATGTTAGCACAAGAGGATGATAGTGGTGTCGAAAGAGCCATTTATTACCTCAGTAGGGTCTTAAATGATGCCGAAACGAGGTACACTCCTATAGAAAAGTTGTGCCTTTGTTTGTATTTTTCGTGTACAAAGTTAAAGCAATATATAAAACCAGTTGATGCTTCTGTTTATTCGCATTTTGATGTTATTAAGCATATGCTGTCGAAACCAATAATGCATAGCCGAATTGGTAAATGGGCTTTGGCTTTGTCAGAATACAACTTAACTTATCAACCTCTAAAATCAATTAAAGGACAAGTGGTTGCTGATTTTATAGTAGACCATTCTGTTGTCGAAGAAACATTAAGTTTTGTAGACGTATATCCTTGGAGGTTGTACTTTGATGGTTCAAGCCATAAACATGGAGTTGGGATTGGTATTTTAATAATATCTCCTACTAACATTCCAACGAAGTATAAGTTTAAAATTCGAGATGTTTGCTCCAATAATGAAGCTGAGTATGAAGCTTTAATAGTAGGCCTTGAAATTTTACTTGAGCTGGGGGCAAGTCATGTCGAAATAAAAGGTGACTCTGAATTGGTTGTCAAACAATTGACAAGAGAGTACAAATGCATTAAAGAGCACCTTATCAGATACTTTGTTGTTGCCAATGCTTTGTTAAAAAGATTTGAGTCTGTTCACTTAGAACATTTACCACGAATTGATAATCAAGTGGCAAATGAATTGGCACAAATTGCTTCAGGCTATAAAGTTTCAAAACAAAGCCTGGAAGAGTTAATTGAAATAAAGGATAAGATCATTTCTAATGACTATTCTTCGTCAATATTGTCAACACCAACAACTGGGGGGGGCAACAGATGCGAACGCAAACGAGGAACTAGTCGTTGTCGAAAAACGTCAATTTTTTGGTGACTTTGACTTAGCAGAAATTTTTGCTCTTGACAATATGACCAATAATGATTGGCGAAGGCCTATTGCTGAATATTTGCAAAATCCCACAAGAAATACCAATAAAAAGGTAAAATACAGAGCTTTGAGCTATGTGATAATTGGAAACGAATTGTTTAAAAAGACTCCTGAAGGAGTACTATTAAAATGTCTTAGTGAAAATGAGGCATATTTAGCAGTTTCCGATACACATAGTGGAGCATGTGGTTCACACCAAGTAGGCCACAAAATGAAGTGGTTATTATTTCGACAAGGAATGTATTGGCCAACTATGCTGAAAGATTGCATAGAATTTGCTAAGGGATGCCAAGAGTGTCAAAAGCATGCTGGGATACAACACGTACCTGCAAATGAATTGCATGCCATAGTCAAACCTTGGCCATTTAGAGGTTGGGCTCTAGATGTGATTGGAGAGATAAAGCCAACTTCGTCGAAGGGCCATAGATATATCCTTGTGGGAATTGATTACTTCACCAAATGGGTTGAAGCTATACCTTTAGCCAATGTTGATCAAGAAGCAGTGATAAGGTTTATTCAAAATCATATCATTTATAGGTTTGGAATTCCAGAAACCATTACTACAGATCAAGGATCAGTTTTCACTGGTTGAAAAATGGTAGAGTTTGCTTCTGAAATCGGTTTTAAGTTATTAACTTCGACGCCATATTATGCGCAAGCCAATGGTCAAGTAGAAGCTGCCAATAAAGTTATTATTAATTTGATTAAAAAACATGTTGGGCAGAAACCAAAAAATTGGCATAATACCCTTGATCAAGCATTATGGGCTTGTCGAAATTCACCCAAAGAATCTATCAACACTACTCCTTATAGGCTAACATTTGGACACGATGCAGTGTTGCCTCTTGAAATTCGTCTACAATCAATGAGAATTCAAAGACAGTGGGAGATTCCCTCTGATTATTATTGGAATATGATGCTTGATGAATTGGTTGATTTAGACGAAGAAAGGTTATTAGCTTTAGATACGCTTATTCGACAGAAAGAGAGGGTAGCTAAAACTTATAACAAAAAGGTTAAGTCTAAAGCCTTTAATTCAGGTGATCTAGTGTGGAAGGTCCTATTGCCTATGGATAAAAAAGATAGAGTCTTTGGTAAGTGGTCCCCAAGTTGGGAAGGACCATTTAAAATTTTACAAGTTTATTCAAACGGCGCATATGAGGTCGAAGAGATTGGCGCTGATGAAAGAATTTTGCGTATAAATGGCAAATACTTGAAAAAGTATAAGCCAACGTTGCAAGAAGTTAAAATAACGCTGGAATAAATATAAAGAAAGCGTAAAAACATGGCATTTAAGTTGCCAAAACATTGTCGAAAGCACAGAATAAAAATTGCTCAAGAATAAAATGGAAGAAATTTCATTATAATGTTGCCAAGTTACATGTGCCAAAGGAGGCATTTGTGAATTACATAGTGCCGAAAGGGTACATAAACTAGGCATAAATAAACGCTGAATTGCAGTTGGTCTTTTAAGACCAAGTAACTTCTCTTTTGGGTGGTCTTCTTCGACCACGTTGACACTTCCCGTCGTTTGGGGGGTCATTCTTTCGTCTGCGCGTTAGGCTTGTAAGCCTTTCAACAGGGCGTTTCCTTGCTTGGTAAACCTCAGGAAGCCCTTCAGAGAGGAGATATTGATGTCCCCAAGGAAGACAGTCATCATCAAGGCAAAACACCTGATGAATCTTCCTGCTCCCACTTTGAGTCTCCCGCATAAACTCATAAAGTTGCAAGATCAAGTGACATGAAGAAAAAAGGAGCAAAGCCATAATTCGCAGAGATCAAAGACCATCACTTTGAACCTCCAGGCAACCTCACTGCAATTATGAGAGATGAGGTTACGCGGAAGACTCAAAGCAAAGGGAATGATCCAAGAACGGGAAAGGAAAAAGAGGAAAATCATGGAGTGGTGAAGATGAGAAACAAAACTCTTCTATTTATAAGGAGAAGTATGAAAGAGCGTCAGTTGGTTACGAGTTTGGCGTTCCGAGAAGTGAGGTATCACTTTAATTACGGCGTTATTAACGTAACGGAAAATGGTGGAACCATTCAAAGGTAGAACAGAGAATCAGTAAACATAGTCAAAGGCCGAATTTACAGGCTGTTCAAGTTCAAGGTTTGAATATGGAAACAACACTTAACAGTGGTGACATCAGGTATACAGCTATTTTACTCAAGTGCAAAGTTATTTCGATGGTGAATTCAAAAATGTCTTTCTCTTCTTCCTCCTCAAGTTCAGTCGAAAAAGACATTTTTGGGGGGCAATTTGTTAGCCTGTAATTTCGACAGGCTTCATTAAAGATGGTCAACATGGCCTGACTTATATTTATTTCACAAAGACCATATTATTTCGACAAAGAAAATGGTCATGCGCAAGGTAAACTCGACAAGTTTCCAGGGAAGCAAAAGCAAGAGAGAGGAAAATCGACACAGGCTTTCGGCAGACAGAAAACAGAGCAGTTATGCGTTGAAGACTAGCAGTTGGTCGAAGCGTGATAGAGCGGTTTTGGTCGAAAGTAGGAGCAGTTACTTGGCCGAAAGTAGGAGCAGTTACTTATTTTCAAATATTTAGGCAGTTACTTAGTTCGAATTTCCCCCTCTTTTCTTTTGTATAAATAACTGTTTCTGAGAAGAAACAGGGGTCGCAAAATCACAATACACACCCGATTCCTGAAACTCTAACTTCCAAGCCAGAGCGAAAAACGAGTGGAAGAATCGCTGTACGTGATCGTGTACCACTTTTATGATTCAATGCAATTTACTTGTCTGTTCTTTACAATTCCTGCACCATTTACTGCTTCTTTCCTTTTCAATTCTGTTAATCATTTGCAAATCGTCCCCTTTTTCCTACGTTTTCTTCAACAAAAACCATGCGCAATTCAGAGGCATTGCTTTGAGATTTTTCTAGTTTGATCTCACAAACCTTCTAATAAAACTAGTGATTGTTTGCTAAAAACACCAGCAAACACATGGCAAAGAATGATGATCAATTCTATTGGAAGCATACTGTCAATGAAGAGGGAAGACTTGAGAGAATTTTTTGGTGTGATGGTGCTTCTAAGAGGGATTATTCTGTACTTCAATTTGTATTTTTAACAAGAAAACTTACCATTTTTGAGGCAAACCCCCTTGTCACTAACTTCTTGCAAAAGTGCACAGGCATCTTATTCTCTTTCGCCTTCTTACTTAGCTTTTCCAATCCTTTCAAACCAAACACTACAACTTGAAATCCATTTTCTCCTTTGTATTTAAACAGGGCCGGCCCAACCTATTTGGAGGCCCAAAGCGAACTTTTTAGTGTGGCCTTTTAAAGAAAAAAATAACATAAATGTGAGAAATATTAGAAGAAATTTTAAAGTGAGGGAATACAATAGAAATTATAGGCTTTATAAAAGTTCAAAAAGAAAATAGAGTTTTGCATGAGCAAAATTCATATATTTTTAAGTTTAAACTATAAAATAGCATCTTTTAATTTAATAATCAATATGTGTTTCTAGTTTATATATTTTATTTCTATCATTTTAGCGTTATTTGTAAGTTGTTGGAATGGTAAGCTCTTGGCAAACTAATGGATTTGAACCTGTGTTCAAACCTCCACAAAGATAAAAATGTTTTTATTTTTTAATCTTAAAATGCATTTAAAACTAAAATTTCGGTGAAAATGAGTTCTATGGGACTCGATCATGCGACCATTTGGCAAAATGCCCAACATTTCAACCAGCTGCGCCACAAGCACTTATGAGAAATTGAGGCCCCCTTTAATATATGATACTTAATTCTGAGGCCTTTTTTAGGCATAAAAAATTTTATTTTTTTGAGGCCCAAAGCGAGGGTTTGGGCTGCCTTATGCTTGGGCCGGCCCTGTATTTAAAGTAGATTGAATCACGAAACTTAACGTTGTGGGTAAGTTTAAACTCACTCCTTTTTGCTCCAAACCAGATATCATTGTTGTGTCTCTCAACATCTATTACCCACACTTTTCCATCTTTTGTTTTTATCTTCACCTCATCATGGATTGATGCACCCCACTTCTCCATGAAACTAGGTGGAAGCCTCTGCATAAAGTGTAATTTCAATCAAGACACAATAATTTGCTACATATATGGTAAGACTAGATCAATTTAAAAAACTACAATGAATTTAAACTAGACTTACAATATTTTTCCCACGAGGATAGTGATAGCGAACCAAAAAACTTTTCATTTCAGTTTCCATATTTGCCATGATAAGTGAAAAGGCTAATACAAGGAACAAAAGATTGATCCATTAGACTTCTTGATGCTGCTGATAAAAGATTGATGGGAAAATTTGATCCATTAGATATGGAAAGGATGTTATTGGTGGGGCTAATTTGTGTACATCCTGATTATGAAAAGAGACCAAGAGTGAGAGATGCAGCTAGAATGCTTAAGGATGAAGCACCACTTCCACTTTTACCTCCTAGTAAACCAAGGGTTAGAATTAGGCCTATTTGTCCAAATGATACACCAGAAACACAGAATGTTGTTGGGGATTGGTTAAGGACTGATGAGGCTCTTTATTTGACTCCTAGGAGCCAGTTTTACTAGGATTTTTGTACAGTGAGAAAACGTTGTTTTTGTGTTCAGAGGTCAAAAAATGATAATTGGGTCATGTAATGATTTAGGCTATAAGGAAAAGTGTTTGTTTTCTTTGTTTATAATAACTATCCAAATTGAAATTGGTAAACCAAGTATTATTGGTTTCTGTAATTGATTTGTGTTCTGGACTTCAAAATCAATCACAGCAAGTTTTGTTGATTTATTAAGTAGTTTTATTATCAGAATTCCCCTGATTTAGTTGATGTCTAAGATGGGACCATAATAAGGATGGCTTCATTAACATGAATGGAAATTGTCTAAAACTTCTTATGACCAGGAAAAGCATAATATTCTAAGGTTCTGATTGTGACTAGCTCACAAGAAACTAATGAAATTTTAGAAATCAAACTGAATTTGTAAAGAGGGTCAATCTTGAACAAAATAGGTCAATCTTCATTCTTTGAGCACAAAAAATTTTAAGAAATAATGAAGAGGTTAGTTCTACTTCTTCTACTATGTTGTCTAAGACATCTTTATTATTATGACCAACACAATGTTATGGAATGAGGCCATCATCATCATCATAATATGTCTTTCTTAAATTTGGGTTCATGCTAATATTCTAGGTTCAACCAACAAATGATTAATTCACTACGTAAACTAAAAATGAGGTCTTTCAACCAACAATCTAAGACACAAATAAATTATCAATTCCTTATCTAAGATACACCAATCATGCATAAAGGTGACATTTAATAGTTATTCTTTACATAACACTAATGTTTTTATCTAACAAACACTAATGTTCTTCAAACCTTCAAATATATCCCACATCAACTTGTTCGAATCAAAAAACAGAGAAAAACATCAATGGAGGCTACAACATTGGGGGTTACGGTTTCGATTCAATTTCGTAGGGGGTTAGGATTAAATGCTGCAACATTGGGGGTAAGGGTTTCGATTCAAACAACAATGGATGCATTTATGTAAAATCGAAGAGAAGAAGAAAAAGCGCATACCTTTTAAGACAAAGGTGGTGTGGTTGCTTCGAAGAAGACGATGGTTCGGCAGAGGCGACAATGGAGGTATGGTGGAGGTGACAGAGGTTGTGGTTGAGAGAGAGAGTGAAGAAGAAGAATGGTTGGTTAACTACAGTAAAACTGTAGTTTAACTGTTGGGTGAAAAAAATTTGGCAACAAAAATTAATTGGGTGAAAAAAAAGTAATTTTATCAGAAAAATATATAGTTAAACGTTTTTATTATAATAAACTGTAATAAGATAAAAATTATTTTTAAGCCAACTTTAGGGTCAAAAATACAAATAATGGTAACTTAAAAAAGCAAGTCAACGAGCTGTAAAAAAAAAGCAAGTCAATTGTTCATAGTTGAAGTGGTAGCAAGTTGTAAATCTGAACCGTTGAATATATTTATATTATAGGTAAAATATCTCCCGGGGTCCCTTAACTTATTTATTTGTAATGAATAGGTCCCTTAACTTTTTTTATAACGCATAGGTCCCTTAACTTATTTATTTGTAGCGAATAAGTCTCTTAACTTTTTTTTGTAACGCATAGGTCCCTTAACTTATTTATTTGTAACGAATAAGTCCTTTAACTTTTAAAAACATAACACTGTTGCCCCTTAAAATCTCTCCCTTAAATAAGTTAAAAGGGGCAACAGTGTTACGTTTTTAAAAGTTAAGAGACCTATGTGTTACAAAAAAAAGTTAAGGGACCTATTTGTTACAAATAAATAAGTTATGGGACTTATGCGTTACAAAAAAAAGTTAAGGGACCTATTCGTTACAAATAAATAAGTTAAAGGACCTAAGGAGATATTTTGCCTATATTATATCTACGGCTACAAACCCATGCGTGTTTGTTACCCAAATTGTCAGATACGAGTACCATAAAAGCCACCGACAAAATGCAGGATACAAAAAGAGTGAGGAAGAGAAAAGAGAGAACAAGAACTACAAGTTAATAATGGCCAAAACATGTACTCCTATTTTTGAGTAACGCAACTTTAAGTTGATGAGTCTAGCGAATCATGACGTTAGCTAATTTAAGCACTTCTAAGAAACCATATATAAACCTTATCTAAGAAATCATACGCAAGGGATACCTACAAGTACAAACCGATGCTATCAAAGAAGGTTTGACACTTGCATGTCAGTTGGTTTACTTGACATTTATGGATTGGCAAGAGAGATGATGCTATTGTCAAGGGAACATGTGCTAGACCTTCTTCACCATTAGATACTAGGTGCCGAGCCAAGGACTACTAGCATACTGATACACCATTAGATACTATGAATTATTTTACATAAAAAAATTGAAATCTTTATTATACTAAACTATGGATGCTACATGTCAGCGTCCATGTGGATAATACAATAAAGACACACCAGATTCTCCAAAAGTCCACATCACTTTTACTAATACACGTAGGCTACACATCATCCACAAATAATAATCCAACGGCATCAATTTCAGGCAATTAAAACACAACGTCTGTCCTATTGTTCAATGGCTACGATTACATTAAACTAGTATGTATCACCCGTGCCAGCACGGGTATACATTTCCTTTTAACTTAAATTTTCAAATTGTTGTTTGGGGATTAAAAAAGAGCCAGTTGAATGTTTACGTATATTATGTCAAAAAAATGGACTACTTTGGACACCTTAGAGAATAAACCCACCATGACAAATTTTAGTAGGACACGTTTATTAGATTAGATTGTATACTAAAAAATATTATAGTTAAACTAAAAAATCATAGTTTAATATTTTAATATAAAATTTAGTCCTCCTTTTATTTATTGATATTCAAAAAATAAAATTAAGAATAAAAGATAACAGTTAGCACATTTTTATTTTTTATTAATATTTTTAATTAAAAAACACATATAATGTACTCGGACAGTTGAATGGTCCCCGTCCCCATCCTCATCCCAGAGTTGACAGTGGGGGAATTATCTCTCTCGTCCCCGTCTTCACATGGAAAAATTCTCCATTCACGCTCCACTGTGGGCAGTCCCCGTCGAGATTCCCACGTACAGGTAGAAAGCACTCGTTTAGTCGAGTGTGAGACTGTGAGGGAAGGATGAAACAATACATTCATCCATAAGTATACATAAAAAAGATCCTTTGGTCACTCTAAGATCTTCCTCATGATCTTCATCAAACTTCCACCTTGAGTAACACCAAGCTTTGCTATCTCCGAACCTTCATCGCAAGGAAAGAGAGTCAGTAAGTTGGAAAAAAGTAGATTAAAAAATACTTTATTGTTGGAATGTTTATTATTACTTATTTAAAAAACAAATTGTTATATTAAAATATTTGTTTTAATTAAAAACAGCTTCCAACACTCAAACATGGGATGCCACGTCATTTAACTTAGTACCACTTCAACCATTAGTTTGACCAATTTCGGCTGAGGGATCAAAATCGTGAATGAACTATTATAGGGGACCAAAAATGTAATTAAACCTAAAATATTTGATGTTATAAGTTTGAAAGCAAGACACAAAAAGAAATTAAAATATCAATATTAGTATTGTTTATTTCCCATATCTTCTTTTTTAAAAGGGATTTATTCCCCATATCTTATTTGCCTATAAAGCTCCATAATTAATGAGGTATAAATTTTTTTATAATTGACAATAAATTTATGATATTTTATTTTAATATGAACATTATATATTTTTTTATTAAACCTTATATATTCATTCTATTGTAACATCTATGACTGAATAATTAATAGTTTTTTTTGACAAAAATAATTAATAGTTGGAGAATGGTAAATATTTTACTTAATAATCAATAAAAGCATAATGATGCATTAGATTAGGTTTTTTATCATATTGTTAGTATCCAACGACTTTGCCAGCGACTAATCTAATTTTGTAAAAAAAAACTAAATATGGAATGATCTATTGCAATCTAATTAGTATTACTCACTATTATGAATAAGATTGAGAGTGATGATAAAAAAAAAGATTGAGAGCAAACAAAAGGAATACAGAGCAGCAGCGCTTTTCACATCACGCGATAGGGTTTGAGAGAAGTCCCAAATTTAGTGGGATATAGTGACTGTGCGAAGAAAGAACCATTAGTTCAAATTTTATTTTATCTTAGGGTTTCTCTCTTGGTGAAAGCTGTGAAATTGTATCCACGAAACCCTCTTGCATTGCCGATCGAGACATTGTCTCTAACACTGTAAGTAATGTTATGAATTATGGTTTGTTGGAATGTCTTAGCTTAAAACTATGAACGCTATTGAAAATCAAGATTTACGTTTCACCTTAACAACATTTGATTTATCTTTGAACTTTTTAAGCAAGTCCTAATCAATCATAATCCCTCAAACATGAAATATTTTCTCAAATATATTCTCGATGAGTCCCTCACATGAACTTTGAAGAGAACCTACCAATGAGGTCAGATATGTTCCTAGGAAAACCCATAGGATTTATATTCAACATTATTCAATAAATAAGTATTAGATATTGTTGGATATTCAGTAGTGTCCGTATTTAAAACACTAAAAGCTCCTCCGAGAATTCAAGAAGCTCTGAGCAAGACTTTTCAATCAGGCTCACTGCTTTTCAAATTACTGTTAACTAATTGACCCGCATGACCTGATATCAATAAATTTGGTATTAAAGTAATATGAGAATTCAAAAATGTAAGATATTATAAGTCAATATTTTTAAATTTAATATAATTTTGAATTAAAAACAAATTTGAAATCAATAAAATTACTCATATTTAATAACAAATTTGAATTACAAAATATTAGATGTCAAATAAATATGATATATAAATGTAATATATCATAAGTAAATATTAGATGTCAAATAAATATGATATATAAATATGTAATATATCATAAGTAATTTGAATTACAAAATTACTCATATTTAATAACAAATTTGAATAAGTATTAAAATACATATAAATAAGTATAATTAGTAGGTAATAGGTTTTGCTAGAAATAAAAGGAAAAAAGGGTATATATTGTATAATACGCTTCAATTACAACAAAATGTGATTGCTCAAATGGTTAGTGTTGGAAGGTGCGGGTGTGAGGAAGGGGGTTCCCCTTCGGTCGTTCACTATAAGTAAAATTCCTTCTCTATTTTGTAGCTTTCTATCATATTTAATTGTAAACTCATCCCAGTTGACATAGAACTAATAAAATTAATAGTAGTTTCATGGCATAAAAAAGAAGAACAGACGTACTATTCTGGTCGCATAGTCACTCGATACAAGTTGCTTGAAGAACCGTACAAGTAGCCATGTTGGATCATCCCGCGCCCATCCATATTGCAGCTCAGCTGCAGTGTACATAACAACACGAATATGGTTTTCAAACTGGTACTTGAAGTGTATCGTATCCAATATTTGTATGTTATAGCTTTGCCTGAAGCGCTCCCACCAATTACATTAAAACTTAGATTTGTGGATCAGCAAACTAATATCATAAGTACCATTGTTCAAGGATATAAGCATAGTGTTACTTACAATTCTATCCCCACTTCGAGGTGAATATGTAATAACAAAGCTCCGCAACGCATTGTCCTGTAGGGGAAATAATCTTACATTTCATTTATACACGTCGTACTGAATATTATGGGAAAAGATGATTAAATGACAGGTCAACTAACAATGCCATAAGAATTACCTTTGAAATTTACTATAACCATAAAACCATGTTCAGTACATATGCAAACAAATTGAGGTTTATAATGTTGGTTTACCAGGTAATTGGTGTTATAACACAGAAAAACGTACGTGAGAAAAAGATTATTTCATCTAACCTGAAACACAAATTACATAAGTCCCTGTTTTCTGATTTTAGAGTACAGAATATGAGTTTTCAGTATTTCACATTGATATAAAATACTTTCTTTCATCTTTTATCTTCCCTCAATTATCTTGCTGCAATCGAAATTCTCATTATTAATATAAACCAATCTCTATCAAAAACATTAATCGAAATTCTCATTGTTAATATAAACCGATTTCTATCAAAAACATAAACTAAACTTTTTAATTAATAAATGAAAATTCCATTGTTATAAGAACAAGCAAAAGTTAAAAACAGCAAAAGTTAATTGGAAGAACCGATTGGTATATCAAACTAACAAAGATGAAATTAACATAAGGGTTTTACATAAGTACCCTTTTTCGACTTATATATGAAATTAACAACCTTAAATCGTTATCCCTATCTTTAAAAACAGTAACATTTGATTGGAAGAAACCATACCTCAGTGTTTTCAGTCGAACGATTTCCATTACCAGAAGTTCCCCTTCGTTGTTGTCCACATCGTGAAGAAGAAAATGCATGCTGGGTAGCCATTCTTTATCGGAAGGAAGACCGGCAGATGACCCAGTATAGATGACTGTGAAACGAATTTGTTGGAGGAAGTTCCGGGATAGCGCCGGTGAGATCGAGGAAGAGGAAACACGATTGGGGAAAATCGAAAAACAGGGGTTTTCTAAAAGGAAATGTGAGTTTAACTCATAGGTAAGTTACGAATTTACCCCTACCCTTTTCTGAAAATCCAAAAACACCCCTCTCCATGTTATAGTTATCTTTTCTTTAATTATGTGTTACCACTACAATTTTTTGTCTTTTTACAATTTTGTTTGTTGAACAAACATTAAAAAATTAGATAATATGAACCTCATATTACTTCCCATAAATTCAAATTTTTTTCTCCTACTTTATTATTTTTGTTTTCCACGTCGGTCTTTCCCTCGAAAATCGATTAATACAATTCGATAAAACGATATTATAAAATGTGTGTGTGTATATATATATATATATATATATATATATATATATATTTGTTTTGACAAATAATTAGATATACAAATTTGTATAAAATCTTTATAAGTATATGTTAATAATATATTTTGCTAAAATTATTATAAGACATAATAGCTTAATTTTAGATAGTGTCCAGAGTATTTAATATCCCACACAATGCACTTTTTTTTGAGAAGCAATGCACAATGCACTTAAATATACAACTTCTGTTTTTTAATTCCTAAAAAAATTGTCAATTTTTAAGTTACAAATGAATGTCGACCCGTACTGACACGGGTGAATCATACTAGTAAATATCAAACTCAGGCTAATTTAATCCAAACTAGTAGCAACATACTTTACATCCCAACCGGTAAACAAAAAATACATAACATATATGGAAATTAACATACAAGTTTTCATTTAGGGAACTAAATAATATAGTTAATTATGAACAAGTGACATACCACACAACATGTTCAACATCATAATATTAAAAATGAGGTGATACCAAACTCTCAATGTAGACTTCAGAGATATTAAAACCGGTGCTATGAATCTCTATCTCTGGAGTTTTACAAGTACCATCTCTGGAATCATAAACAACCAACTCTGACAGAGACTCCCGTAAGCATAAAGTGCCTTGCCATAATTGCCATAAGGCCTTATTTCCATACTCTTTCATAATCCAAATATCAGAAAATGTGCCACTGTTAGAAAGGATGCACAAACAATCCCTCAACACAGACAACATTAATGACAATTCTCATCTCCAATAAATTTAAAATATGGTTTAGGAGAAGTCATGATTAGTGTGTGCAGATGGTGGTGGGTGCTTTATTATCAACTAATAGAAGACCAGAAAAGTAATATATATAGAGACAATGATCAGTATAATTACCCCTTCTCTTTTTTCCCTTCAAATGACTTCCAACTGCTGTTTATCAATCTATATTGTTATCCATAAAATAAATAAACTATTTGAATAACAAAGTTGGAATGTTTACAAATCAGAAATTATGAGACATCAATAATTCACATTTTGGACGACAGATTAAAAAAACAAACAACATTAAGGAAAGGAATATCAATAGAGATGAAAAGCAAAGTTGTAATAATACATATATGGAAGTCAATGTGAGTGCACATTGAAGATGGACATGCAAGTACAACAACATTTTCCAAGGAATGCGAAATCTAAAATTGCAGAAAGGTAAACGATGGGCCATCAAAACTTACGCAGGTAGATACCGCAGATGAAATATCATAATTTGCAGGATAAATTGTAATCATTATAAATAAGGGAAGATTGTTGGATCAAATATAGATTAGACATATCCTAGTAAAAAAGTGGGAGAGGTAATTAAATATATCTGCATATATGCAGGTGGAAGGGAAACGAATCATGAAATGATGATAGATTAAACACAAGGTGTGGACGTACAAATGTCAAAATAAATATTAAAGAGTTGTTAATAAATGAGTATCTTAGGTTAATCAAATATAAGCAAGCATGTCTGACTTGTTAACTCAATATTTATTACTTGCTTAATTTAATCATTGTTTGTTATTTCCCCACCACTTGTTAATGCACATTAGCTAAAACAATGAAAATTGTTTAAGAAATGAGGAGACAGGACTACACATCTGATAACAAACCTGATTGAGATGATGATACTCAAGCGACAATAAGATATAATAAATACATGAAAAACTAATGATGTTGTTATAGATGATGTTGAGAGAACACAAAAATGAGTTTATTGGAAAAGCTAATAGAAAGGAAATTTAAACCTCTAAGAAAGTCCAATAGCACAAAGGGGAATGCAAGTAACAGGTTCATTACGAATTATATAGTTCATAATAGTACAAAATAACTTAAATTGTTTAAAAGTAAGCTAAATGGCTAGCAGTAGCAAATAAGCAATAAAAAGTACCACTTCAAGTATAATTATTCAGTTACTTCCCCATTTTTTCCTTTTTCTTTTTGTTTTTTCTCATTTTTCTTATTTTCAATTTTTAACGGTACAATAAAGTTTAGTAAAATGTTTTTAATTTTTCCTTGATAATTGGATTGGTGGAAAATGAAAATCAACCAAAATACCTTGTTAGAATCGAAATCACTCTTTATAGGAAACAAATCAGCTTAGGAAGAATGAAAAATGCCTATAAATAAAGACCAATTCATTAAGAATGGTAGGAGAAAAGCCAGAATTTAAATTGAGAAGCAAAGAAAGTCACTAATTTTCAAAGTCATGGAATTTCAATTCCTCAAGAATAGGGAAAATTGATAGAATTGTGAGAGAGAGAGATAATGGACAAATCTATAAATACCTACAATATGAAACTCTAATTGGAAATTTGCATAGTAGATCCAATGTGACAGCACTTCTAATAACTATGCCCATGTCACTTTGAAATTAAAATTGATCCACAACTTCATAACTAAGAAACTATACACATGGTATTAGGTAATTAATAACGAAACACTTTGAGGAATTGAAGAAAAGAAGTGTGCACATGAGAGTATTATACAATATGCCCAACTAACCAAACTTTGAAAAAATAAATCAAATATAATAAGAGAAATTTATTTTCCATTTCATAAAGAGAAAGTACATCATCCTTAAGGGAAATTTCAACAACCTTAAACTCCCACACCAACTTCCCAAACAATAGTCAAGAAACTACCCCACCCAAGAAAGAGAGACAGGACACAAAAAAAGGAAGAAGGGGAAATGGGAATTACAAACGAAAGTCATGACCAGTTGAACATTGAACCCAAACAAAACAGGAAAACATGCATAGAATATCTTCAGGTCCTTTCAAAGAAGAAGACAGTGTGATCCGTAGCAGAAACTTGAAGCTTAATAGAGCGCCCTTCAGAGAGAATCTTGATAGTGCAAAAGGAAGACCACCCCTCCACTAAACCACAAAGCAGGGGATTCTCTTGATCATTGTTCATGAGACAGTGCCACCTGTGCCCATAGGTGGCCACCAATTTGACTTCAAACTTACCCAAAGGCATGATATGCTCGCAGAAATCAGCAGGTATGAACTACAATCAATGACATGAGTCATATTACTATTTACTAATATGAATAGGAAATTCAACAAATTTATCAAAAATCAAAAAAACACTTGAAGAAAATAAGAGAACATTCCAATTTGCCTGTAACCACATCCTCCCTAGTTAATCTTTTGTTGAGTGTGTGGAAAATGGTAGGAACCTTAGCCAACTGTCTTAGATAGTGCTCTCCAATAAGATATGGAAATGCATGGTTTGGAGCTGGTTGATGACCTAATCTGAAATATTTGGGTGGGGTTGGATACTCAACTTCATCTCCAAACTTATCTTTCACCTTAATAAAACACTTACTGTTCCTAGCATATACCATCCTAACAACACCACCCCCATACAAAGAATAGTGAAGACCCATATCACGCCAGTTGTCAAATACGCGTGCCCATCAAATTTTCTAACAATGACCTGAAACTCATTGCCAATTGGAAATATAACTAAGAAACTAAGAAACTAAAAGGAAAAATAACTAAGAAAAACCAAACAAAGGAAAAATAACTAAGAAACTAAAAGGAAACCAACGCAAAACAACAAAAAAACGCAAGAACAACAATAGGAAGAGCCCAACATTCTTAGGCAGAAATTCCAAGTAAAATCTGTCCAACTTAATCTCCATCTCACAAAAACATGTTGGATCAGTTCCATGAATGCACAAAGTAATTGTCAAAACGTGAGAAGGAGAGGCCTTTAGTAGACCATAGGAGAGGATCAAAAACAAATATTGAAAAATAGGTAAGCCTGAACCTTGTGTAGAAAGAACTTGCAATAGAGGAGGTCACCCCAGGATCCAGTACACGGGGAAAAGGTAGAATGGAAGGATGGATATATATAGAGCAATCAAGAAAGCCAAAAGATTAGCAGATCCCGTATGAGAACTTACTTGTAAGGTCATTTCAGGGAAGATTTGATAGACAAATGGTAGAGAAAAGATACTGAACAGGGGATTAGATACCTTTTAGAATACCAATGCATGCATGATGTCTACTATAATGAGTAATTAAACGAGGGGAAAGGAAGATGGAAAATTCCACCAAAAATGAAAGTAATGAAATAAAAGTAAAACAAAACTAAATAAGAGTAAACTTTATTTCATTTATAAAGATAAAGGATCTACACATAGTTTGATGAGACAGATGAAGCTGAATCACCATTACATAGTTAAACAAAGGAAACTACGAAAAGACCAACCATAGCAAGGCCAAGTAAACAGCAACAGTAGAGGCTAATCCCTCGAAACTACAAACCAAAAAAGCCAACATAATAGACTAATTAAAAGGCCATAAAAGTTCATAAGTTAAAGTTCCTTAACAAACAGGCACTCTTGGTCATCCCTAGCAATGCCAAATTTCACCCAAGTTCCCTGCATGAGTCCATTAAGCCCACAAAAAGACCAACCATCAGTCACAGAGCAGTGAAACGGCTCCCCACTAATCCTTTGAAAGATGCACCTCCATTTCCTTCCACGCGAATTCACCAAAGTAATGAAAGTGCATGTAGGAGGATAAGCAATGCGACAGAAATCAACAGGCAGGTATTACAAAGAGAGAGAAACAAATTAATGACAACAAAATAAACGACCACACAACAGAATGAGGAGTTGTTGAAAAAAAACACATGCACATACCAGGTTGGGGGAGTTAACATCTTGCTCAGTCAAACGCTTAACAAAACAGTAATCAAAATGGATAGAACAACAAAACTAAAAGCATGAGTATCACCACCACGGATAGTAATGGCCATTCATTGCTCCCCAAGTCCAAACCTTTTAGGAGGAGATGGATAAACAACCTGATTTAACTTTATGTCCCTAACTCGCATAGAATAGCCAGTACCACACATAGAGGTAATACTAATCCAACCACCCTTAAAGAGATTATAAACCTCACCAATACGGGTAGAACCCCTATGCAAAAACAACCTATTCCTTTGCTGCTTGACACTAATAGTGAAAACATTTCCAGCAGGATCAAAAAAATGAACAGTGTCTAGCACATTCTCATAACAATCAACATAAAAAAGAACAAGCAACATTTGCTTATTCTGCATCAAAAAGAGGAACCAAAAAGGAAATTAGACATAACAGATAAACCACAAAGAAAACAAGAGTTCATTGGAAGAAATGGGGCACTTGCAAACCCAAAAACATATTCAAAATGATAGCTGTGATGCCTGAGACGACTTTCTTCACCAATGATAGGGTGAACATCCATCTATATGCAAACAATGAGGAAAATTAAAGATACAATAGACAAAGGAAAAACAAAAATAGTACAGAGTAAGAAAAATAGCAAAAGAAAGGAAAAAATGAGATAATGCAGAAAATCAGTAGAAAGGAAATACTAATGACCTTAAAGTAACCAAATGTAAGAGGAGAGAAGGGCAGGGAGAGAGGGATACAATTTTGGTTGAAACAAGGATATATATAGGGTGAGGAGGACAAAAAGCAAATCATATTCAAGAAAAGAAATATAAGAATTCAAAAGACCAGAGAAATTTAACGGAGCAGTAGGAAAGAGAAAAGTCTTAAACAGCCAATAAACAAAGAAAGAGTGCCATAATCAACAAAATGATGGGATAAAACTGAGAAAGACCTGCTAAA
Source organism: Astragalus glycyphyllos (assembly GCA_963573325.1). Lineage (NCBI taxonomy): Eukaryota > Viridiplantae > Streptophyta > Magnoliopsida > Fabales > Fabaceae > Astragalus > Astragalus glycyphyllos. The sequence continues at coordinate 31,677,482 of OY754311.1, read as the reverse complement.
TTAAAGCCTGCAGCAAATAATAACACTAAATTAGAATGCAAAAATAACCTAGCCAAATGCAAAACAAGAACAGGTATCCACCCACAGTAAATAGAGTGTTGTAAAATACACTGCCCTAGGAAATAGAAAACAATAAACAAAAGACAAAATAGCTCTAAACAAAAAGGGGAAAAACAATAAACCACATTGCTAAGAAATAGAAGGACCAATTAACACTAACCACATAATTGAGGCAAATACGTAATATGGTTTATAGTTTCCATAGGTAGCAACCATCAAACTAAATAAATAGGAAACATATGGCTGGTCCTAAACTCAAAATACAAAGGAAACCAAAAGAGGCCAAAACATCAAAATACATCATGCCCCAACTGAAGCTCCCGTCTTCCCATGGTGAGATGACCATCACCTTGGATGACATCTTTGTACTAGTGCACATTCCGATTGTTGGTAGGTTTTTCGACCTCTGCCTATTATAAGATTGACGTAGCAGAGGCCTTGGCCGAGTTTCTGGGAGTGTACCTAGAGGATGTTGCTTATCAGATGGAGGGTAAAGGTGTGTGTGCAACTAAGGTGATTGCAGGAGGTTGTCTACACGTCAGCCATTACCGATGAGCGACTGTAGCATGCAGCTAGGGCTTATATGGTGTACCTGTTGGGCACCACAATTTTCGCCATATATCTCTCTTCTACATTTCATGGGTAAGAGGGTTAGGGGTATTTTTTTTGGAGTGTTAGGGGTATTTTAGTATTTTCATAGGTAAGAGGGTGTGTGGTGAGTAGGTGGAGGTATTTAATAAGTATGAGACTAAATATTACATAGACAAAAACCGAAGCCATAAGGAAAAGACGCTCCTCCTCAAACCGAAGAGAAACTAGGGTAAGCAAAACACATAAGGAACCAAGTCAGAAAGAATTAAACCCAGGAGTCATCTCCACGTTGATTTTATTCTTATTCTTTTATCCTCATTATTATTTTGACACGACTTCAAAATTTAACTTTTTCGACTAGATTTGACAGTCTTCCTACTATAATACACTATTTTTTGTCTGGCCCTTCATAATGAATGTGTCAAAAAATACTTTGTAATTTTTTCTAACATGAAATAAATTGATTTAAACATATATTACATTTTTTTCTGAATTAAATAGCTAATTTTTTTGAGTTTTTTCTTATACCCCACCACCTCTCTTGGTACCCCACATAATTCAGTAAACCCTAAAATACTCCTGGCATAAATACACAAAAATTGACTTTTGCAAGATTCTCTGGTAGGGTTCACTATATCTAAAATCGGATTTACCAAAATGGAAGGTAAATCCGATTAGAATTAAATGTGTATTTAATAAGACATCAACCGATCAAATCGGATTTATCAACTGAAAGATACATTTGATTTGACCATTTAATTCAGTATAAATAGCGAATTTTTGTTCTGGCGGATGTAGATACATCCGATGCGAAATCAGATTTACGTACCCCCTACGTAAATCCGCTTTTGTCATTTAGTGAATAAGATTTACCTTTGGGTGGGGGTATATCCGATTTAGTAAAATGGAAATCGGATTTACGTAGGGCCAATGTAAATTTTTTTAATTCATGTCTAATATTTCTTCTATTTTTGAAACAGATATTGACCTGCAGTCAGAGTCACAATTGGTTCTTTTCGAGATACATACTACAGAGCCATTCAGGACGGAGACGGTATATTTAATTATTAATTTTTTTAATTAAGTTTGATAGATATTTAATTAATTAACTACGTAACTTTTTCTATTTTGTAGATATTTTCTACAGGCGAAGATGTTGTTGAGTGGGCGAAAGCGGTTGGGAGACGTATTGGAGTTGTGGGTATTATTGTCAGATCCGACACAAGTGGGGGTGAAAGGAGAAGTAGAGATAAGATTATTTTTGGTTGCGAGAAGCAAGGGAATTTCTGTAATGAGTCTAGAGTTATCGGGTCTAAGAGAAGAAGCTGTCTGTTTTTTATTGAGAGCTACTTGTACAATACGTGATGGGGGTTGGCGTGTGAAGGTTAGGAGTGGTCTACACATGCATGAGTTGCTTACTACCCCGGTCTGGTCGACAGCTTTTGGTCGTTTAAGTAAGTCGCACAATGATATGGTTGATGAGCACACTTCTTTGAACATTGCCCCGAAAAACTTTCTTAATGCTTTGAAGAAAATTTTTCCCGGCAACGTCACTTCTCTTTCTCAAATATATAGAGCGTTACGCCTATAGGTCTTCTAGGAAGGGTCTTAGAACGGACATTCAGAAGCTTTTGAGATTAATTCAAATAGGTTCGAAATCATTATTCTGCTAATAACTTATCCAAGTCAATGTTGGATTTACATGAAGATAAAGGCATTTTTCAATCACTTTTGGTCACAATCGCTAGGCGAGGACTCAGACATCACTAGACGAATAGAAACTAGATGATTAGAAGCAGAACTGACTACTGAAAATTTAGTTCTGGTCACCTAGCGATGGCTCAGGCTGCTAGGCGCCGGTGTGTGCAAAATTGCAAATCTAGAAACGAACTCAACCTAAAATCTCTAGGTTTCAACATCCAAGATCCAAATCTTTCAAATTCAAACTTGAAATTTAATTAATCCTACATGTATAAGCAACTATCAATTTATACAAATAGATGTCATCATATATTATTACATGCAACCACGTTCTTGAATTAAAATCAATGAAAATCAAGTCAAAAGTTCAAAAAACACCAAGAACTCAAGAACACGTTTCATAAGTGCATAAATATTGGGTCCAATAACTTAAAAACCAGTCAAACACGAAAAACAAGCAAGGTTGTGTGACTTATGGATACCCTTTGATAGTCAAGTAAGATCCCACCTTTATTTGAAGCTCAAAAACCCAAAATTGAAGAAGAAAAGTAGAAAAAATGTGTTATCTCCTATCCTGTCTAGACCCACAAGTTTCAACTCAAGGAACCAGTTTGTTCTCTCTTCTTTCACCCTTCCCTTCTTCAACTCTCGCTATTTCTATAAGCGTGAGAGTGGGTGTTGGATATGAGCTGAGATTTTCAACCTAAATGGAGGAGCAATAGACTCTTCCCTTCTTTTTCTCTCTACAAGTCACCCTCCTCCCTCTTTCTTTCTTCTCTCTAAACTTACTGATTCTTGTTTTTGTGTGTGTGTGTGTGTGTGTTTTCAATGATGCCTCAATAGAGGTTTTAAGATATTGCTTGCAATGTAAATAGGTAGTTAGAAAGAGGGATTCAGATTCTCTCATGTCACTTTTGTCAATTTCACCAATCTTTGTAAATTAAATATGTTTTAGGCCTATGCAAATATGAGGTGTTTTGGTTTAAGCCCCTGTAAAATATTTTTTTATTTATAAGCCCTTGCAAAATCACACGTTTTGTTTTAAGCCCTTCTGTTAGCAAACTGTTAGTGAGACGTTAAAAATCTCTTCCAAGTGTGTTTTTTATTTTATTTTAATCCCCTGCAAAAATATATTTTATTTATTAGACCCTTACAAAATATTTTTTTTTTGTTTAAGCCCCTGCAAATATATACATGGAAGAGATTTTTAACGTCTCACTAACAGTTTGTTAACAGAAGGGCTTAAAACAAAACATGTCATTTTGCAAGGGCTTATAAATAATAATAAAATTTGCAGGGGCTTAAACCAAAACACCCCATATTTGTAGGGGCCTAAAACATATTTAAGCCTTAAAAAATTCAAGGATTTGCACCAAAAACTGGAAGTTTCACCTTCTTCCTTGTTAAAAAGATTAAACACGATATTGGTCACGCAGTTCGACCAATCTGTGCCTACGTCTGCGACTACAGAGCAGCTGTAGTTCCGTTTTTATTAACTGTGTATTTCTGTGTAATGAGTACAAGCACTAATAAGTTTAAATAGAGAAAACCTAACGGACCTGGGCCGAATACATATAAAACTACTATGTACAACATATCTTAACACTCCCCCTCAAGCTGGAGCGTATAGATTGTAGGCATCCAGCTTGTCACATATGTAAGTTATCCTTGGTCCCCGAAGAGCTTTTGTGAAGATGTCTGCCAATTGATCATTAGAACCAACAAATGAAGTAGCAATGTCCCCGGACACAATCTTCTCACGAACAAAGTGACAATCAATTTCAATGTGTTTGGTTCGCTCATGAAAGACTGGATTGGACGCAATATGTAGGGCTGATTGATTATCACAGATGAGACTCATAGTGCCTATTTTACAAAAGCGCAACTCTTGGAGAAGATGTTTCAGCCATATAAGCTCCTGAGTGGTAAGTGCCATAGCTCGATATTCAGCTTCAGCGCTGGATCTGACAACAACATTTTGCTTTTTACTTTTCCATGAAATTAGATTTCCACCAATAAGAACACAGTACCTAGATGTGGACCTTCTATCAAAGGGACAACCAGCCCAATCAGCATCTGTGTAAGCAACAACATTTGAATCACCTCTATCTGTGTAAACAAGACCTTTTCCAGGAGCTCCTTTGATGTACCTCAGGCCTCGTTATGGTCTCGTTATGGTCAAGTAATTCAACTTCCCAACTAGCCTCCTATACCTCCCTGGATCCGAAAAGGACTCCCCCTGATCCGGTAGGATCTTGACATTAGGATCCATAGGAGAGTCAATTGGCTTGCAATCCAGCATGCCGGTTTCTTCTAAGATATCCAAAGCATACTTTCTCTGAGAATTAGCAATGCCTGCCTTAGAATGAGCTACCTCAATGCCAAGAAAGTATCGTAACTTTCCAAGATCTTTGACCTGAAAGTGATGGACTAGATGTTGTTTAAGTCCTGCAATCCCATCATGATCATCACCTGTAATAACAATATCATCGACATAGACAACCAGATAAATACATTTGTGAGAGGAAAACTTATAAAAGACAGAGTGATCAGCTTCACTCCGAATCATGCGATAGTAGTCTTGAACGACACTGCTGAATCTCCCAAACCATGCCCGAGGGGGTTGTTTAAGACCATACAAGGCTTTGTGAAGTCGACAGACATACCCACGACACTCCCCCTGAGCAACGAAACCAGGTGGTTGCTCTAGATAAACTTCTTCTTCAAGATCGCCGTGGAGAAATGCATTCTTGATGTCAAGTTGATACAATGGCCAATGTAGCATTGCAGCCATAGAAAGGAAGAGACGAACAGAAGCCATTTTGGCCACCGGTGAGAAAGTATCACTGTAATCAAGACCAAAAACCTGAGTATAGCCCTTAGCCACGAGGCGGGCTTTCAGACGATCAATACTTCCGTCTGGACCAACTTTGACAGTATATATCCATCGACACCCAACAATAGATTTACCAGGAGGAGGTGGCACAAGAGTCCATGTCTGGTTAGATTCTAAGGCTGTCATCTCATCAATCATAGCCTGTCGCCAACCTGAATGAGAAAGGGCTTCCTGCGTGGACTTAGGAATGGTGATGGAAGAAATAGCAGACACAAATATATAGTGTGAAGGTGATAAGCGGTGATAACTGAGGAAATTATAAATAGGATGAGGGTTACGGGTGGAACGTGTACCTTTACGCTAGGCAACAGGAGGGTCGTCTGACTCGGCAGGCGGATCCGGAGTAGGAGAGGAAATCGGGGCAGGAGATGAGTCACTAGGATATTCTGTAGGAGGTGGGTCGACAGGAGGGAGACGGGCACGACGCTGATAAGTTTGCAAGGGAGGAGGACTAGGAGGACTTCGAAGTTTCGTAGGAGAAGGAGGATCTATCTGATCAATGATGGGTGTAAGTGGAACTACCGGGACAAGGTCAGGAATAGGTAATACTTGAGAGACAGACTCAGACGCAACCGGAGATGCAAAGAAGGGCGCATCTTCAAAGAATGTGACATCAGCAGACATGTAGAAGCGATGTGTGGAGGGACAGTAGCATCGATACCTTTTTTGAACTCTGGAATAGCCAAGGAAGACACACTTAACTGCACGAGCAGACAATTTATCAAGTCCCGGGGTAAGATCATGAATAAAACAAGTTGATCCGAAGACTCGAGGAGAGATACGGAACAAAGGTTCATCGGGGAACAATATGGAATGAGGAACCCTATTCTGGATAGCAGAGGATGACATTCTATTAATCAAGTGCCCTGCAGTGAGGACAGCATCCCCCCAAAGCTAACATTAGCATGAATAAGCAAAGTGCGTGCTGTTTCAATTATATGACGGTTCTTACGTTCGGCAATACCATTTCGTTGTGGGGTATGGGGACAAGATGATTGATGTATGACACCGTTTTCAACCATAAAAGAATTAAATGATGCAGAAAAATACTCTTTCGCATTATCACTATGTAATGTACGAATAAAACAACCAAATTGATTTTTGATTTCCTTGAAGAAATTTTGAAAAACACTGAGAAGTTCAGATCTATCCTTAAGTAGGTAGATCCACGTACATCTAGAAAACTCATCAATAAAAGTGACAAAATATCTGTCCTACAACTGAAGTGACTCGACTTGGTCCCCATACATCTGAGTGAACAACATCAAAAGGAGAACGAGCTTGTGACTGAGTACTGCTAGGGAAGGAAGAACGAACGTGTTTCCCAAGCTGACAAGACTCACAATCTAATGACTGCAGGTGGGACAAATGAGGAACCATGACTTTGAACTTCTTGAGACTTGGATGACCTAACCGACGGTGAAGAAGACTTGGAGACTCTGTAGTAGAAGTGGAGGCAAGTGTAGATGAAGGTTGGATGGGCTGGAGGTAGTAAAGTCCATGTGACTCATATCATGTACCAATCGTCCGCTTTGTACTCCGATCCTGTATAACAAAATAATCATTATCAAAAGTTACAGAACATTTTAGACTTCGAGTCAGACGACTAACTGAAATTAAATTAAATGGGCAATTGGGAACAAGAAGAACATTGTCAAGGGGCAAGGATGGAAGAGGAGTGGCTTCACCAATGCCACTAGCTTTAACTTTTGATCCGTCGGCAACAGTAATATAATGTGGGGTGTTAGGTTGAGATATTTTGGATAAAAGAGATGTATTACGAGTCACGCAATCGGAAGCTCCAGTGTCCATAACCCAGGAGTCAACAGGTGATGATTGAGAGAAACAGACTGTAGAATTACCTGAATGAGCAACCGTTGCCGATGATGATGAAGCCTGGGAAGCTTTATACTGTAGGAATGTCTTATACTCCTCATCAGAAAGAACATTTTGTTTAGTGTTCCTCTGTTCAGAATCATTAACCTGAGTCACATTTACTGGTTTCTCTGGAAAGCCATGAAGGGAATAACACTTGTCTTCAGTATGACCAAGTCTCTTACAATAAGTGCACTGAGGACGTCCTCCAACACGACCTCCTCGACCACCCCCACGACCACGACCGCGTCCCCCACGACCTGCAAAATTAGAAACAAGAGCAGAAGATTCTATATTAGTCTGAGATCCAGTTCCTTCCAATCCAGGAAGACGTATGAGACGCCTGATAAGATCCTCTGTTGAGGGAATGTCTGATGCAGAAAGAATGTTGCTCCGTACTGACTCATATTTTTGATGGAGACCATGAAGAACATAGATCATACACACATTATCTAGTTTCTCAAGCATCTTCTTCCGGTCATTGTCGATCACAAGGAGCTTGAACTCATTTACTGCTGATTGAGCTTTATTAGCATAAGCTGTAATGTTGTCTTCTGTCATCTGAAGAGTGGATAAATTGTGAATAACACCATAGAGACATTGGATATCATTAGAGTAAACATTCTTAGCCTTATGCCAAATATCATAACACGTGGTGTATGAGCGATAGTGGACAAGCAAGGACGGTTCGATGGTTTGCCACAAAAGGGAGACTAATTGACAATCTGCTTGTTCCCAATCTGGACGCAGCTCTTTTTCAATATCAGTAGAATTCTTAATGAGATGATCTGAGAGTTTTTGTCCAAGGAACCACATCTTGACGGAAGCCGACCAATTTAAATAATTATCACCATTAAGCTTCTCCGTTGTTATAGATGGATTACCGGAGAAAACATAAGATACGAGATTCTTACCCGAAGGTGCAGAGGCTGGATTCATCTTTAAAAACAAGAGGAGATAAAAAAACTTGACAGTAACAGACCTGGAACAGTTCAAAAACAGACAGGAACAGTGCAGCAACCTTCCAACAGTACCAAAAACAAACCGTACCAAACAAAAAGAGCAAGATTCACCAGAAAACCCTTAAAACGAGATACCCACAGATCAAAAACTATCAAAACAGATAGATCGGCCCAAGACGAGTCAAACGGCGCAAAACCTCGCGTCAAACGGAGCTGTGTAGGGTGGCGCGTGGCCTTCACGCGCCGGTGAACCTCCCATTGCTGCAGCCGCGCGTGACGGCGCGTCAGGCTTCCGATGGCCACGAAATTTCACTGGGTCCCTCGGAATTTCAATACGAGTCTGATGGAAAAGGAGGTGAAGCAAGATCAGTCGTGGAAGATGGGCTTTTGCACAAAACAGCAAGTCACGATCACCTAGGGCTGCCTAACGTTGACAGTAGGACAGGACAGCTAGGGTTTTTGAAACCTACTGACCGTAGGCTCTAGATACCATGTTAAAAAGATTAAACACGATATTGGTCACGCAGTTCGGCCAATCTGTGCCTACGTCTGCGACTACAGAGCAGCTGTAGTTCCGTTTTTATTAACTGTGTATTTCTGTGTAATGAGTACAAGCACTAATGAGTTTAAATAGAGAAAACCTAACGGGTCTGGGCCGAATACATATAAAACTACTATGTACAACATATCTTAACATTCCTCATCATATTAGAAGCTCATTTCACATAGTTGTGCATTGCAACAGGTAAAATATTTCCTTTTTGTGTTTCCATGATTACTAAGTGACTTCCAGAACCTAATCTATAAGAAGATATTGAAATCTAGTACTAGGAGGAAAATAAAATGTACGAGAATTGTTCCCTATAGAAACACGACGACATAGAAAGTGCAGCCATTAATTTTTCCTTACTAATTATGGAAGAACAGAATTTGAGCCATTAACAAAACTTGTGTACTTTTTAATTTGGGAACCTAAGTAATAATTTGTTCCCCATTAATTTTATTTCTCTTGATTGTTTATTATATATTATTATTTGATTATTTGATAGGAAGCAACATGTATTCACAGACACAAGTAATTCCTTAAGTTCCATTTTATCTTTTCTTACCACCATAATGCCTTTGCTGGCTCTTTCATCTGCTGTAACTGACTAACTGTAATATTTTTTTCTCATTGATGAGGAAAATTTCATGATCTTATTCAATGTCTTATCCCGCTGATTTCTGAAAATCCAACCAAGGATTGCTATTCATAGTAACTTTTTTAGAAAAGAGAGAGATGTTTTCAACCACTTACACTCGTCGCATGGATGCTTGGCCTCCTTACTCCATTAAAAACTTGAAGATTACACTAAATTGAATTCATTCTTGTTTTGTAATGCGGGTGCATGCAGCTCTTGATATAGTTGATGAAATGCGTGGAGCTGGCTTGACTCCCTCAATTCAGGCGTTAAACTCCATTTTACAAATTTCTGATGAAACATCTGAATTTAATTTGGTAGGCCAACTTTCCATACATTACTCCCATGGTTTTTCATTGGTCATATAACTAGTATGTTAACGACTTCATCACCTCTCACAACATATATCATTGAGCTTCGACCTTTAATATGATTACTGTTTGACCTAATTGTTGAGATAGAGAAAAATTGAAAGGCATATGAATGAATCTGTAGGTATTCCACAATCGAGTAACTCGCCCTAATTAGGTTGAAGTTTGGCATTACATTGATGCCTACATTCCTGTAGCTATATAAATATAATTTTGAGAAACTAAAGTTTGTGATTATTGAAAGCTTAAGATTTATGTTTTAATATGTTCTAAGGAACGGAAGCAATCTCGAACTAAAGCTACGGAGCAAATTTGACGGCACTTATAAAAGTTTATGCTTATTGTGGACAGTTGGAAAAGGCAAAACAGGTATGGGGTAAGCAACAAATACTTCTTCCTTGAACTAGATTCTCCCAGTCCAAAAGGGAAATAGATGTTTTTTTGGCTGAATGTGTATATATCCTCACATTCCAGGTACTCTTAGATCTGTTGATTCCAGTGGATAGTTTGAACCGAATCAAGACTGTTCTCGTCTCAGTTCTTGCATCACACGGGCAGTTATCTGACGCTCTTCTTATTTACGAGGAAACTAAGCAATCTGGACACAGTCTGGAGCCTAAAGTTATTATGAGTCTCATTGTATGATTTTGAACATATCAGTAATCTTTACTATTTTTAATTCCTCTCCCCTTGCATCCCCCTATTTATTATAGAGCTAATTGCCTCTTATTAACGCACTAACTATGCAACTATCCCTAACAAATTTTCCTTCTCTTCTATCCTAACACGGTCGAACCCAATGGTCAATCACAGGAGCACACTCGTTCCGAAGGAGAGTTGGATCAATTGCTTCTGCTACTTGAGGAGTTGAATGGTACCACCTATTTGAATGATGCTTGCTGCAGAATCATCTTGTATTGCATTTGGAACAAGCATTTAAGATTTGTATTTGTTTTCATTTTATATCACTTTTATTGAATTTCTTTGCACTAAAAATATATTCTGCAATTTACTTATGTTCATTTTATTTTGGGTCAGTTCTGCTATTGAATTGTGTAAGCTCCTCAAGGATAAGTTACAAGATGATGAAAAAGTCATGGAAATTCTCTTTGATAAGGTTGACTCTATTTCCCTTTTTACTTGATTTATATAAACTTGCAATTCAATGTTCATAAGAAGCATAGCTATGTTGTGTTATTATTGCAGTTTGTTCAAGTCTGAAACTCTTTTGAACTGTTATGTAGTATGAATCATAAAATATTGTTAAATGGGTTTAGGGAAAACTTTAAAAGAGCTTTAATTTTCAACCTTCATTATGGTGTTTGTTCCATTATCCTGCATGTTGCTTTGACAACAAATTTGTCTGTGTTGTATAGGTTTTTTCTCTAATTGAAGAATCAGAGTCCAATTATATGCATACTTCCCTTGAGTTGCTTTCAGAAATCAAGGATAAGCTTGGCCTTGTTCCTTCACAGAAATAGGTGTTGATGATGTACATACAGATTGTCCCACTAACAATTTCTTTATGAATTGTAGTTTGTAACTAATTCCCCCCAAAATACTTTTTCTTCTAACCCACCGTAATTAAGGTCTTTAACCTCTGGTAGGTTAGGGTATTCTCACTTCTTGTCAAAATGTGTTTCTAATTCTTGGATTTTGTTTATGTGTTTTACTATTTTTGGATCTAAAAAGCTCAAATACTTAGTACGATACAAATACAATATGACACGGATACAGGGGTACAAGAATTTTTTAGAAATCAAGATAGGGTACGGCTAAGATACATATATAGGCGATCGATATATGGCTATCGCAATGTAAAAAAGAAATACTTTGCAATCATAACAAGTGGGCACTTACATATATTTTTCCTACACTTAGTAGAGTATATTATTTCTACTATGAATGTGTCTAACAAATTTCATATTTTTAGTTAGAGATATCGAAGATATATCGTATCAAGGTGACAATCCTATTTTTACTTGGTAAGATACGTATTGAAGATATATTTGAAAGCTTATTATTGAAAGCTTAAGATTTATGTTTTAATATTATGCTTGTAGCATTCTAAGGAACGAAAGCAATCTCGAACTAAAGCTACGGAGCAAATTGCCAGCCGTTAACTGCCAGCCTTGACATTTAAGACGCCACGTCAGCAGTTAACTGCCAACATGGCGTCCGTTAGAAAAAACTAACGGCAGGGGCCAAAACAACACACACAAAAAACATGAGGGACTAAAACGAGAAAAAAAAACATAAAGGGCCAAATTGACACAAACTCCAAACATAAAGGGCCAAAAGTGTAATTTCACCAATTTCATATTTTTAGTTAGAGATATCGAAGATATATTGTATCCAGGTGACAATTATATTTTTACTTGGTAAGATACGTATTGAAGATATATTTGAGAAGTATATGTAAGAAAAACAAAGGAAACTTAATATCAGCATACTGAGTAACCCTTCAACTGCAACTGCATCTGCATGTGTCTTGTTTTGTCTTTCCTTATTCTTGCGTGTCGGTTTGTAACAACCAGTATTTCTCTATTAAATATTAAACAAAATAGGATTCCTTGATTTCTTTGTGAATGAGATTCCTTGATTATATATTTTATATTTGTTTGTAAATATTAAACAAAATAATCAACGGGAATACATTCAACACCTCAATTTGGGAATGAGATTCCTTGATTACATGTTGTATTTTTTTGGGTGGTGAGATTACATGTTGTATGTTACTCTCGTTGTAGGTGCTCTTAGATCCCTAACATAAAGATGTTATTTGAAGGTGAAGAATTTAAGTCTCAGCAAAAAAATTATATCAACAAAGAATCTATTCTTCAATCCATGAAAACAAAATATTCAAATAAAATACTAGTTTTAACTAAATTGACCAACTATCCATAGAAGTCAACCTAGTGGTAAAGTGCTACGAGACATTTGAGAGCGCGAGTTTAAACCAGTAACGCTCCACTTCGCCATATGCACTAAGTACTTAACAAAAATTAAAGTACCAACTTACAAGGTAAAGAATCTTAGGATTAATGAAATTTCAATCAAACAATCTGAACAAAATGTTGACCTACAATTTCAAATTGGTAAATATTCATTTTGGTCCCCGAATGTATGAAGCGCTGTCATTATAGTCCCTAAATATATCAAAATTGCAACCACATCCTCAAAACTTAGGATTAGTGAAATATCAATAAAGCAACATAAACAAAACTTTGAGCTGCAATTTCAAGTTCTAAATGCATTGTATATATCCAATGTCACATTCCCAATGAATAATAATTCAAAAGGAATAAGCAACAAGTATAGCTTGCCTGCACCTTGCTTTAGCCTGTTGAATCCTCTCACTCAAAGTATATTCCTTAACAGCAACCTTAACCATTGCTAAATCCATTTCCAACAACCTCAAAACTCTAAAAAGTTCGGTGACCATTCTCTCCTCAACTTTCCCTTCATCTCTCAAAACCTCAGCTTCTTCTCTTGCTCTTTCAGCAACAATCTTTCCAACTTTAGCCAACAATTCTGTTGACCCAAATTCCTTCTCCGTAAGATCCTCTAACTTCTCTAAAAACCAGCTAACACATACCCTATTGGTTTCTCAAGACTAATCTCTTTTGTTCTTTTCCAACCAATTTCAAAGTTTTGTGGCTCGGGGTTTTTTGTTAGCTCAGTGTTTAGTCTTCTTTGTTTGTTTATCTCTGATGTTCTTCTTTTCTCAATAGGGAATGTTTCTGGATTGTTCATTGTAGTGCTTGTAGGATCTCGAGTGGGAAATTCAGAGTCAGGGGTAGGAGTGGAATTTATGCTAGTGCATCTTATTATGGAGAAGTGCTTTCTTTGTTGAGTGGTTTGAGTTGAAAGTAATAAGGTTTATTGTAAAGAGGTGGCTTTTAAGTTGCACAAATTAAAGTTTTTGTGTATTGTACCCAAGTTAGCTTTTACCTAGTACAACAGGTTAAAGTAGTGTGTATATCCGGTTTTTGTGTATTGTGCCCAAGTTAGCTTTTACCTAGTACAAGCAAAAACAGCCCGTCTTTTTGTCACCACGACAGAACGACTACAACCGAATCAACCCACCCTAAAAAACCACAGAACCGCAGAAACCACATATGCTGTAACCGATCGGAAATAGGTGTTGTTTTCGTGGGTGTATTGGTAGTATTCATAGAAGAGAAAGAAGCGAAAGAAGCCCAAGTAATTCATCTTGGGTGTATTGGTAGCAAGAAGTTGTTCATCCTGGGTGTATTATTATTATTATCATTTTTTTCTTGGTCATCATTCCTTTTTTAACTGAAGAAACACTTTCTCTATTTAATCTAAATCACTCATTTAAAAATATCAAAAAATAAATAAATCACTCATTTAAATAAATACCATCATTATTATTATTATTATAAACATTTTACAAGTTTTATACCTATTCTGTTCTAAAGTCTTCGTCTTCTTCAAGTTACTTCTTCGTCTCATTCTTCTAGTAGTCCTTAAGTCTCTGGTTTGTGAGTTCATCTTCAAAGGAGTTGGAGGCACCTCGCAATCAAAGAAAGAAAGGATTAGAAAACCTAATTCAGTGATTGAATTAGAAGAATCAGAGGAGTAAAAGGTTAGAAGGAAGCAACTACCTTTTTTCAGGCTTTGAGAGAAAGCTTGAGTGCTCTGGTAAGTGATTGTTCAGCTTGAACAACCACAAGGCAATCCTACATACAAACAGGTAACAAAAGATTAGGGTTTGAACAATAAGAAACGAAATTGTGTAAAATACAAGAGGAGTTGTGATTATACCTGTTGAGTGTTGTTGAAACCCTTGATCAAACTTGAAACCTGCAAATCAACAGTTTCAGAAATTAGGGTTTTCTGAAACTTAAGAAAAAGTAAAAGAAACTCAGAAAGAAGAGATCAGAGAAGGAAATATACCTATTCGTGGTCTTGATTCTCTGATTCGTAGAAAGATTCAAGCAGTAAAGGCAAGTTCTCACGAACAAGAGGTTCGCGAGGTGAGAACTTGCAAGAACTTCAAATTAGTGAACAAAACCATATTGCTCGCAATAACCAGTACATTCCATCGCACCAAGGATTGGAGCCTCAATCACAGAGATTGAGTGAGTTACAGTAAACCCGAGCAGAGAAAAGCTATAACATTTATCTATATTTTCAGGGATATTTTCATCATTCAAAGAAAAAAACACAAAGTTTGTATTGCTTATATATTGATATTTCAACTGAGAGATAAACTAACCTATAACTTTTATCTATATAACATCCTATATTTTGAATATGTTAAACTCATGTAATTGAATCGTTACTAGGGTTCTCCGTCCATCAGACGGGTATTGAGACTAGTAAGTCTAAAAACCAATGGAGAAAAAAAAAACTTTATCAAAGATATTTTGACCTCAAAAAAAGGGCAGGTAAATTGGTCAAAAAAAAAGAGGCCGGTACAGCATAAAGCATGAACCAGACGACCGCACTGGACCAAAAACTTTCCCGCCAGAACGCTAGCTCTTTCCCCGCCAAACCAATGCCCTAGATTGATTGAATACAAGTAAAAACACCACACCTCTCTCTCTCTCTCTCTCTCTCTCTCACAGAGGCTCCAAAATGGATTTGAGCGAAGAAGTTAGGCAAGCTCACAAACGAGAGTTCTCCAATTTCTTGGATCAAGATGTACGTTTTCTATTCACCACTTCTCCCCATTCTCTCTCGTTCTCTTTTCCTTTCACTTTTTCGTTGTTCATTCATTTGAACTAATTAGTTTTCCGTTGAATCAGATCGGACATGGAATATACATGCAACAAATCCAAACCCTAATTAACCACAAGCGCCACCGTCTTATCGTCAACATTTCGGATCTCCACAACTTCCGCGACTTGGGTAACAGGCTAGTAACTGTCTTTTTCTCTTACTTTTTCTTTCATTTGCAGATTTCGTAAGTAAATTCGTGAGCTTGCTTAGTGTTTAAATTACCCCCTTTCACTCTCTTTCAGGATTTTGAGGAATCCAAGTGAGTACTTGCAGTCGTTCTGTGATGCTGTTACTGATGCTGTTCGTTCTATTGATTCGAAGTATTTGAAGGAAGGGGAACAAGTGCTTGTGGGATTTGAAGGTCCTTTTGTTTCACACCGTGTTACCCCCCGGGATCTTCTCTCTGAATTCATAGGTTCTATGGTCTGCGTTGAAGGCATTGTCACCAAATGTAACTAAAACTACCTTCCCCTATTCAGTTTGTTCATTTTCCGTTTTTTATTTGTCATCTATAGTTCATGGTGATTGAATGCTGCTATTTTCATTTATAGGTTCTCTTGTAAGGCCAAAGGTGGTTCAAAGTGTTCATTTCTGCCCCACCACTGGCACCTTCACTAGTCGTGAATATCGAGATATTACATCTAATTTGGGTTTACCCACAGGGTCTGTTTATCCCACAAGGGTAATATCGCGATCCTTTCGGTTCCTAACATCATTTATATTACCAGAGGATAAAATTTACTGACTAATTGTTTGTTGTAGGATGAAAATGGCAACTTGCTTGTGACAGAGCATGGATTGTGCAAATATAAAGATCATCAAACTGTGTCCATGCAAGAAGTTCCTGAAAGTTCTGCCCCTGGTCAGCTCCCAAGAATGGTGGATGTCATAGTAGAGGATGACCTTGTTGATGCTTGCAAGCCTGGAGACCGTGTGGCTATTGTGGGGACATACAAGGCTCTTCCAGGAAAAAGCAAAGGCAGTGTAAATGGGGTATTCAGGTAGCTTCAGAAAATATACTGATATCAGTCCTTGCTCTTGCTTTATTGAATGAAAACTTGATTGATTGATGTGCATGCAGGACTGTGCTCGTTGCCAACAATGTCTCTCTTCTCAACAAAGAGGCTAATGCGCCAATGTATGGCCCTGATGATCTCAGAATAATAAAAGGTATAGCCGAAAGAGATGACGCACTTGAGCTGCTTGGTAATTCACTCGCACCTTCTATATATGGACATTCTTGGATAAAGAAGGCGGTGATTTTATTGATGCTTGGTGGAGTGGAGAAAAACTTAAAAAATGGGACTCACTTGCGAGGGTTGGTGCTTTCCCTCTATCTCCTTTCCTATTGTTGGAAGTTTCCTGGCATTTATTTCTTAGTATTGTTTACAAACTAAGTTTTTAATACTACTTTGCCTTCTTTTTTAGTGACATCAACATGATGATGGTTGGTGATCCCTCTGTTGCCAAGTCTCAACTATTAAGAGCAATTATAAATATTGCCCCCTTGGCCATATCAACAACAGGTCGGGGTTCTTCTGGGGTTGGTTTGACAGCAGCAGTTACATCAGATCAAGAAACAGGTAGAACATGCTTCACGGGTTATACATGACTCTCTTATGACATTGGTCACTTAAAGAAAAATTGTAATATTTTCTCTGACAGGAGAACGAAGGCTAGAAGCTGGGGCAATGGTTCTTGCTGACAGAGGTGTTGTCTGCATTGATGAGTTTGACAAGATGAATGATCAAGATCGTGTTGCTATACATGAAGTTATGGAACAACAGACTGTAACTATTGCTAAAGCCGGGATCCACGCATCACTTAATGCTCGATGCAGTGTGGTGGCTGCGGCAAATCCCATATATGGAACTGTAAGTTGCATATTGTGGATTGTTCACAGTGCAGTTTAAACAACAGAAGTTACTAAAATTCTACTGAACCTTCAAAAAAATTTTGAAGTTGACTTTGTGGCTTTTGTTGTGTGATATTCTGCAGTACGATCGTTCACTGACCCCAACCAAAAATATTGGACTTCCGGACTCGTTGCTTTCTCGATTTGATCTGTTGTTTATTGTGTTGGATCAAATGGATCCTGGTATAGATCGTCAAATATCAGAGCATGTCCTGCATATGCACCGATTTCGCTCTACCACCGATGGAGGTAGATAAGTAGTTTTCAAAGAGTGCTAGAAACATACTGGAGAATTCAATTTAACTTACCTAACAATGTAGGGAACTCAAGTTTTGGAAGAGAAGAGGAAGCTGATACAGAATCATCTCACTTTGTCAAATATAACAGAATGCTACATGGAAAGAAAACTGAAAGAGGTCGCAAATTTGATAGACTGACAATCAAGTTGCTTAAGAAGTATATCCATTATGCTAAGCATAGGATTCAACCTGATCTTACTGATGAGGTGACTTGTTTTGCTTCTTACTAATAGCGAAATATCAAATGCCTTTTAATACATCACAACCAATCCATTTTAATGAACTTGTTGGTCTGCTGTATATTTTTACAATTCCCACAACTGAATATGATTCTTATGAAGTCTGATTATTACAATTATGGGTATTGTGTTTTTGTTACAGTCCCTTATATCAATTTAATTTGTCCACAGGCATCTGACCAAATTGCCACAGCATATGCTGAGCTCAGAAATGCAAGTTCAAATGCAAAGGTTTGCATTTGGAAATAGAATGCAATTAACTGGAAGCATATTAATAGTTGTATATAATGTTTTTTATTGATATCTTGCTGGCTTTATGTAGACTGGAGGAACGCTCCCCATAACTGCCAGAACTTTAGAAACCATAATACGTCTCTCAACTGCTCATGCCAAATTAAAGTTGAGCAGAAAGGTTCTGGACTTGGTCTCCTTATTAACTACATTTTTAGTTAGCATCGGTTTGTGTGTTTTTGCTATTGATTGTGTTCAGCACTCTTCCTGATTGAATCTTCACCGGTCTTGCCAGGTTTTAAAGTCTGATGTTGATGCTGCTTTGAATATTCTTAATTTTGCAATATATCATAAAGAACTGACAGAAATGGACGAGCGTGAAGAAGAGAGGGAAAGAAACCGGAAGAGAACGCGTGGGGCCGATGGTGAAAATCAGGGTCATGATGATAGACCTAGCAATGGTCCGGATGGTGCTCCTAAAAGGAGAAGAGGGTAAGCAGTAGTTAGTTTATACCTCTTTGGGGAAGCTAAATATACTCGTTGCAAACATCTTTATATCTTTGATTACCATGCGAGAAAGTTCACGTTTTCCATATTATTCTATCCACAAGCTAAATTAGCATCCTTTAACAATAGTAAGTGTATGGACTCTATGAAACCGTGTTAACATAGAGGTTTTTGATGTCCGGATTTCTTAAGGTACGTTTAGATAGAGTTTTAGAATGTTAACAGAATATAATAATGTATCATTCTATGATACTTCATCTTCTTTCCCTTCAAAATCCTTTACTTGGCCATTAAGTAACTCTCTACCTGTTGTTTTCCTTTTTACTAGTTCAACATCGGATGCCATGGAAGTAGATGATGCCCCACCAGCCCAAGCTGCTGATGGCCTCACTCCTCAAAGGTCTGTCAACTGTCAGTTACTTGAACTTTTCCTTTCTTTTAGTGAAATCTCTGCTCTAACTGTTTGGAATGTAAATCTTTATCCATCGACATGCAGAATCACAGCATTCAATTCTCTATTTGCTCAGTATATGCGGACCAAACAATTGAATGCCATATCTATTATAGACATAGAGGATGTCATCAACAGATCGGCAGTTTCCCCTTACAACTCGGCAGATATATTATTCCTAGTAGAGGTACGATACAAGTGGTCATATTTTCTTGTATCTCACACATTAGTTCCACTTCCACAAACTCCGTTTACACCGTTTTTTTTCTGTTATGAAATTTCAGAAGTTGCAAGATGACAATAGAGTGATGGTAAGTGATGGAACGGTGCATATTATCTCATTTTAGATTGATGCATAATCTCTCCAACAAAGATTCAAGCAGGTGTGCCATTTTGACTTTTGTTTTTCTTTTGTGAGATGTCTTCATAATTCACTTGTTGAATACTCAGTTACATCTCTAATCACCCTTTTCTCATGATCAGCAAATCAAAAACAAAAACTATTAGGAAGTGATGAAGGCTTGAGTTTTATTTGATGTGCTATTGTAAAGTTTTCATTATATAATAACAAACTAAGTACATCTTTCAGGGAACAGATTTTGCTGATAGGGTAGTAAGCAGTCTACATTGGTGGGAGACTTGAGAGGGATTTTAATTTCAGAGTTTATCTATTTACCTCAGCAAGAAGATGCCTATGTGATTTTTCATATTTTAAAGTTCCTTATTTGGGTCATAAGGAACTTTGTCATCCCCTCTTGAAAATTGGCACTTCCTATATGTAACTATTGCACGGGTATACATTTTCTTTTAAAAAGTTAATTAAGTTAACATATTTGATGTGGTATAAAATATTTATATCGTAAGATTTATAAATACTTGAATATGTTGATGTTAATTAATAGGATCATGAGCATCCACTCATCTCAAGCTAAATTTTTGAGAAAGAAAGACATGGGCAACGTCTTAAAGGATTCATTTGAATAGGATGTACTAAGAAAACTTATCAAAAACTGGAAAAATAATGTAAGGTTTCAAGGGACAAAAGAAAGAAAATAACCTCTCAAAAAATATATAGCATGTCAAAGTAGAATAATATGAACAATTTGAAGAAAAACTTCAACACCTTTAAGACTCGCTTATTGAAATGTTTTCCCAATCTCAAGTCCCTCATTTGGCAAAAGAAAAATTTCAAAGTAAAGTTTAATAGAAAGTGAGTCTTAAAGTTGAAATTTTTTGCATGGTTGGGAATCAAGGAAATAATCAAAGAGAAAAAGTAAATGTTAGCAAAGCCATAAATATCAACACGAGAAAGGTAAAATCTGTCTCTAATTTTGTCACTAAATGTTAGCAAAGCCAAAATTAGAAACTAATTTAATTCATTTTGCTTCTAACTTTTGTCTGTATTTCAATTTTTCTAGTAGTGTATTATCCACCAACAATATCTTCACATCGAGATGCGAATCCATGTCCTTATAATATGTGAGTTGAATCCTTACCAACTGAACTAACTTTTGTTTGCCGAATTTTGAATGACGATATCAAAATAATCCAGATAGAATTCATAATTTACTTATTTTGATAAGAAAAAAGAATTTTATTGAGGAAAATCTAGTTCGAGCATCATATGTGCGAACTCTATCCACCTTCTATGAAGAGTTGCAAAGGGCACAGACAATCAGATCCTAGAAGAACTAGACCGAAATAAATACACCGAATTATAGGGTTGAAAGCTCTCATCCATAATTTTTTTGGTTACAGTTAAATTTAGGGTGAGGGGATGATGCCCTAATTCAAGGCAGAAAAGACTTCTAGACTCTTTGAGCACTTACGAATGTAATTACCTTCCCATTCATAATTTAGTTATTATACACTAATATATAAAATATTTTAATATATACAAGCAGCCATACAAAAAATTTAAACGAAATTATATACTAATTATAATTTTCACTTTCATTACATTAATTCAAATAAATTATATTGAATAAAAAATATTTAAATAAATAAACAAATATTATAACATTTTTTTAACAGTATAACAAATAATAAATAATTAATTAATCATATAAAACAATAATAATATTATTATTATTATTACATCATCCATCTTCATATTTGCTTGCAGCAATAGTTCACGACTTCACCGTAAAGAAAGGTTTTAGCAACGGTGAAAAGCTACTTTCCCGACAGTCTCCTCCGTCGTATCAATTCCTGCCCCTTCTCAATCTCGAAGCCGCGTTAAAGTGGGTCTCACGCACCGTTGAACCCAGCACAGCAAGTAACTATTCCCTTCTAATTAGGACGTACACTTGTGCAATGCACAGGACATGGTTATAAGGAGTTGTGTAAAAAATGTTAAAAAAATTATGTATTGCAAAGTTAGTGGTTGATACGAACTGATAATTTACAACCGAACATAGAATAGAATTTTTATTTTAACATGGTTGTGTATATATAAGATATATTTGCGAAAATACGTACCAATGCAATGCAGGTGGTGATTTAGAATGTGAGAAACTTAATTCATAAAAACTTTGATAAAAACACTCTTTAACAATAATGAGGGCCATGGTTGTCAAACTCGAGATCTTACCAAAGATCGTTTGGGTATAGAAAAAGCGTAAATCGTAGGATCGTAACACGGATCGTAAGATCCCACCAAAAAGACAAAATTATATTTAAGATCCTAGCAACATAACCTTAACATAATATTTTCATTAATTTAATCATTAAACACAAGCTGTCATAGGCTCAAACATAAATTAAAAACACCAACAGCATCTAAAATATCTAAAAAAACACTAATTTATAGGATATGATAATATGAATGACAGAACAGGGGCGATGATATGATGAGAGAAGTCAGAGAATAGGGACGATGATGAGAGAAATTTGAAGAGGTCTTTGAGAAGAGGTGCGAACTGACAGGGATTTATAGAAGAGTTTGAAACACAGTCTAGAAGCAACGTTAAACCCATTTGAATTATTATTGAATCTGGGAATTGGGAAGAATCTGAATGATTATTGAATATGGGAATTGGGAAGTAATTAATGATACATGAGTCCCAAAGAGATGTTGTCGTTGCAATTATTTGGTTCATCGCACCTTAAATTACAATTTTTGGCCGAAGTTAGGGTTGAATTCGAACCGGGTCGCGTTTTATCTTCCGGGTCGTTCACGGGTCGTGGGTGATTTGGGGGCTTTCTAGGCGCGCGAGAGAGAGCGCTGCTTCCACGATTCCACGTGTTTCCTCGGCGCGCCTACCGCTCCGCCTCTGCCAGCGATTTTCTTCATGAGTTGACACGGTGATGATCGGAGAGAGCGTGAGATCGTGCGTTCCTACGAGTTGGCAGGCGCGATTGACAACCATGATGAGGGCAAGATAGTTCACAAAAAAATGGATGTGTGTACTATTGGTTAAAAAAATGGCTGTGAAATTTTCATGTAGATATTAACTAATCAACGGTTATGTTATATGGGTTCAACCATTCTGATAAAAATAAAGGGTTTTTTTGTACCCCATCATTTGACTCCATACCCCCACGCATACGGTGAAAAGACTACAATACCCCTAAAAAAAGTACAAATTAACAGAATATTTACCATTTCTCACTTACATACGATTTGACCAGAAATATTTTAGAGCTCATCGTATTTACCTTCCAGGAGATAGATACGATTTCCAGCAAATTTCGCATCATATTTATCTAGATACGATTTCCTCCCAGAAGCTTCAAAAATAGTAAGTCGTATTTACAACTAATGTCCATCAAAAATCCACCCCCCCCCAAATAGGCTAATAAAGTAGATAGTGTATTATATAAGAAGGATTATAGAGACATGTAATGTAATAACCTCACTTCCATTCTCTCATTTATTCATATTTTCTAATATTTAATTAATAATATCACTCCATTTTTTTCAATGATTCTGTATTTTTAAAACCACCCAACAAAATCTTCAGAAAACAGCTGGTTTTATCTGAGTAGACTACTGTAGCAACTTGTAATTGTTTCAATTTCAAGCTCTTCTTGTTTTTTTTTTGGACAAAAAGCTCTTCTTGTTTATTTTTTTTGTTCCCTTTCTTTTATTCTTCTATGTGGGGTCCTTTTTTATTTTATTTTTTTCCTCTCGTAATTGACAGCCTAATGAAACAGCCTGTAAAAGGGTGTTTGCATAACATTACAACCACACTAAAAATCCCAACTTGATTCCATTTCAGTAATGGGTTTCACGTTATCTAAACTGGGTCTCATTCATTTTCAGATTTCCACTTCTATTTCTTCATTTTTGTAGCAGCTATTTCACATTTTGCTCCCCACCTCAAAAGGCACAACTAAAAGGTAATTGCACTAACATAACTTCAGTTATTAAGAGCCTTCTATGTGTTTGTGTTTTTGACATACAGAACCATTGTGTTTTGTCTGTTGCTTGTAACTAAATTGTCTTGTTCTGTGCATTGAATTTGATAGATCCGAGGTTGTTGCAGGTTTTTTTTCCTACATCTTTTTGGGGCTTTTGGGATTTGAACTTGAAGGCATTGCTTACAGTCATTTTATGGATTGGTGAAGATTTGGGGAACTACAATGTTGAAACTTGTGAAGTGGGTTTGCATTATTTTGATTTTCATTACATTTTTTGTAAATGGGTCATTAGCCTTATACACTCCTCATGATAATTACCTAATTGCTTGTGGTTCCTCTAAAAGCATAACCTTTCAAGGTCGTACTTTTCTTCCTGATTCACAACATTCATCACTTGTATTGAAAACTGGGAATTCCATTATTGCTAATTCCAATTCTAGTGTCCCATTTCCAATTTACCAATCAGCTAGAATTTTCACCGAACAAGCTTCTTATAGATTTGAAGTTCAGCAAGGTCGCCATTGGGTCCGGTTGTATTTTTATCCTCTTGTAGACTCTAGCCATGATTTGAAATCTGCTGTTGTATCAGTGGTTAGTGATGATTTTGTTCTCTTGAGTAATTTCACATTTAGGAACTATAGTGATTCCTATATGTTTAGGGAGTATGCCATCAATGTAACTTCTGATACCTTAACTGTCACCTTCATTCCTTCCAGTGGTTTAGTAGCATTTGTCAATGCAATTGAAGTTGTTTCAATGCCAGATGACTTATTTGCTGATCAGGCATTTGTCCCTGAACCGAAAGGCGTATTCAGTGGCCTTTCTGAAGTTGCTTTCGAAACTGTTTATCGCTTGAACATCGGAGGATCCTTGCTCACTTCCCAAAATGACACCCTAGGAAGGACATGGGAAAATGATAAGAAGTACCTTCATGTGAATAGCTCGGTCACTAATGTGTTGGTTAGCCCTTCGACCATTAGGTATCGGCCAGGCGTTACGCCTGAGACAGCTCCAAATTGGGTCTATGCTTCTGCTGAAGCAATGGGGGATGCTAATGTAGCCAATTCAAATTTCAACATTACTTGGGTCTTTAAAGTGGATCCAAACTTTTCCTATTTTATCCGGCTGCACTTTTGCGATATTATTAGCAAGGCGCTCAACACTTTAGTGTTCAATGTATTTATAAATACTGACATAGCTATTGGAAGCCTTGACCTTTCATCTATAGTTAATGATTTGGCTTTGCCTTACTACAAGGACTTTGTTTCCAATGCCTCATTGGGCGACACTTTGACAGTTAGTGTTGGTCCTGATACAATGGCAGACATTACAAATGCTACATTGAATGGACTTGAGATAATGAAAATCAGCAATGCATTTAAGGCCTTGGATGGAATTTCTCCGGTTGCGAGACTCCGTCTTAGTTCGTCATCAAAAGGGAACAAGACAGGAATAATAGTTGGTTCTGCTGTTGGGGCTATAGTTGCTTTAGCTTTGGTTGGTTTGTGTTATTGTTACTTGGTGAGAAGCAAGTCAAAGTCTACTCAACAAGGCCATTCATGGCTACCTTTACCTTTATATGGAAATTCTCAGACCATAACAAAAATGTCAACAACTTCGCAGAAGAGTGGAACTGTAAGCGGCATTTCTTTAGCCTCTACAAACCTTGGACGAATCTTCACTTTCCGAGAAATCCTAGATGCAACCAACAAATTCGATGAGAAGCTACTTCTAGGTGTTGGTGGTTTTGGTAGGGTTTATCAAGGAACTCTTGAAGATGGGACCAATGTAGCTGTTAAAAGGGGGAATCCTAGATCTGAACAAGGTCTTGCTGAATTCCGAACAGAAATTGATATGTTATCCAAGCTTCGCCATCGTCATCTCGTGTCTCTAATTGGCCATTGCGACGAGAGATCAGAAATGATTCTTGTCTATGAATACATGGCTAATGGACCTCTCAGGAGTCATTTGTATGGAACAGACTTACCACCTCTATCATGGAAACAACGGCTCGAAATTTGTATAGGAGCAGCAAGAGGCCTTCATTACCTTCACACCGGCGCATCGCAAAGCATAATTCACCGAGATGTAAAGACAACAAACATTCTCTTAGATGATAATTTTGTTGCTAAAGTTGCTGACTTCGGCCTCTCCAAAACTGGTCCTGCTATTGATCAAACTCATGTGAGCACCGCTGTTAAAGGTAGTTTCGGTTATCTTGATCCAGAATACTTTAGAAGACAACAACTCACAGAGAAATCAGATGTTTATTCATTTGGAGTAGTTTTAATGGAAGTCTTATGCACAAGACCAGCTTTGAACCCTGTCCTTCCTAGGGAGCAAGTTAATATAGCTGAGTGGGCAATGAGTTGGCAAAAGAAAGGGATGCTCGATCAAATCATGGATCAACATCTAGTGGGGAAGGTCAATCCCGCCTCTCTTAAGAAGTTTGGGGAAACAGCTGAGAAGTGTTTGGCAGAATATGGAGTGGATAGGCCATCGATGGGAGATGTTTTGTGGAATCTTGAATATGCTTTGCAGCTTCAAGAGACTTCATCAGCACTTATGGAACCTGAAGATAACAGCACAAACCATATTATGGGGATTCAGTTGACCCGTCTTGAGAATTTTGATAACAGCGTGAGTATGATTGATGGTGCCAACTCTGTCACGGATGAAGATGTGGAAGATGCTGCTACAAGTGCAGTGTTCTCGCAATTGGTAAATCCACGCGGAAGATGAGTTCTTCTGTTGTTCTGGACTTGGACTAATTGAAAAGTCTTGATTGATGAATGAAGGTTATTTTCCACTTTGTTATTGCTTTTGTAATCCTTTTTTTTGGCCTATAATATATGCAAGTTACTATATAATATTAGCTGGTTAGAAATTGAATGTAAGATATATCCATATATATGATTCTGTTGTACTTTGTATAAGGCAATTGGGAGTTCAGCTCCATTAGTTGTTCTTACAGTTTACAATAAAAGTTCTTTACAAAAAGGTTTTACCATACAAGTTGCCTGATACAACTAGTGAAGTACTGTTTCTGATAAGTTGAAATGCTTTCTTTCTCTCATTTTTAGTGATTCTTGAATGATTTTCTCTTTACATATGGCTGTGAAATTAACTTGTTTGGAAGATTGATTTTAATGTGTAATCATTATGATACCCAATATACTGAAAATGACAGAAAACCTTTGAGAAGATCTTCAAAACATGAATTATTAATTCCTGGATAATTGCCAAAAGGAGATGATTAACTTTGTCCGATATTGATGTGAAACAGTAAAAGCAAAGAAAATGAATTGATTGAATTCTTGTTCTCCTCACATTTAAATATTTCATGCAATTTTCTGCCAATAATTTTTTGTAGGTAGCCACTCATTTCAGAATATTTGAGCTAAAGCTAATTTCATTGACTTTTGAGGGTCTTTTTTTCCCTCACTTTTTTGCTGTCCAATGTTAAATATGTTCAAAAATAGGCTTAAATATTTGTCACCCCTGCAAATATACCTGATATCCAGTTACCTCCCTGCAAATTTTTTTTTTGCAAAACAAACCCTGCAAAATCTAATAGTATCCAGATACCCCCCTGCCGTTAGTTTTTGTTAACACTGTTAGTTGATTGTTGATGTGGAACCAGATACGTGGCAGCCATGTCAGCAACTAATGGATTGTTGCCACGTGGCAGCTTGTATGGCAAAGGTGTTACTGAAAAAATTAAAGTTTTGGCTTCCAAGGGGTTTGAACCCATGACCTCAAACTGACCAACACATCATTTAACCACTAACCCACCTTCAATCTTCTTCTTCTCAACCCATTGTAAATCGTTCTTCTTCTTCTTCTCACCCATGAAAAAAATCTAATCTACAGAATATTGTTCTTCTTCTCCTTCAATCCTTAATCCCAACATTTGAATCTACAGAAAATCGAATTTCGTTCTTTTTCTTCTTCAATCTTCAACAGATCAAATCCCATAAACGAAATTTGGGATTGAAACACACAAAAACACAATCCAGAAACCCAAAAATCTGGAAACGAAAATAGAAGATCTGGAATCATAGGACGAAAATAGAAGATTTGAAGACGAGAATAGAAGATCTGGAAACCCAAAATATTAGGATCTGGACGAAACGCATATGGAAGCAATAGGATCTGGACGAAATCTAAAAACAAAAAACGAAATATGGACGAAATAGAAGATTTGATGTTGTTGAAGATGTGAGATAGAAGATGAAATCATGTTTTGGTGTTCTGCAAAAATTTTCGATTTGCTTACAGTTTTTTTTGGTGAAGATGAAGATACGATGAAGGTGGAGTCTCCCTGTTCTGTATCTTTGCAGTTTTTTATTTATTTTTTATTAGCTTCTGTGCAATATATATTTGTAGTTGTGATATTATAAACAACAATTCAGGTGGCTTAGTGGTTAAATGATGTGTTGGTCAGTTTGAGGTCATGGGTTCAAACCCCTTGGAAGCCAAAACTTTAATTTTTTCGGTAACACATTGCCACGCAAGCTGCCACGTGGCAGCAATTCATTGGTTGCTGACGTGGCAGCCACCTATGTGATCCAGCTAGGACGGCAGGGGGGTAACTGGATACTATTAGATTTTGCAAGGTTTGTTTTGAAAAAAAAATTTATATCATGGAATTTCCCATGCTTCTGCTAATATACAAATGTATAACAGATTCCAATCCAATGCATGGAATTTCATACTTTCAGCAATGGTCTTGATCTTGTGCATGATATCATAGGGCATGAATTTAGGAAACACTCCACATGATCACATTATTTGATCATTTATGACCAAACAAAGCATTGCACTTCTTATTCAAAGGTAATATTATATGGGTATTGGGTACACGACAATATCTTTCTGGCCACCTAGTACAACCCACAATTATTTTTCAAGGTTACAACATTATTCAATCATGATAGCAAAACAATGGAAACTGTCAAATTTATCTTTTATTTGGTGCAACACTTTTTTAGACAATTACATTCTTCAATCAATTGAAAACTTAATAACTTATAAACTACAAGATTACAAGACATAACCGAGTTCATTATGCTCTCAACTAACTTTTAAAAAATTTTAACTTTCAATTTTTTAATATTACTTTCTAACTAAGATAGAA
This sequence comes from Astragalus glycyphyllos, assembly GCA_963573325.1. Classification (NCBI taxonomy): domain Eukaryota; kingdom Viridiplantae; phylum Streptophyta; class Magnoliopsida; order Fabales; family Fabaceae; genus Astragalus; species Astragalus glycyphyllos. Next base: position 31,648,947 of record OY754311.1, on the reverse strand, counting down.
AAATAAGAGTAATAACACAGAATTGAAATTGAAAAACAATATACACTTACAGATATTATCTATAGTATATATTTAAAGAAATTCCCTTTACTTGTTACTTTTTTTGTATCTTTTTTTAGGATAATTTTCTCTTAATTCAAGCAACTAGTGAATAACAGAATCATATATATGAATCACTGGGCCAGCTGTCCCACCCTTCGAGGTGCCTCCAATTCAGCGAGGAGATTAGTCACTACGTTCGGCGGTGGATACCTTGGTCTAGACAAAAAAAAACTAGTGAATAACAGAATCATATATATGAATATATCTTACATACAATTTATAGTGTCAAATTAAGAAAGGTGACCCATGGGCCACGGTGATTGACATAATTAGGAAACTAGTATTTTACCTGCGCATACGCACGGGTGATACTGTATGGTCGTTATATTGTTATGAAATCATAATAGTAATTTGGAAGATATTTATAAGTTATGAACAATGTCCAAAATATATCATTTGAAATTCAAAGTGGGAATATGCATCCCCGTTGACAATCAGAATTACATCGATCCATAATAATGTATTTGGACATTAGAGGTAAAATATGCATCTTCGTTGGCCCTCCGTTTGCATCCTCGTTGGCTCTCGCATTGGCACTCCCGTTGGTGATAAAAGTGAATGAGAGAAAAAAGTGGGAGGAAATAATTTGAAATGACACTTTTATCCTTGGGATTGAGATAAAAATAAGGGATTATTTTGTATTTCTGGTAGTCGGTTGTTTGTATATAATGATAGTAGATGAGGAAAAAAGAAAATGAGATGTAATAATGACAACATTGTTGCTCTCGTTGCGGTACCTATTGGCGCTCCCGTGCGGTTCACAAAAAAAAGTGGATGAGATTTAATTGTTGTTTCTTTAGGAAAAATAATTTTGGAATTTATGCTAGCGGTATCGTTTTTTTTTTTTACAGTTGGTAGTGGTTAAACTAATTGAGTTCAGTACTTTGAGTAGATTAAAGTAAATAGTAAATTCTACATAGTTTAATATTAATTTTAAGTAATTATTGATTTTTGACAAAAAGTAAATTAAAAAAAAAGATTTTTTTGTAGTGTGTTGTTTGATTATGTTGATAGTAGAGAGAAGTGGAAAGAGAAAAATAAATTTTAAAGTGAGAGTGAGACTCATAATGATAAAAGTGGGAGATAAATTAGTGATTTTTGTAGTGGTAGATAAAAGTGGGAGATAAAGTGGGACCTATATTGATAGTAGATTTAAAAGTTGAATTTTTTGTTTTGTATTTTAGTGGACAAATAACTATTTTATCCTAATATTATAACTAATGGAAGAATGATAGTAGATTAGATGTGAGACTTTTACCTCGCTCACGGTTAGCACCAATTGGACTAATATTAAATCATGCAATCTATAGGAAAAAATAACATTTCAAACCTTGTTTACAATCTCTTACAATATTCCAAGTAACCTTTTTATTAAAAGTGCTCTCAATTTCAAACATTTAAAAAGTGACAGGCACCAAGAATCACACAGTTTTAAAGAAATGCACATTTATTTTGAAAATACCGTTCAAATCATAAACAAATAAGGATGCACACATAAACAATAGATTATTTTAATATAATATTGTGTAAAATAAATTATGTTGATAACTTTTTTATAATTTTACTGATAAATTAATAAGTAGTCGTATTAAATGTAATTTTTGTTACAACGGATTGTATTTCTTCTTCTTATTTTTGTTGATTTTGTTGTTTATAATCAACTTTTATATTGTTATTTCTAATTTAAAATGTAGTGTACTATTTTACTATAAATTAGGGGTGTATTTGTAATTTCATCTGATTAAAGACAATTAAAGTGAATGGAGTGCCGTAGTAACTTGGTAATTTTTTTTATCATGCAATTTATTTATTTATTTGAGGTTCGATGCCCAACTAATATAAAAGGCCTAGAGGCTTGCATATTTCAATGACTTTTATTTAATCTAAGTTGTAGTTATTTTACCGTTTGATCTTGAGTGTTATGAATTTGTTTGTAGTTTCATTTTTTTGTTTGTACTTATAGTAATGCTGAATTTGTGTTATTTTTAATATAATTTACCAATTTGTATGAATGAATAACTTTTTTTTTGTAAAAAGAACTAATGTAAAAGGTACCAAAGAATTTACCTTTTCAAAATTAGTAGAGGAAAACACAACTTTTTTCATAGAGAGAATTAAAACCAAATTTTAACATATTTTGACGACTAAAATATATTTAACTCTTTTTTTATAAGAAACTATTCTTTTAGTCTTTTATTTTGATTTTAGTTTCACTTTAATTTTTTATTTTTAAGTGATCACTTATCTTGTAATACCAATGTGGTCATTTTCGTTCAATTTTTTGTACAGAGAGGACTACATTGATATAACTTTTGCAAAACAAACTACCATATTTAAATAAAAAATAAAACTATTTTCGTTCACTTTTATTTTTTTATTTTTAAAAACTTATTTTATAAAATTAAATACCATTTTAAAACCAAAAATAAATGAGGGGCTAGATACCATTTTATAGATGAATATTTCAAAACAAAATTAATAGAAAAACAAATTAAAGTTTAAAATAAAAATATGGGATCAGAAATCTATTTTGGCTTTATAATTGTGTGGCATCTTCTCGGTGCTTCTGATTTACGCTGCGAAACTGAGAATCAAAATCAATCAGAGAACTGAACCATGGCGGCGTGGACAGCGGCGGCTCGGCAAGCCATCAATATCGGGCGGCTTTCCTCACCCAGAACGGCTTCTCTCGTTCATCGCCGCGGCATGGCTGGCTCCGCCGGTATTTTCTCCCAATCCTTTGGTTATCATCTGGATTGTACTGCAAAGGGTTTTCTTTCATTTCTGAAAATTTCAAATCTTTCAACATTATTACTCTGATCTTTCCAGTAAAATTGGCATTGTATAATCACATTCCTAATTTGCAATGTTGATTTTTTGTTTGTCCAAAACAAATAACCATTACCGTTTTGCATGATTAAGGAGATTACTGCAAATGTGTTTCCATGAAGATCATGCTTATATTGTGTCATTTTAATATTCAGATCTGCAGTACAATCTCTAAGCATTGCATCTTAAGGCTTTGTTTGATGCTGTGTTTGACTGGATAGTAGCTGTGGACTAGAAAAAATAAATAATGGAATTAGCTCTATTTGTAGGGGGTGTTTAAGAATCTAGGTAATTATCCCTTAGGGTCTGTTTGGGAGTTTTCAGAGGAGGACTTGAAGAAAATAGGAAGGATGATAGACAATAGAAGGGAGAATGTACCGTCAACTTCAATGGGGAGTTTATTTTCCTTCATAAAACCAAATCCCCCTAATTTGGAGGAACTCAAAAAATTTATTGGAGGAGGGTTTGAGAGGGCTTAGGCGAATTCTTCAAATCTTTTACATCATCTAATAATAGTCTTAAAATTAAAAATATATTAGTCATAAGCATTCTCGTATCATTCTCTACAAAATTACTCTTTTACATCATCTAAGTGGAAGGAAGAACATGTGAGTAACTCTTGGTTTTTAGAAGCTCCCTCTCATACTAGTTTATGAATTTCCACATTGAAAATATGTTTATGCCGTAGTAAAATCTTATTTGACCAATTGCTACTTCTGAACTACTTTATGAGGAAGGCTGTAACTGAAACCTGTCTCTCCGTGCAAGTTTATATTGACACTGAAATTTCAAGTTGTGTTGAGAGTACTGATTAGCCATTGAACTTCTATAGCAAGGAAGATGGTTGAGTAATGCCACTTGTGAACATTTTGGTCACTTCATGACTTCAAAAACATGTTTCTATTAGATTTGGTCATACTAAAATATATTGAATGTTTCAACATATCTTTTGCTGTTGCAGTTTGTGATTGTTTCTTTGGCTGGATGGGGTTTACTCATCTATGGTGGTTACAAGTTGTTCACTGGAGGCAAGGACAAGAAGGAAGTGGAGGTATGTAAGTTTAATAGGAAGTTTGGTATGAGTTCTATGACTGCTTCATATACCTTGGATTAACAGGAAACATGCATTGCCTTCTTATTATGATTTTACTTGATAAAGCTCTTATTTGATTTGAGTTTATATGTTAATGTAGTAAGCAATAGCAGCCAAGATAACTTTTTGCTTGCTACCATCCAAACTTAAGTACTTTGCTTTGTTAACTGTTAACTTTATTAGCATTTTAAACTGAGCATGGAACCTTCTTACGAATTCTATGTCATATGTTAATGCAGAAAGTTGGAGAATCAAAAAAGGCCTGAGTTCTTACAACATTTGCTGCCCTACTTGGCTCTAGTACTCCGGGTTGAGTTTTATCTTTGTAAAGAGAAGAGATGCTGGTTTTAGGCAGTTTTATTAGTGGTCTTTTAGTCTTTACATTATATAACTCTTAAAGCAATGGTTTAGGAATAATTACACTTTTAGAGTTCTTTGCTGTAACGTAAACATCGTTTGTGATAATAAGTTAAAACATTTTGCAGCATATAACCCTGTCGGCTGATAAATTAGCTCGCCAAAAAACTTAAAATAAATAAATTTCTTTCTAGTTTCCTTCCATCTAAAATTGTGATATGATTACCAAATGGCTCACTTAATTACAATTTCCTAATGTTATTTTTGAGATGGACGGCAAAACAATTGCGGATGACATCGATCAACAAAGGAATGATGCTTCAAAATATGGCTCTGTGATTGTAAAAAGGAACCTTCATAATTTTTCTCAACTAAGCAAAATTCTTTTTGTCAAAAGACAAGCAAACATGGTATAGCTCACTCATTAACAAGTGGAGCCATTGTTGAAGTTTTGACTTCAATTCCATATCATGAATTTTTCTGGTAAAAAAAGTGGGTTTTTTTGTCAACAAGGGGTTGTTATTCTTGGAACAATGAAATAGACCAACTTCTGAGATAATTATTAAGAACATATTGTGTGTTACTTGATTTCTATATCATGTATTGAGTTATTTATAAGTTGTTAAGGCTGGCATACCTTAAGATGAAACTTACTTTCCTCTCAACATTTCTAACAAAAAATGGAAACTGAAGCATTTTGGTAAAAACCAGAGTATAGAAATAAAGATGACCTGAGAAACATCACTATCAAAACTTATATATTACAATTGCAACGTTGCTCTGCTCACTGTATGTGCTATTATTCTACTCACCGCACTTTTCTCTCTCGTACGAATTTCAATCATTGCGCTGAGTACAATGGAAAGTGCAAGTCTCAACCTATTCTTTAACTGAATCCAATTTGTCTTCAACTTGGTCACACTCACAAACATGTTATATAGCTGTAAAGATTCAGTCTGCATCTTTTATTTCGGCTTCAACATCAATTGCTCTAACAGAATCTTTTGCTATCAATGGCACACAGCATCATCAATAAAGATTATAAGGATAATAAAGAGGAAGTGAGTTGCATTTAAACAAAAGATTACCATTTTTAGAACGGGAGAAATTATTGAATGCCTGTCCAAATGTTGTACCTTGGTTTGAAAACTTTACATCATCCTTTACAAACTCATTGCCAACAACTGATACATCACAATGAAATTATTCAACAGTCAGAATTATGCACCTTTTGAATTTTCAAATGAAATAGAGCTGAATAATAAGACAATGTTTACAGAAAGCGACGGGAAGAATATAAGAATTTTACCAGAAAATGGTTGACCACAAAAAGGGCACAGCTGCAAATCATCATTTAAAGAGGATCTGAAAAAGATAAGTAGACACTATAAAATAAAGATGGCTTTTGGCTAGTTTAAATTACTTCAGAATCAATCATCATAATTAGCTTATTAAGATGTGTCAAACACATCTTACTTGAAAACCTGAAATTCATTTCCACAATTCGGACACTGCATAAACAACACAAACAACAAAACCCAGTCACTAAAGTCACCATTATATTATAACTTAAAATAGACTACTTCTCAATTGTCAAAATAATAAAGGGCTAATTTGATTTAAATAACTATAATAACTTAGTTTATCCCTAAACTTAATAAGAATAATTTTCTGTACAAAATTAACAACTGGAAAAAATGGCTTCAAGATTAAACATGGAAGTATGTAAAAGCAATAAACAAAGCAATTGTAAGCAATTAGTTTGAGAGTTGAATTTTGGAGAAGCCTCACAGTGCCTTGCATTATATCTCGTCCTGCCCACCAGATGAAAGCACCAAGACCTACTAACGGTATTAAAAATGCAAGGATCTGCGTGTAAATAAAGAAAAAAGAGACAAAAAATACAAAACAGTCAGATGATCAATTTACACCAAGTACTAGTTTTGGAGGATAAATCTATTAAAAGGCAATATAAACCAGGGGACAAAAAGATAATTCTTGACAAGTTGTGTACATTGAACAGGAAGCATTTACATCACAATTCTGTCATGAAATACTAACAATGGTGTTTATGCAGGTGAAAAGTAAAAAATGATGCGAAAAAGATATCTTCCCTCAGTGACTGCCTATTCTGACGACAAAGACAAATATTTTAACAATATGGAATTTTTGTTTAGTAAGCTTGTGCAGATTGCTTGAAAAGGCATAGAAAATTATCCATCACTTATTCTTTCTACCAAGTAGGCTACATGGCACAAAGCATATGATACCATAATGTCCCTTCATAGATCTTTCTATTGACAAACCATTAAAACTAAACCTTCTTAGTGATTTGCCCTGCATTGCAAGGACAGTAATAACAAAAATAATCTCCAGAGCTTTTATTTACAGAATCAGAATTCAACTCTTTTTCCTGATAAACACTTAACATGTTTGATCTGCTTATGTAATATTGCTTCCCTCATTGACTGCCTGTTCGGACCACAAAGACAAAAATATCTTAACAATATGGAATTTTTGTTTATTAAGCTGGTGCAGATTGCTTGAAAAGGCATAGAAAATTTTCGATTACCTATTCTTTATTCAATTGACACATTGATGTTTTCTTGCTTTTTGCTTTTTTGGATATGTTAGATAAGATAGATCCAGATACATAACAACTAATGAGATCAATTAGAAGATTGAATAATTTTAAAATCAGGAGAGTGGAAGATTCTACATGGAGTTTAAAAAGGTTCTATTCGGAAACCTATATGATTGGCTCTAGTTCAGCCATCCTCTGACATGATAAGGAACATAACTAATTGATCAAGTACTGTCATATTTGATTTGTCTGCTAACCTACTACTTTTCTATCTTGTTGCTTTCTTCTTTTAATTTGGTGTATTGAGTGAGTTAGATCTCAGGGGCTCAACAAGGTCAGGGACAGCCTCAATGCTCAAAGAGCACTTACATAGATACTAACATATTACCACCCACCATCAATATTCTCACATCAGCAGTGCGATTTGAACTCATGTCCTAGTGAAACATGAGCCAAATCCTTACCAACTAGACCAACCGTTGTTGGCTACTAATTGAGTTTCATGTATAGTAAAATTCTCATGTATTCATGATAATTGCAAGGGAATGAGCCATAACACACAAGTAAGGTCTCTACCCATGTGAACTAGTGGTCATTGGTTCTAGTTGCAAAAACAGCCTCTCCATTCATCATGGTTTAGGCTATATTAACCTCACAATGGTGGACCCAGATCCTCTGCTGCTATTTATCAGCAACATCTCTCTAGTACAACACCTTTTTTGTTTCTATCTCTCTTCATTGTTTCCATCTGTTTTTTCTATTTCTTTCTCATCCCCTCTTATTTTTCTTGCTGCAGTAAGGGATTCAAACACGAGCATAAAACCCCGGCTGCTAATCAGCATACGGAATATGGATAAATCATAAATATCCCTGACTAATTATTGAACTAAGACACAAAATGACAGTGCCAGCTATCAGCAAAAATTGCTTAAACATGGGCTTAATCAATTAGCACATTGGATAACTCAAAAACAAGGATATAGCATATAAAGAACCGTGGATGTGCACTTTCTATACTCCAATAAACTAAGCTAATTAAACTAAAATATGACCAAATAAAAGCAAAAGCAAGAGAGAAAAGAATACCCAAATGGAGACAATAGCATCAAAAATCCAGCCAAGTTGTCCATTCATTGTAAGATAAGTTAACCCAATAGCTAAACCAAGATTAACCAAAACCCTAGTATTGGCACCATCATCTCTTCCACCACCACCACCACCACCCCGAAGACTATTCTTCACCAAAACTACTCTCTTTCCCTTCTCTTCCAACAAAATCCCATTTTTAAACACTCCACCTCCCAAGAAAGACCATCTCTCCCTATATGCTCTCGACTTGAAGCTACCCAGATGAAAAGAAGTGAACTTTGGCTCTAATTGAGAGAAAGAGAAAGTGGGTCTTTTGTATACACCATCATTGAAGAAGCTAGGCTTCAAGTGTGGAAATTTGATTGAGAATTGGATAAGTGTGGTCATGGGAAATATGAGAGAATGAAAAATTTAGTATAATGGGTTTAGAAAATGTTTAGACATGGCCACTTGAACCTTGTAGATGATGATGATATGCATCAAATATCAACGTTAAAGGTCTTAACTCAGAAGTTAAATTGTTCACTCTTTGCTTTTCCTTCACACATTGTCATCTCCTCTTCAAATCCAAACAGTGTTGCCACGTTGGTTTCAAGTGACCCCTCGAGCTAACATTATCTTCGGTGGTTTATTTACGTCGGTGTTTTACGACTTATTTTAAAAGATAATCATATTTTTTTATAAAAACAATCGGTTTTTGAGATTTTTCTTCTGGCTTGTTACGCTTTTTTAAAAAGAATAAAGAATTTAAAAATAATCTAAAAACTGCTTCATCTGATAATTTGTTTTGAGTAGCTTCTTATAAAAATTAGTTTTAAAAAATTAAATTTTTTAAATAAATGATTTTCAATATGTTATACAAACACGAAACAAAATTCTAGCGAGAGGATTAGTTACTGCGTTCGACGGTAGATACCCTGATCTCGACAAAAAAAAAACACAAAACAAATTCTTATTTTCTTAAAAATTTCTAAAAACTAATCTCTAAATTATTTAACAAAAACACTTATTTTTAATCCGTAAAGGTTAAATCAAAACATTTTTTTTACCCAAAAATACTTGGATGAGATAGTTTGAGTTTCTTCCAGCTTAACCAATATTCTGGATTCAAATCCAGCCTTAGACATACGGCAGTGTTAAATTTCTTGAAGAAGAGTTTTACTGCCCCTTTGTGATACTACCCCGACTGCATTTGCACATAGAGAATACTTAATTATAAAAAAAACAAGTTTTTTTGTTTGATTTTATTATTTTTAATTTTAATTTATACAAAATGAGAGAATCCATAGTTTTAACGCTTTTTAGCTACAAATCATTATTCAGTAAAAAAACTACGAAGCATTTATTTGATTTTTACAAGCTCAATTCAACTATAATGAATTCTACAAGCTCAAGTTGACTATAAGTAATGTAAAAATTCTCAAATTCAACTCATTGTTCAAAATACAGTTCATAAGTAAAGAGGAAGTAGAAGTTGGAGTCAACCTCATAAGATTCTTCCCTTTCTATGTTTTTCCGACAATGTGATTGGGGATTTGCGTCAAATATCTTAAGTTTCTTGAAGAACTGATTTTATTAAGTTTGATTTTATAAGAAGAGGAAAATAAGGGTGTCAAACTCTAATTATTTCTTTCATTTAATCTTTCTGCAAACCACCAAAGAACATTTAGATAAGATGGTTTGAGTCTTTTTCGACTTAGCCAATGTCTTGAATTTGAATCCAACATTGGTTTTGATGGTTGAAATTGTTATATAATCTCCATCTCTTTGATCTCTATCTTATAATCTCATTCCTATATTCCTCCTATATTGGAACATGATATTTCAGCCCTAGTTATTAAGGCTCCCATCACACTAGTTCAACTTCAATATGGCTTCCGAAATATTCTAAATATGAATCCAACTCATCCACTAAAAAAATATGAATGCAAACTCATCCACTAAAAAATTTTATAAATATGAATATACAGGTGACAAAAACTATGGAAGTTGGAAGCGTGTGGGGCCAAAGTAGAAAAGTGACAAAATAAAAGGGAAGAAAAACGCAATTAAATAAAAGTCAAGGAGTGCGTCTCTCTCTCGGTGCGAATTTGCAATAACTTTTTTGTTCGAGAGACAGAGAGGCAAAAAGTGAGGGAGAGGAAAGAAACTAAAAAGACCAATTTGACCTTCGATCTTCGTCTTTCTGTCTCTCGCTCCGATTCCTGCTAACTCCCGCTCCGATTTGTTTTCGCCGGTATTCGTGCAGCTCTCGCCATGAACGGGAAAGCCAACGTTACAAAGGAGCTCAACGCCAAGCACAAGAAGGTTTTTTCCCGTTTTTGTCTTTTTTTTGTTGTCTGCAATTTCGATTCGCCATTTTTATATCTGCAAATTGCATCGGATCATTAATTTGAATCCATTTCTGTCTTATATATATTTTATCAGAATGTTTCGATTTTTAATGTACTGCGTTTCTGATGCACATGTATAAATAATTAGCCTTGTTCTGCATGTAGTTGTTTGTTGCCTTTTGTTTTCGCCTTGAACTGCTGGAAATGCATCATTAGTAGGTTAGTTTTTCTGGGAGTTTGATCTGCTTGTTTTGTTTTCTGGTATGTTTCATTTGTTGAGAGTTGGTGGTTTGATTGATATTTAGGGAAGGAGGATTTCATTATACTTTTTGAAAGGTTTTAACAATAAAAAACTTCTTAAAGAGCTAATCAAACATACTCTTCGTGCTTCGATAGTTTGGAATTTGGATACACTTATGCTGATGCACACACACTTAGGCTTCTCTAGTTTGTGAAAATGTTTTTTTATAAAATTTGTTGTCTTCACTTTTAAGTATAAAAAATGTATCTTTGATTTCAGTTTTTGAAAATAAGAAACACGGGTATCATTTGCATAATTAGAAAGATTCAATTCATGATGATTGAAGGGGTGGATTTCAGCCATATATAATGATCATGAGAAAGGAAAAGACACTGTGAGGATCTTATTCTGCTTTTAGAAAAATTGTGATGTTTTATTTCACGGAAAAAGACAAAAAAATTGTATCTCTAATGTTAGAAATTATTGATTACCGGTTTTTCGCTAGGTGAAGTAGAATCCAGTTCAATAGGTTGGGAAGAGGTTTTCCTTGCACTCACAAATGTGTAGCTTTTTAGGCATGTTTGTGAGTAAGATATATCTGAGATCATTAATTCTCGTCAGCATATGAACTTTGATTTGGATTTTGTCCATATTTAATGTGTATGTTTTTAGAACTTGTCACATGTATCCCTTTTCGCTTTTGCTAACACGTCTTCTGTTTTTACCCTGAATATGCAGATACTGGAAGGACTTCTGAAATTACCAGAGAATAGGGAATGCGCTGACTGCAAAGCTAAGTATGTATCTGGTTGGACCTAAATGGTCCTATCTGGATCTCATGTCAGTAGTAAATCAACCAAATATACAAATTGGTTTATTCTTGTTATTGTTGTTGTTGCTGTTACTATTATTATGTTGTGGTTCACAGTGTACACTCAACTGTCTGTGATAATTTACATTGCAGAGCTCCAAGATGGGCTAGCGTAAATCTTGGCATCTTCATATGCATGCAGTGTTCCGGAATACATCGAAGTTTGGGGGTACATATATCAAAGGTGATGCAATGTTCCTTTAGTCCTTGGTATGGAATGTCTGTCTAACTGTAAAATATCAGAAATGGTCGAGATTTGTCGGTTCTCTCATAATGTTGATGATACAAAATTTTATTTAGATCCACTGTAAAAAAAATCATAAGAGGGTGATTGTATATTGTGGTCACTTTGGGATATTGTCTTTATTTTTTTTTTTTTGACAAAGATATTGTCTTTATTTAATTATATAGAATTATAGATTATCTTTATGTGCTTGGGAGTCAGAATATCTTGCAGTAATTGTTGTGTCTCATTGTATGAATTAATTCTCAGTGCTTAATCATTTGGATAGGCACCAATTTTTGCATGCTTATTTAAAACTGTTGCTAATAGCAACAAACATAAGGTTTTTAAATGAGTATCATTTCTCTTCTTTAATAAAAAATCAGAATAATTTTTTTTTCATTCATTTATAGGTGAGTAGTCCTTCTGTAGGACTTGCGTTTGTTAATTCACAGTAGGACTGTTATTCTTTTTGCTGTGGCTCTGGCAGTGTTTATGGAGATTAGTTTTACTTTTATGAGTATTAGGCTGCTAAATAACTTTTTGTTGACAATTTTTCAATATGGTTTTGTTACTTTTCTATTTAAGATCAAGTATCAGTACCGTCTCACTTTGATGTGGAAGAATTACCGAAATTGGCTCCTAAGTCCAAAATTTTGGCTTTTTGAAATAACTAAAGACGGTTCTAAAAGTTCCTAATATTTACTTAATGACTTTCCTTACAGGTTCGTTCTGCAACTCTTGACACTTGGCTTCCAGAACAAGTTGCATTCATTCATTGTAAGGAATCTGAATGGTCATGAGCTTATAGTTATTTTGATTTTTGTTGCTGTCCGTTAGCTATATATCAACTCATTATTTTAGAATTTGTTGTTCTTGTCCTATTCAGCAATGGGTAACGAGAAAGCTAATAGTTACTGGGAAGCAGAATTACCTCCAAATTATGACAGAGTTGGAATTGAGAATTTCATTCGTGCAAAGTATGTATAATGATAAACACTTAGAATCTAGCTAAATTTTCATGCTTGTACTATTTGTGCACCTGGTATTAATTATTGCATATACTTGAAGGTATGAAGAGAAGAGATGGGTTCCAAGGGATGGGGGTTCAAAAACACCATCTGAACTGCAGGGAGAGAAATCTCCTTCACATTGGCAGAGGCCTGTGGAAAGAAGTGGGAATGGGTATGCCACTGCTCCTGAGAACACGCCTGAGGAAAGGAAGAAAATCCAACCATCAAATGCAGTCCCTGCTACAAGACGTAGAGTTCCTGCTCCTCCTAAAGCAGCAGAGCAGGTAATTGCTGTTTTGTTCTGTGAACCTTTTTTTGCTTGTTATTTGATTTTACATTTTATGTTGCATTTCATGCATTATCCAGTTGTAATGCTTGTTGGTATCATGAACTACTATTTTTGTCAATAGAAGAAGTACTATTAGACGGGAAAATGCATCTGAGTCTACTATGAGACAATTTTGTACATTATAGTAACATCATATATTTTTCTATTATGAGCTATTAACATGGATGATTCCAGTTTTTTTCCTTTTTTTGTAACATGGATGAGTCTACTTGAAAATTGGAAATTTTTGTTGGTTATAATGGTATGAAACAATGATTTTTGTGAACAGGTAACTCCTGTTACCAAACCCCAGCATGTTGAGAAAGTGGAACAAGTAGCACCACCACAGCCACAGGCCGAAACTTCAAAGCAGGCAACAGAGACGGCTCAAATTACCCCTCCAAAAGTTGACTATGCTACCGATCTTTTCAACATGTTATCTATGGATGGCCCAAATGAAAATGGCTCCAAGGCAGTTGGTGCTACTGCTGATGATAATAACTGGGCAGGTTTTCAATGTATGTTTGTGTCCTTGAAACAGAAAAGAATTTTTTTTATGGAAGCACACAATAGAAATTGTTACACATTTTGTTTTGGAAGATTTCAAGAAGCTTCTAATAAATGTGTTGTGTAGTACTTAGGTTGTAATTTTATTACTATAACTGTTTCAGCTGCTGCAGAGGTGTCAACAGCCGAGAAAACTGGTCCACCTAAAGCAGTTGAGATTACTCCTCAGTCTGCATCTGGAATTGAGGATCTATTTAAAGATTCACCTTCTTTAATACCAGGCTTAGCTCCAGCGAAACCACAGAAAGATGTGAAAAATGATATCATGAGTCTCTTTGAAAAGGTATGAATAATTGCTTCAATAGGTTTGTCTAAGACTGTGGAGTTTCTTTTATTTGAATCTTTATATAATCTGTCTTGTTTATTGAATATATTAATCCTTCTATTCTTGTTTGATCATTTATTCTCATTTTGTCCTATTTGTGAGTTATTATGCAAGACAATTGCAAAAGACTTTATGTGTTGCCCTCTATCATCAGACAGCTTTTTTTTTTCATTTGGTAATTCAATGTGCTTTTACCTGACCAGTGAATTGGATATATGCAGAGCAATATGGTGTCTCCATTTGCTATGCATCAACAGCAGCTTGCCATACTAGCACAGCAACAGTCTCTTTTAATGGCTGCTGCAGCTAAATCTACTGGTGTGGATCCCAAATATCCTGCTGGCATACAACAACTGACGCCCAATGTTTCTGTCCAAAATTGGCCAGCTAATGGATTCCCAATTTCCGGAGTAATGCCCATGGGTAGTCAAGGAGAGCTGCAGAAACTCATGCAGGTAATGAATTAGGCAAACCAAAAAGTTTTATGGTGAGTGATTTGTTTCTCTGTCCAGCTGCAACCAACTTATTTCTCTTCTTTCTCGGTCAGACTAGGAACATGACTCCAGCACATCCGGTAGGGAGCTCTGTTCAATATCCACCATCTGGGTATGTCTTTACTCTTTAGTTAGTATTCCTAATTCTTAAAGCTGAGCTGATTTCAGATTGGATATCTTGTACATTTGACTTTAGGCGGTTTCTGTTTTCATTCCAACCGTTGTCAAAAATAGATATCCCCGTTCATCTAGTGTTTGCCATTTCACATAAATCCATGCTAGTTTTGTTGCCCTGTGTGTGCTGCTATTAATGTTGAATGCAAATCTATTTTGTTTCAAGAACTTCCCATTGATTTACCTGGATGATGCCATCTTTTGACTTATGTTGAGGATCATCAAAATGTGAATCTACTACATCAATTCAATGCATCTATATGTTATATTATTTTTTTATATTTATCTGCCCTATCTTTTTATTCTTTCTACATCGAATCTATTGCATTTACTGTCAACAACCTTCCATCTTGATCGTTGTCTTAACCAAGTTTCCATTTGTAGTAGTTTCTATGCTATGGGACAAGTTGGTCCAGGCAATGGTATGATGACAATGGGAGCGAGTAAACCTCAGTCAACAACTCCAGTGTCGTCAACACCTTCCAAGTCTGCAAAGGAGTATGATTTCTCCTCCTTAACACAAGGGATGTTTGCGAAACAATGATTGGCTTGTTGAACAATGCGGGTTGTCTTGTAGAATAGAAAGATTAGATGAAAATTACAGGAAGTACGCTTTCTTTTTCAATTATTCCCTTGATCAATCTCTGGGTTGTAAACCGTTTGTAGAGCTAGTTCAGTTTTTACCTGTTTTATATCAGGTGTTTCTTCATTTATCTAAAGGTGTATCCTGTGTTTATTTACAATAAAAGCGATATATTTCCTTCCCTTGCTTCTACATCTTCTATAATGGTAAACATAAGATCTCTAATATTTTGGGCGTGCTAAGAAAATAATGTCTATAAAAAAGTGTAGTTTTTTTTTTGCGCATTAGTAAGCTGCTGCTCCTTAAGAAGCTAGTATTCAATTGCTCTGAAAGGTGTTTGGGTAAACAACTTAATCAAGCATTTATTTAAGAAAAATGAGGGTAAGTTTTACATTAAGGGAAACCATATTTACTACGAATCGCAGTATTTCGATTTCCGTCCTCGAAATGGTGAACTTTCCACCTAGTCCTTAAGTCTACTCATTTTTCACTCCCTATTAAGCTGTCCAATTTGGTAAGATCTCCCTATTAAGCTTCATCATCGTTTGTTTACACTCTCCCTTGGACTCATCTTGAGCATCTTTTGAGCTCCTTGATGCATTTCTTGCACCTTGAAATGCTTCTAGTAAAACGTGATTGTAAGTTATGACGTCAACATTCTAATCCCTCTCTTTGAGCTCTAATCTTTAGGCTGAGCCCCATATAAGGTCTTCCCCAATGAGTTGTGACGGATTCACCTAAACCCTCTTCTGGTAACCAAACATTCTCGAAGTGGAAACGACGAAACCCTGGCTTATAGGGTTGTCCCTATGTGTCTAGTAGTAGGATTGAATAGATTGAGACAAACGTAGAAAGACTGATTGTGAAGTCGAACCTGTTGAATGATAATCCCGTCTATTTTGGTTATGACTACCGAGAATCAACTTGACTCGTTGGACAATAATTTTGTTTTTTTAAAGAGTCTTGCTAAAACCTTCTGATGCAAACCCTCGGGATAAATTATCAAAAGGAAAAAGAGCACTCTATCTTTAATTAAAAAAAATAAAAAGTAGTACAAGCACGTAAAAAAATGGGCCGAAGATTCTCATCGAGAAGCACGTAAAGAAATGTTAATGAAATGATTTTAAGAGTGAAAAATATAGATGATGGCGTTGAATAAGTCAACTGGTGTTCGTAAAACAAAGATGAACAAGAACTTTGAAAGAGAGGGAAGAAAAGAAGTTTAACAGGTGAATAATGCAAAAACATTAAATTGCAAAATGATAAAATGTTGAAAAGTAAAATTGAGCAATAAAATAAAGAAAAACTCTAAATTGCAGGAAACGATAATGCGCGAGAAGATAAATTTGACAGAAAAGTAAATTTGCATTGAAATTGTAAAGTTTTGAGATGTATATTTGAGTCACTCCGCAATATGCTTGTGAGTGTGAGATGTTGGGAAGTCTCATGTATCAAACCTTTTTTTTTATGGTACATTGGGGTATATATTTATAGATTAACTAAGGCATAATTACCAATCTACATGTCTAGAACGTCTATAAACTAAATTTATGTATACATCCATTACATATGCAATGCCTATAGTTCGACTTAATCGCTCCTGCTTGATAATAGTTCGATTTACTTATAACATCGTAGCTACTCGACTTGTTTTGAAACTCTTTAATATTCCATGTCTTTGACGGTCTATATTAGTTGGTTCTGAACCAGTGCATTCTGTCAAATTCAACTAACATGCTTTTGTCAGTTACATCATTGTTTTAGTGCTCAAACGACTTCGGTACTTAAAAAGTTTCATTCTTCTCAAACCTATCAAGTCAAAAGAATTGTGGATTCCAATCTCCAACAATTAGGTTAAATGGCAATAATTGAACATATATATATAGGAACTACAACATTGTTTCCTAACTAATCCATTGATTTCCCTAAGAAGAAGAAGAAAAAAAGAAGAGTGAAAATTCCACACAATTAAAAGATTGGTTAAAGTTGGGACCAAAACGCAGAACTCTCTATACACAGATAGTATAGTCGTATTGGGTAGGGTGTTGAGCCTTCTCATAGAACGTGTCGCGTATCTAACCATTTGACGGTGCTATCTAATTGACCAACGCCATATTACTCAATCTTTACATCATGAACATGACCCATTTTACCAAACTTGTGGTCTTATTTTCCTCACTCACTAACAAAGTCAAATCACGTAATCCACTCAATGCTTCCTTCTTCGACTTGGCCGATAACAAATTGAAATTCAACTATGGCAATTCAAATTACTGTACATTTATACCTCATTATTAATTTTTTTCTGTATATTCATGTCTTAATTTTATTACTTCTACACAAATATATGAATAATGCATGCATGCATTTGAAACTAATATGAATAATATTCTCAACTCAAAATTTGTTTTAGGCAATGAGACCAAAGCCAAATTTCTAACCATTTGGTTGTGGTTGGTGTTGGTTTGTAACAACACAAGTGAATCAATGATCAAATCAAAGATTGTAGCCACATACATGAAGTGTGCCTACGTCGCTTTTGATCAAGTTGATTAATGTCTTGTTTTGGGTAGCGAGTGTAATTTGTCTATGGTAGGCGATTGGGGAAGATTGTTGACCATTTGTTAAATTAAATGATACGCACACTCTGCTTATCTATCGCTATACATCAAACATGTCGGTCTCCACATTTTTCAATGTAGGGATTGGATTAGAAGTGGCTCTCCTCGTCAACAAGAGGAGTGGAGTTTCCCTCATATCTCTTTTTTTTTCATTTCTTTTGTTATTATAGTTTTGAAAATAAATATGATTATATGATATTAATTATTAAGTGGGGTAAGGAGGGCCAAAAAGGCCCAAAACAATTAAAAAGAAATAAGACGGTTTTTTTTGGGTACCCCCACTGTTTACCCATATACCCCCACGTATTATTTTTGGACTAAAATACCCCTGACAATAATTGAACCAATCGAATTTATATTTTTTAAAATCGTATTTACGTAAATACGATTTCCCTTAAAAATTTCCAATCGTATTTACCTTGGATGAGGTAAATACGATAGAAGAAAATCAACAAAGCGTATGTACCTTGGGTGGAGGTACATACGATTCAGGTAAAATACAAATCGTATTTACCTATGGGTGGGGGTACATACGCTTTGTAAAATACAAATCGTATTTACCCTCACCCATAGGTAAATACGATTTGTGTTTAAATCGACGGCCTGATTTACTCCCCTGGTCCAACGGCTATTTTTTCAACGGTGAAGATTGCACGGATAGTATCAACGGTTGATATTCATTCATGAATTCTATAAATATCCACCCCCACCCTCATTCTTTTCACACAAAAATTTCACTCTCAATTACTTATTTCACACATCCAGAATGCAGATTTTGCCTAACACAACGGTCTGACGAGAATAGGCTCTGCGGTATACATCATGGGGGCAACATCACCATGAGAGAAGATGGGGTCTACTTTTGGAGTCCGAAGTCGGTTTTATGCCGAATCCACCGCGCCATGGGGTTTGATTGTTTGAAGGATAAAGTGTGGTCAAAAGTTCAAGTGATCGGCGACGACCGTGACGTCACTGGTATCACTTATCGGAAACCCGATCGTGGAGATGATGGCTGCATTTCCTTCTCGTCCATGTCTATCAAGACCGACGAAGACGTGGTGAACATGCTCGACATTCATGACAGGATTCTGGGGTATAAGGCGTTGGAGCTGTACGTGGATACACAACGGAGCATGAATGAGATTTTACGTCGCCTGCGAGCACCGGAGTATTAGGATTAGGGTTTAGTTTGTTATGTTTTATCTTTTATGTAACTTTAGTTTATCGCATAAATGAAATCGACTGATATGTAACTTTGTTTTATCGCATGAATGAAATCGACTGACCGAAATTTTAAGGAAACTCGCAAGAAAAGTAGAAACATATTACAAATAGAATCCATAAAAGTACACACATAAAAACCAACAACTAGAATCCATAAAAGTGCAAACATAAAATAAAAGTACAAATAGAAAATGCCCTAGTCACGCTTGGGTACCCTCTCCAACAACTGCGCCAGCTGAATGTATGTCTGACTGTGCATACGAATCTCGCCTGTACGAAGCCCCCTCGTAATCACGTCTGTGACACTCTGCACCCAATCAACATAATCATCGTCCTGTGGTGGTGATGGTGGTGGTCCAACTGGCTGCTCTGGTGGTGGTTCAACGGGCAAGAGTCTGGGAATAGATACTCTGACGTACCACTCTAAGTAGTCCGCAGCAACCTCACCCAAGTCCCGAGCAGGCCTAGTCGTGTGAAGCACCTCGTGCACAGTGGGCAAATAGTTGAAAATCCGGAAGATGCAGTCATCATGGCTAGGACGACCGGTGAGAGGGGGAACTGGGATGACCTGGACGTAACCAAACTGACGGAGACACCTATCCGGCATGTACGGAGCGGTGATGTTTCCCCAGCTGAGGTGTCCCCTATAGAGTGAGACATGCTCAAAGGGTCTAACAGCCCGATGATCCTCAAATGGTCGCCAACATACATCATCTGCAGTGAGGTCATCAATCATCCGCCTGTAACTGAGCAACTTCAGCGCATCGGTCTTCTTTTTCTTCCAAACCCCACAAAGTGGTGTGACCTGCACATCAGAGGGCTGCCTCTCCACCAGATGAGGAAAGTACCATAAAATCCAGCTCTGAAATTCAAAGATAAATAACTGAGTTATTTAAATTAAAAACTATTATAATTAAATCAATAACTAATTTAATTAAATTTTTTTACCTGTAACAGGGAGGCATACCCAGCTAAATGTCTGGCCTGGTCCAACGAAGCATAGTTAAGCTGGTCGTACAGGAAAGCAAGTCCAGCCACACCTCATGCATATGATCCAGCACCAGCTCTAGTAAGGTCCTCAAGCAGCAGCAGCCACTTGGCCTCAACCCTGTCATAGGTCTTCACCGTGAAGATGGTCCAGCTCAGAACCAGAAGGATCATAGCCCTAAGACCAGGAGTCATGTCATTACACATAGACGATGCAGCAACTATCTGCTGGAGCCAGCTAAAACAGTAATACGGCCCCTGACCAACTATCTGATGGTGCTGAGGCTCAGCCATATACCGGTCCTCCTCCTCCTCCTCGTACTGATGGTGCTGCTGCTGCTCGTACTGATACTCTGGGGACTCCGGCAGCGGTAGATGTCTAGCCTCGGCGCGCCTACGCCTAGTGGACGTGTGTCCTGCAACTCTCTGGCGGGTGCGTGTGCTGGGAGCAGAAGACGAGGACGATGCCTACTCAGTCCGTCGAGAAGAAGACACTAAAAAAACAAAAAAAAATTGAAAAAATAAAAGGAATCGTATTTATCACAGGGGAAGGTAAATACAATGCGATTTTTATGGGAAAATCGTATGTATCCCTGAACCAGGTAAATACGACTTACTGTTTTTGAAGCTTCTGGGAGGAAATCGTATTTAGCTAGATACGATGCGAAAATGGCTGGAAATCGTATTTATCTTTTGGAAGGTAAATACGATGAGCTCAAGAATTTTTCTGGTCAAATCATATGTAAGTGCCAAATGGTAAATATTTTGTAAATTTGTAATTATTTTAGGGATATTTTAGTCTTTTCACCGTATGCGTGGGGGTATAGAGTCAAATGGTGGGGGTAAAAAAAACCCAAATAAGACGGGGAGTAGCAACTCCCATTACATCAGAGTCCAACAAAAAAACTAATTAACTGGGTGGATTTTCATGAATCACCAAAGCATGCTCTTGAAAACACCCGAGACTTGCAAGGGCATCGGCGCACATATTTGCCTCAATTTTGTAATGAGCAATCTTGATCTCCCAATCTTCTGTCATCATATAAAATGTACTTTAGTTTCTTTATATTATATTGAGAATGAATTTAAGTTATTTATAAATAAATAAAAATAAATAGAATGAAGTTATTGATTTTAACAAAGATTTAAGCTATTTGAGGTAACCCGTGTAAAATTGATCAAATAATGTTGCGGAAATGAATTGTGGTAGTACTACTCAGTTTTGTAAAGCAACTTTTTCGCCATGAAGATTTGGTTAATTTTGGGGAGCTAGTGTCCAAATGAGAGAAGAGTTGTGTTTGCTTTAAAGTGTTGTGACGCTTATCAAAAAAAAAAAAAAGTGTTGTGACGTTGGCTAATGTAATGCAAAGACCAGAGAGAAAGGGGAGAAGATTCACACTGGTCAAACAAAATGCTTCACACATTTTTTTTGGTCAAAAAATGCTTCACACTTAAATAGTCGGTATGGCGGTGGGCTTATCAGTGAGCATATCATGGGGCCTGGCCTGGAAGAGCTGGGAAATGGGAATCCAGGATCCAATATTCCCCATTTGCCCTCAACGGTCATATTAGTTTAGCCGTTAGGCTCTCTCTCTTTATTTAAATTAAATATCCCTCCTCACTGTCACTGACACCAACTTAACTGTCCTAACAACAGACCCATGAAACGGTAATTGTGATTATTATAACTTCAGAAAGCATTAAACAACATTAATACCTTTATAACACTGCATTCAATAAGTAATAAATTAAGAGAGAGCACGATGATGTGGATGTTGATCCTTTTTTGCTGCGTTTGACGTGGCAGCAGTGTCCTTTATTACAAGCTTAGCTCAAACTCACGCTCCCATTCCCAAGCCAGTAAAAGCTCAGTGACACGGTGGTGGTGATACCGCTCTCCTCATTTCATCCATGCAATGCAATGCCGACTTCTAATTAGTGATTAGTCACGTACGAGTACTCCCTTATAAAGCTCTTTTTCATAAAAATTAAACTGGATAAACTAGCTCATAACAGATAAGTTAGCTTATAGCGGATAAACTAGTGGATAAACTAATGTGAATTTAAAGTCTTTGATAAAATTAATAGTTGAATTAATTTATAAATATAAAAAATCATAAATGAAGATTTTTAATTAATGCTAAATATAAAGAGACATTATTAATTTAATAGAAAATAAATGAGAAATTTAATTGAAATACTAGGGATCAAAATGAGAAAAATTGAAATGCTTTAAGCAATAAACTTACTTAAATGTTACTTCAAGTAACGTCAAGTAGGCTTTGTTTGGTAATATTTAATGTATAGCGAAAAGGGGGAAAATTAGTTTATACTTTATAGTGGGTGAACTTTTAGCAGATAAACTAATCGTGCGAATTTAAAGTAAAATTTGCGATTGAATTAGTTTATAAATATAAAATGTCATAAATGTACATAAATACTCCATCTGATCTTTTTTATTTTTTAGTGCGAAACATGTATTTTTTGCACCCAATTGCAGAAACTAACCTCTTGAGCCAGATAAGACTACAACAAACATCAAATATCTTTCTAAAAAACTTAATGTGGTAATAGACTCAAATCATCTCATGCAAACGTTGTGGGGTTAATCTTATCTACTTTGATTCCTTAATTAATGTCTTACTAGCAGTTATTAGCATTCTCTTTCTAAATTCTCTAATTTTCTCAAAAAGTGATAGCACACCATTTAATTTCCTATGGTTTTACAAAGATGAAATTAATTTTAGAAAAAGCTAATTAATGAGAGTTACAGCTTTTGAGGATTAAAAAGAGACTTTAGCTTTGTACTTATTATTACAAGCCCAAAGTGCACACACACCACACACACAACCTTTCTCAGTGTTTTCACTCTCCACGTTTCATCCAACGGTCCAAATCTCACCCCACACACACAATTAAAACCTTGATTATAAATACCCTCCTCACTTCTCTCTCAAAAATCTCTAGCACTCAAATCTCACCGGAGAAGAAGGTAGGTTCCAGTTACAGATAAAGAACACAAACCCAAATCAGAAGAAAAAAATGGGTTTCCTATCAATGAAAATTGTTCTAATCTCTACTGGTATATTATCCATAGCAATGGGGTTGAAACTCACAGTCCCTGTAGTATCACATTTCATCCTCACCGAAGCTCCTACCATATGGACCTTCTTACTCACCTGTTTCACACCTCCTTACCTTTACCTTCTTCTCAACCTCATCATCCTCACCATTCTCGTCACCTCCAAATTCCATTTTCAAAACCACCATTACCCGCCGGAAGAATCCACACTCCTCCCACCGGAGCCGACTAGCTACACCGCCGCTTACGACGGAACACTCCCTCCGGTTCAGATCCCAACTCCCGAGCCGGTCATCACCGCTCCAGAACAAACGGACTACGTTTTGGGAGGATACGCGTACGAAGTGAAAGCAACGCTGAACGATGAAACCGTCGCGGAAGGAAACGATTCTGTTGCTTACGTCAGTACGCCGGTGAAAACGACGGTTGTTAAAGCCGAAGAGGACGTTGTTACTCCGATTTTGCAAAGGAAGATCTCGTCGGATTTCGCGTTTAATGATGAGAATGAGAAACCGCCGGTTTCTGCTAGATTCAGCCATCGGAAAGCCGTTAGAGCCAGTCCAGAAGGTAACCGTTAGCGTAACCGTTTTTTATGTGATTTTTGAAATTTGAAATTTAAAATTGAAAATAAATGAAAAAGAAAACTGAAATTGATTTTGTTGTTTTGTGTTGTGTTGTGTTGTGGTGGTTTATTAGGAGGGAAGGTGGTTGCGTTGGGAGTGACAAAGTCGAAGAAGCAGGACACATTGGAGAGCACATGGAAAACTATAACGGAAGGGAGAGCGATGCCGTTAAACAGGCACCTGAAAAAATCAGAGACGTTGGATACGCAGCCGCGCCGTAACGCCGTGCCGTTAGCGGATTTGAATGGCGGTCCAGTGATGAAGAAATCGGAGACGTTCAGGAGCAAGGAGAAGAGCGTGTCGCCTGGTTCTGGAGGGAAGCTTAGGAAAGAATCGTCGCTGAGTCAGGACGATTTGAATCGGCGAGTTGAAGCGTTCATTAACAAGTTCAATGCGGAGATGAGGATGCAGAGGCAGGAATCGCTGAGACAGTATCGGGAGATGGTCAATCGGGGAACTCGCTGACGTGGCAGCTATAATCCAACGGTCATATTGGCTCCAATTTGGGGAAAAGGAAAAGCAAATAAAAGCTATGGTTTTGTTTTTTGCTCATTGAATCAAGATAGTGACTAAACCAGGTTTTGTTGTGTTACATTGGTTTTCTTAGGCAAAGAATGAAACACAGTAAAGTTTTTGTTAATGTTTGGGGATTTTTTAATTTCCTTTAATTGGATTTTTTTGTTCTTTATTATGTTGTGAAACTGTGAATAATATGATTTCTTTTGGACTTTTTTAATGCGAAATAAATTATGATAGAAATGGTAATTTAAGGGTTTTTTAGTGCTCGCTTGGTGAGTGGTGGTAACCACCGACCACAACGGTCACTTGTCACTCTGAAAAGACGATTCGTGATTCGTATAGGCTGGAATTCGCATAATCGCGTGGCGTCTGGAAAGACCATGCACTCAAATTTGTAAGTGATTTTTGATCATAAAATTTGCAAGTTTTTTTAATTTAATAAAAATTAATTATTCAAATACTGACTCCCCTAGACTATTTTCTTAACTGTACATTTTTTAGGGCGATGGCTTAAGGCCTGAAAACAACAATAATATAGAATTTACATGTATATATTGCACAACTTTATAAAAGTTGAGTAAATTGGTCAATTTATTTAGTCTATGTCCGTCTTATATTATAGAATTAACAATAAGCCTCTAAATTTGTAAAATTAGATCTGATAAAAAAAAATTGTAAATTTTGGATCCTCTTATTCTACATTCTCTCAATCTCCCTCTACTGCCTATCTCCATTATAAATTCTTATCATCATTCTTACTTTTTACTCTCTTAAATATATTATTTTATAAATTTTAAGAGAGAGAGAGAGAGATTGAGAGAGAGTGTAAAGGACATGATGATCCAAACCCATTTTTTTTAAATTGTTAATCCTTGAACTATCTAAAGCTGATTTGGTTTGTTGACTTGTTTTATGTGTGTTGCGGTAGTTGGATTTTATCGCCCTGAGTTTCTAGGGTTTGTAGTTCGTTGTTGCTCTATCTTCAAACTCAAAGGCGATCTACTTTCGTTTGTTGTTCTACTTTAGTTTGTTGTATTTGCGTTTTGTACTTCTGCTTCATTTCGTTGAATTAGTTGTGGGCCTTTTGCTTTGGGCCCGTTTGGTTGCTTGTTTGCCTGCTGAGGTTTTTGGGCCATTTAGTGCCATATGTTTGTATTGGTTTGGACCTCGCTCGTTCCGTTTAATGAATCAATATCATTTCGATAAAAGAAAAAGCAGGAGAGGCAACGTTAGTTTAGAGATTAAAATGAATTTATACTACAATTTTAGGACTAATTAGACGAACTTGGCGTTGTTTAGCTTTGTGAATTCCGCCTCTCTATTTCATGTAACAAACTACTTATAAAATTTTAGGATTAATAAGACGAATTTCACAAACTTTAATGATTATTTAGTATTTTTAAATAGGGGCCAAGTGGGAGAGACCGTGTTCCTCTCCTTTTGATATTGAAGTAACACCCTTTTCGATCGAGAAGTTATGTAAAGCTGAACAAGTATACATTTTGCAAATAAATAATACGAGACTCCTAGTTCTGTAAAATTGAAATTATTTCAATATCAAAACTAAAGTTTCTCAAGATTTTGCCATCGCTCGTGTCAAATATTTGGTTCTGAAGAAATAAAAAAATTAAAATTGTGCCTAAAAATATTTTTGTTTTGTACCATAATTTCAATTTTTTGTTTAAATATATTTAATATATTTTGTTTTTTCCCAGTAAAAATTTAAGTTTTGTCTCCATGGGGATGGGTTTAGGTAACTAAACAATTTTTAAGTAACTTTTACTAAAAAATACTAACCAAGGGTAGCTAAGTAATTTCCCCCTAAGAGAAACCTTCAGCCAAAGGAAACCCAAATTAAAAAACGTAAAAACAGAAACCCAATTTAACGCAAAACCTTCCTCCGCTGTCGTTCTTCTCTTCTCCGACCACCGTCGTTCGGTACGACCTTCTCCGACCCTGGTAACTCTTCTCCATTTCTCGCGGCCGTTCCATTTCTCTCGCCATTTCTCCGGTCGTTCTTCTCTTGCTTATCTAGTATGATTTCTTCATTACTTAAGGCTAATCAGTTTTTCAAATTGTTCATGAACATACACACAATTGTTTCTGTAAAATGTATTCTATGAAGTATCTTGTAGTTTAGGTTCTGTATTTTCCTTCGTTTGAAGTTTTTTAGTTTCTTCTTTACACTTGGATTCATATGTTTTTGATGATGATATTGTTGTTTTTGAATGATCTATGATATTGTGGTTTTTGATGATGATATTGTGGTTTCTGAAGTTTTGCTGCATGTAACGTTTTTGGTTTTGGGATTCTAGTAACTACAAATACGTATTTCGTGGTTGCTGGACAGTATTTCGTGGTTGCTGGGCAGCAACCACAGAATACATATTTGTGGTTACTAGATGTTTACTAGTTATAAAACATCAGGCTAATAAAGTGTTTTAACCGTAACAACGTGATGTTAAATTTGGTCTAATTCATCTCAATTATCAGAAACCTAGTTGTTCATTAAAAAATATTTGGATGTTACTATGTTAGTACTATTTTTTCCCCTTCTTATAGATGACACATTTGGGATTGGGTTTAGTTCAGGTAGTAATGGTGGGTGGAGGTCTTTTTGCTATACCAATGAAGACAAACAGATCGAAATATTTTGTGAAGATAAGAGAAAATTTAAGTATGATCAAGATACAAATCTTGAAGTTGCTGCTATTGAAATAGCCTCACAAAAAGTTTCTCCATCTGGAAAATCCAGCCTATGAAGTTTCTATTATTGAAATTGGGGATTCCAGTCTTGCTCGTGTAAGAATTGGATTCATCGATTGGGCTAGAGAGAGAGAGAGAGAGAAATAAATGAGTGGTTGATCATTTTGTGATTAGTGAGCATTTTGTGAATCTGTTGTTGCTAAAATGTGAGCATTTTGTGTTTTTCAAATATGCCACAAATCACATATATGCACAAACACTAGTTGGATTCCAGTAACCACAAATATGCATTCTGTGGTTGCTGTTCAGCAACCACAGAATGACTCAACTAACCTTTTGGTTTCTGGATTATGTGTGCTATTACACTTGCTATGAGCTGGTTTCTGGATTATGTGCTGCTGTTGTCAGTGGTTCTGTGTGGGGACATCATTTTCTTTGCTTTCTTTTGGTTACGGTACTTATTGTGTTTGTTGTGTGAGCTGCTTTTGCATATGTTTAATTTTTGCTGCCCTTGTGGCCAGGTTTTGCGGTATTCTTGGGCATACTTATGCTCAATGTTTAGCTTCTTTCTATATTTATGTACTCTTTCGATTTATCCAAATAAAATGAAAGATGCCATAGAAAATGAAGGATCAATATGTTTGATGTTAATTGGTGTTGCCTTTTTTCAATAACTAATCTGAAGGTACATGAAGTAATTAAGAGCCTGGTTGATTTGTTAAGAGCCATAGAAAATGACTAGTAAACATCTAGTAACCACAAATATGAATTCTGTGGTTGCTGTCCAATAACCACAGAATTCATATTTGTGGTTTCTGGAATCCAACTAGTGTTTATTTGTATCATTGTCAAGAATTAATCTCTAATTGCTTTGAAGGTGTCTAATTTTTTGTCTCTCATACTGTTGATAAGCTATGTAAGTTGATATGTGATTGTGGATATCTTGCTTAATTTTTTGTCTCTCAATTTAAATTTCAATCAATGTGCATGTTTTTTTAGATAAGTAAGGATGGTAAAGAGAGCACGAGAAGCAGCACGATACAGGCATTTGTGTAGACTACCAACGTGTTACACGTTCATGAATAACATGTCCGATAGCAAGAAAGATTTGTTAGCATTAACTGGGATTGGTGCTTTTATGCTACTCTGCAATTGGAACAGGATTCCTGGGGAGTTCGTCAGGTGGGTATCCACCAACTTCGAACCAGAGAAATTTCAACTCCGTTTGAGCAAATATCAAGTGCTTCCGATAAATTCTCAAGACATTCAGAGAGTTTTTTCTTTGCCTAACGAGGGAACAACGGTTAATCAATTGGAATGCAAACAAAATTCAGTGGAACAACTGCGGAGAGATTTTAAGTGGGATTTGAAAGTAAAAGACATTGATCGTGCCAATGTTGAAGAACTTGAGCATGTGATAAGAAATGCCAAGAAAGATGAAATTTGGTGCAAGGCAGTGATACTATACCTTCTTGGTTGCTTTCTATGTCCCGATCAAAATGACACCGTCTCCCTTAAGTATGCTTCTATACTCGAAGACCTTAACAATGTGTCCAAATACAACTGGTGTAAACATGTTTTGGAGCATCTAAGGGAGGGCACAAAGGGGCATATATACCCAAAATCAGACATGCACTTCTTTATGGTAAGTAATTTTGAATACATTAATCTTATTATATATATATATATATATATATATATATATATATATATATATATGCTTATTACTGTTTGTTTATTGGAAATCTCACAGATCCACTACATTGAGAGGATGGGACGAGAGAGTCCTTACTCCCAAGGCTCTACAATGCCAACTCTACAAGGCTGGGACACGACGAAGGTTTTAAGGAAAATGGACGCAATTAATAAACTTTCTGGATTTGGACCTGGCATAACATCTGGTTATGCTCTAAGCCCAGAAATTAAGTTAGAGAGTCCTATGTCACTCGTTCCTCTGGAAGCTGAAGAGTGTCCATTAGAAAAGGTTTGTTTTTATATCATAATCTGCTGAATGAATGAGTGTTATAGCTATTGTCATTGATCTTTATTTTTGGTTTTTGGATTCCAATAACCACAAATATGAATTCTGTGGTTGCTGTACACTAACCACAGAATTCATATTTGTGGTTACTGGAATCCAACTGGTGTTTGTGCATATATGTGGTTTGTGACATATTTGAAAAACACAAAATGCTCACATTTCAATAACAACAGATTCACAACATCACAGAATGTTTTTGTTTATTTGATGTTGTAGGTCCCGGAGTACTTGGAATACTGTCAATACCAGCTTAAGGCATTCAAGAAATGCGTTAAAAAATTGAAGAAGAGAGTTGATAATTATGATGATGAAGATGATGAAGGTGAAGAGAGTGATGATGATTATGAAACAGAAGAAGAAGATGATGATGATGATGATAATGGTGATGATGATGATGAAGAGAATGATGATGATGATGAAGAGGATGATGATGATGTTGATGATACTATTCAAAAACGTGATGAAGTAACTGAAATGAGCCGTGAAAAACGCTCAAAGATGAAGAATGATGGTAAAATTCCTAATGTGCCTCATGCAAATGCGGAGGACAAACAACATAACAACAAGAATAGTACACGGGACGCAATTGTGGTGAAGAAGCAGAAAACTATTGACTACAATCTTCCAAGCTTTGATGTGTAAGTATAAATGATTCAAATGTTTATCGTACAATCACCAGCCACAGACATCAATATTAATTAGCTTCTAAATTTACAGGCTGACCCCAGCTTCTCCGACCGAAACTCCTCTACATGTTAGACCTCAGTCAGTGAGGCAGACGACCACTGATGCGCCTTCCATAAATGATGAGGACAAACAACTCATCATCTATGGTGAGCCATTGCCGCTCAATATTTCAAGGTAAAGTATTTATTTTAAAGCGTACATGAATTTGTATTATGCACATTTACCTCACTGAATGTGTCCTTGTTTGTTATTGAACTTGGTTCTTATTGTTTGTGATGGAAGTGCAGCTATCAAAACTCCCTTAAACGGCCTGTAGTTTTGGTTTTGTTTTGTTCTGTTTTTGGTCTACTGAGATTATGTTTCTGCATTGTGTTCTTTATTTTTGGTTTTTTGGATTCCAATAACCACAAATATGAATTCTGTGGTTGCTGTCCACTAACCACAGAATTCATATTTGTGGTTACTGGAATCCAACTAGTGTTTCTTCATTGTGTTCTCCCTTAAATGATTTTTTTTATGTAACATTAGGGAGGTTATAAAAGAGGACACAGTGGTGGTAAAGAAGCAGACAAACATTGACTACACTCCTCCAAGATTTAATCTGTAAGTATGAATGGTTAAATAGTAGTTAGTTTAGTGGCCACAAACAATTAGACATAAATAGTAATTAGTTGCTAAAATTACAGAATCACATATTCACCAGCCACAAACAAAAATAGTAATTAGTTTCTAAAATTACAGCTTGACCCCAACTCCTCCGGATGATAGAGGGAAGCTGGACAAATTCGATTGTGAAGTAACCATTGCTCCAGCTGACCAAAGAAAAACAATTCAGTCGGATATTGATTATCTCAATGTTAACTTTTATGAGATTTTTGGTGATGACGATTTGCAGGACAAAATAGTAGTGTAATTATAAATATGCCCATAATATTAAATTGTACATTGATTTCATAGTCATTGTTTCCAATAATCTAACATGCTAACTTGTAAATTTCAGTGTAACTCCTATTAGCACAGGATCAGCGGACGATTATGAGGCTACTAGGTACATAAAACAAAGGAAACAAAAGAAGAGAGTAACAAAGCCATCCAGATTCCTCAAGAGCCCATATGATTACCATGTGGATAGGTCGAATGCATTGGAGTTGGACAAAAATCTTGTGACATACATTTGGTCGGAGGACCAGTCACAGTAAGTTGAAGCTTTCTACGCTGTGACCAATCAATTTGTTTTTCTTCTATTTCATAGAAATTGTATTTATGATTTCAAGATGTATCATGCAGTGACAAATGGATGTACAAATGCAAGATGGACGATAGATTCAGCCTAAGGAGACTGGACCTTTGGACGTTACAAGAAGGGGAGTGGGTGTCAAACCTGGTGGTTGATACCTATGCATTCTTGTTGAACTTAACAGAAAAAGAAGGGAAGACGCGTAGACTAGTTTTGACAGCATCAAGCACGGTAAGAAATATTCTTTATTTTGATAAATCGTTGCATATGTAAGTCCACTAATTGAATTATGAACTCTTTGGAACACAGTTGAGCATAGTGGCGTCTGTTTCAAGCGGAAACTTTGAGGACACACGTGATCAATCCGAAGCTGCTCAACAGTTTACTGCCAAGCTGGGGATGTTCAACAGCTTCATGCGGCACAGGAATTTTAACGTTTGTTCACTTGAATATGTAAGTTTTGTGATTAGTGAGTATTTTGTGAGCATTTTGTGAATCTTTTGTTGTTGAAATGTGAGCATTTTGTGTTTTTCAAATATGCCACAAACCACATATATGCACAAACACTAGTTGGATTCCAGTAACCACAAATATGAATTCTGTGGTTACTGGACAGCAACCACAGAATTCATATTTGTGGTTACTGGAATCCAACTAGTGTTTGTGCATATTTGTGATTCTGTGGTTAGTTGCAAAATGGCATACCAAATATTAAAAGAATCAGAATAGCACATGCTAAATATAGTGGTACATATTTTCATGCCTATTGACCCATTTTGTTTTTCTTGTATTTTTTTATATGTTGATTATTTGTTTTTTTATGTCTATTAACCCATTTTGGGCTGTTTGGCTGAAATTTACTGTGTTTTTTGGGCACGGATTGTTGAATTAGGTTAAGAGATATATAGGATGAAATGAATAGGATTTTCCCTACTAATATTGTTTCTGGTTGTGTTGTGGTTATTTGTTTTCATTTTTTCTACTCCCTTATCTTAATACTCTTAAGGGTCTGTTTGTTTTCATGACCTTATATTGCAGATCTTCATACCTACCATTGCTCATCAACATTTTGTAACGTATGTTAGATTTGATTACCTTACAAGCTTGAAAAAGTTTCGAAGAAGTGGAACTTTTCCTGAATTTGAACACATTGGCAACAAGTTGATGAAAGAAGCATGCAGTTTCATTTCAGAGAGATATCAAGTCACGAAAAAGGTTTGCCCATATAAATGGGAGCAGTTTGAGTGGCATGATCTAAAAGTGCCAGAACAACCGGATGGAAGTAGCTGTGGTGTATTCACCATGATGTTCTTAAGGGATTGGCATGGAGATGAAAATGAGATTGATTCTTTCCGCAACTGGAACACATTGAGGGAGGATGACCAGGTGTTGGTCACCAATCAATTAAGAATAGATATTTGCTGCTCATTAATGAAACACAAAACCAACTTGTTGAAGGAAACCATACAAGTGGAAGCCAACACATTTTGTGAAGAATTGAAAGCTAGGCTCTTGGAAAAAGGAGGGGGTAATGCTAGAGGAAAAAAGAGGAAAGTGTAGGAAAACAATGTAATTTTCTGTTATTAACCACTACGTACTATTCTGTGGTTACTGGCCAGTAACCACAAATATGAAGTTTGTGGTTTTTGTTATGATTATGCTACTTACCACGGTTAGGATTTATATGTTACTTACCACGGTTAGCATTGACCCGTACCACTTAGCACAGTTAGGATTTATATGCTACTTTTGGATCAAAATCAACCATCAGTGTGAATTTGCTCTTGATCATAATTTGTTTGTTTAATTTTCATTCTCATTCATTTACATTTTATGTTCGTGATCTAAATTTCTTTTTTAAAAAACAGGAGTGAAACTAACACAAATGTCATTCTTCTTGTGTTTTTTGTTCTAGAATAGTCCCTTCTATTACAAAAATTATACTTATTTTATCAATCTTGTAACAAAAATTTAATGGTACAAAAAAGGAATCATTTTAGTATAGTATTTGTAATTGTATTATGATGGATCCTTTCGGATGAAAAAAATGCTAGAGAGACAACATTGGTATTATACTACTAGACTTATGGTAGGTTGCAATTCTCTCAAATGTGGGCATCTTTGGTTGGCGGTTGTTGTTTGATAAACTTCAAACCCGTGATAACCTTGTTTCTAGAAGGGTTCTTCACGGATCTCACGATACATGATGTCGCTTTGTTTTGAGATGGAGGAAGCCTCATTTCACATCTTCTTTCGGTGCAAGATATCTAGCCATAGAAAATGACTACTAAACATCTAGTAACCATAAATATGAATTCTGTGGTTAGTGGACAGCAACCACAGAATTCATATTTGTGGTTACTGGAATCCAAAAAACCAAAAATAAAGAACACAATACAGAAACATAATCTCAGTAGACCAAAAACAAAACAAAACCAAAACTATAGGCCGTTTAAGTGAGTTTTGATATGAAGAAAACTCAAAGTAAAAGGAAAAATATGAAACTGGTTTGAAACTTTCAATAGGTACAATTACAAATAGTGAAAAATCAGAGAAAGATTGTTCAAAAACAAACGAGACATCCACCATGGCACCTATCACAAGTTATTGCCATGATCAATTTGGATACTTTCTCAACAGTAGAGAAACAGGAATCATGAGAAGATGGGGATAGAAGCAGAAACAACTATGGCGGCACTGCTATCTTGCTCTCTAAATAATCTCGGACTGCTTCTGAATTTCAATCGCCTTCTTGCATTGTTGTTTCCAAATTAGATGTCTCTTCTCTGATTGGGACATCAACCTGATCTTGCTCTTGCATGGGTTTTGACGCACCTTTATCCTTTTACCTGGATATTCTACTTCATCTTCTTCAACTGTAACGTTCAACAAACACAAACAAATATAAGAATGGCAAAAATCTTAAACAAAAACTAAATGTGAGATAAAGAGCAATGGAAATAAAATAGCAAATACCTGGCAAGGTTGAACACTCAGCACGTGAAGGTTCAGAGGTTTCAGATGTTGAATGTAACAATTCCTCGGCCTCTTTAACTCCATCAAGAACATGACGAAGAAATGTATTAAAGGCAGCTTCGTTATAACATATGTGTGACCTGGCTCCAGAAACTATATCAGAAAGACGCTGGTATCTCTCACCGAAATTCGAAGGTGCCTTGATTTGAAGATGAAATTCCTCAGCAATACAAGCAAGAGTTTTTTTATAATCTCTGCACCATCTTTTTTTCACATACATGGGAGGTATGCAATGACAAAAAGGATTACCCCATGCAGCGAAAGCATCCAAAACTCTCAGTGTGTGCTTACAAATTAACCCCCAGTTCTCAAAAAACCGACAGCTGCAAGTAACAGAACTCCTGACCAAATCTAGCTTCACAACTTCAGTTTCTACCAAAACATGGTTCGCAGTAAATTGATTATCCCATCTCTCAACATTTATAACTTCGGTTGTGTCCTGTTTCAACTCGTGAACAGGCTACACACGAAATATACTATTAGGAAAAATAATACTTATTGAGGAGTAATATTGTTAGTAACAAGTAATAGTAATGGCAATCCTGTGCATCTAACAAATATTAACCACTATTTTACTAATCTGTGGTTATTGCCCCAATTAACAAGAATTATTTACAAAAAAAGGAATGGGTAATTACCAATATCGTGTAAGCTCTGCTCGCGTCAAACTCCTTCTGAATTAACTCAAAATGGAAGGAGTGAACAACTCGGCTGCATGGCGCATCAAATCACTATTGGGATGCCTATTCTGCACAACAGTGTTCTGCATTCTAAAATCAGACATCAGCTCATTATGACACAAATCATCAACGAGATCTTGGAACCTAGACAACAATTGAGAGATAGAGTGTTCAGTCTTCAGATAGTGTCGAGACAATGCATTGAATTGTTCGCTAAGTTGTGTGGTCTTCTTCCCAGCTAAAAATGTACTCTTCACCCAAGCAGAAGACCATTGCCTCCTGCTGGTGTAAATGAAGCTTAGCCAAGTGATGTCAGAATGGTGTACATTAGCGAAGCATTCGTCAATCATATGTTTCCAAGAGTATTCAAACTGTTCCTCGTTATCAACATGCTTTACAAGATGCTTAAATTCATCAAAAAACTTAGCAGTGGCCCCAGCCCTAAGTCTCTTAGTGGCATTTTGCTTGATGTGCCAAGAACATAAAGCATGAAACACATCGGGGAAAACCTCACGAACACCGACAGCAATTGCAGGTGCTTGATCTGTCATAAAGGTCTCCGGTTTCTTGTCATTCATGCATTTAATAAAAGTCTCGAACAACCACTTGAATGCTGGGCCACTTTCATCATAAAGTAACGCGACACCGAACACGCAAGTACCTTTATGGTGATTAAAGCCAACAAAAATACCTAAAAATAAATAGAAGGAACAATTAGTACGAAAACATTCCTTATGATAACCAGTTAACCACACAGAAGTACATTAAAGAAAAAAAATATGCTTTATGATCAGAAAGAATGAGATTCTCAATCAATAACCACAAACTAGAGCATAGTGGTTAGTGGCCACTAACCACAGAATAGTACAATAGTGGTTAATACTTGTTAGATTGAAGCATATAAGATCAGAAAATTTGAAAACAATTTGGCAAACGACATACCAAGGGGCCTGTAGGCCTTGTTAGTTCGGTATGTTGTGTCAAAGCTGACGAAATCACCGAAAAGTGCATAATCGGCCCGCATGACAGATCAGCCCAGAAAATTGAAGAAATTGCCTCGTCTTCATCGACTTGAATGTCGTAGTAAAAACCAGGCCTTACCAATGCCTGCTGCCTAAACCACGCTTGCAACGCAGTAGCCTCTCCATGTTTCAATTGATTCGCCTTGATAGCAGACAAGTGGTTCTTCAAATCAGTGCGTAGAAAACCAAGTTTATCAACACCACCAGCAGCCCGAGCCATAGAATCGAATGTAGCCCTCGCAGATATCCCAGATGCATAATAATTGGATATAACAACTTTCTGCTGTTCCGAGATAGTTCTATTAAGTGGCAAGAAGTGCCTCTTGTCAACATCGATCAAAGGATGATTGTGATGATCGTACCACTTGGTAATAACATACCCACCCTTGTGAGCATCCATCTTAAGCTTCATTATTGCCAAACAACCTGTCCGCGTATCTTTCCTTTTATTCGAAGTCTCCTTTTGAATCTTAAAACCTTGTTTGTGACACATCATTTTCAGGTAGTGAGGGATATCTGCCTTGTTATTCTTGCTATCGCGATACACATTTGCCTTCCTAATGCTGAAGCCCACAGATTGGGCATAAGACTTGTAAAATTCATATGCATCCGGCTCTGTGTGAAAAACAAGATCTTTCCAAGAATTAACATCTGAAGGGCGATGAGTAATCTCTGTCAAAACCAAGTGAAAACAATCAATATCCAACAAACAACATCATAAAAATATATTTATTATATAATAACAAATCAGCATTGAACCTCCAAACGCAACATCATCAAGTTCGTCATCATGACATCTGACATTGGTACTTGAATCTACGCAAACGTTACAAAGGAAACGAATAAATGAATCAGGTAAGCATAAGACAATTATGGTCAAACATATTTTAAAAAATTAAAATCAAAGAATTTGACAATTATAAGTTAAGAACCTGAAACAGCCATCTCAGTGAAATTTTCATCCAGACCAGGACAACCCTGAACTACAATAAAGAAATCCAAAACCCCAACGTGAATTAATTGTGAAATGTGAAGTAAGGTAGTAAAACAAGGCATGCATTATATCAGACAAAGAAACAAGCGACTTACGAGCAAGTAAATGTCTAAAGCTGGTTGCTTCACCAAGTTCATCAACTCCAAGCATTTTAAAATCTGCAGAAAAACGACTTAAAGGAATTTACCAATGTGCAAATCACTAATACCAAACAACATCATAAAAGTTAAGAGAAAATTATTTTATCTAAAAATAAACTTGAAAGAAATGGCAATTCAATGTGAAACAAGAACATAATCAAACACTAGTTGGATTCTAGTAACCACAAATATGAATTCTGTGGTTAGTGGACAGCAACCACAGAATACATATTTGTGGTTACTGAAACAGAAATTTTACTCGGTGAGAATAAACTCAACTTGGATATTTGCCAAATTATTTTATATGAATCATTATTTTGTTTTATCATAGTTTTATGAAAATCTGGTTGCAAAGCCTTGCTAATTGATTGTGCTATCATAGTTCCATAGATTTATGTTTCTTGTTTGATGAAGAATCACAAGAATTTGGTTCCTTCAATTTGTTACTCCTTAATTGAGGCACAAAGTAAGAAATATCAAAAGAAGGCTCTATGGAACTCAGAACACGCAGCACAGAGAAGCATATGGAAAAATAAATTGATTCTTGTGATTCAGAAATCAAATATGAATTCGCCGGAGCCAAAAAAACAAATATGAATTCAGAAATCAAGCAAATCAAGCAAGTAACTTCCTGTAACTGGCGGAACAATCAGAAATCAAGCAAGTAACAATCAGAAATCAGAAATCAAGCAAGTAACTGGCGGAACAAAACTTACGGAAGTGAAGATGTCACCGGAGCTTTGCGGTGGTGCGTCGTGCGCGACGGAGAGAGGAAGAAAACGCTGGTGCGGCGTTGTGCGGCGTGGTGATTTCCGTTGAAAGGATGGTGTGCGACGGAGGGATACTGTGGAGGGATGGAGGAATGGGGTGTGTAAAATTACCTAGATACCCTCCTTAATTGATGACCTTTGGATCAGATTTCACTAAAAAAACACAGATCCAAAGACTGATACTAATTTAGTAATTAAAACTAAGGATTTCCTTGGTTACCTAAATCACTCTCGTCTCCATGAAAACACTTTTTTAAAAAATAGATAAACGGAATTACTAGTATAAAATATAGAAGAGAGAATAAATTGATATGTACTAATTTTTTCTTTAAATTTTACTAGACATCATTGTTTTTTTTAACGGACATCAATGTTAAATATACAGTAACATATATATACAACAGATTTTTATATTTTAATTATTTTGTGAAGAGATTATGCAGTTTATAAAAAAAATTCATAGATAAAAATGCTATAGATTATTTTTTGTCTCCACCAACTAAAGTTTCTGAATCCACTATATTATTGACCCTCTTGTTTGAATAAAGATGAAAAGCAGTGATATAACCTCAAAATATTTAGTTTCTCGTGCATTCATCTCTTCAATGAGACGGGGAAAAGGGACGAATGGGAAACCCGTATGCAGAAAACTACAAGGTTTGCCTCTTAGCAATATGATCAACCACTTGAACACGAACACCATCAACTACATTCCTTATTTTGTAGAAGATTGAAGAAGTTTTTGCATTGTTCCATAATCACATTATGGCTCTAGCCAAATAATAAATGCATATGATATATTGATATGCATATGATGTCATGTCATAATCTGATAATCACTTTGCAATTTGAGTACCAAGAAGACTACCAATGTGTTCTTATCCACTATTTACGGCTTTCCCGGCGATACGTTACAACATTCCTCTGAAATCTGACATATGAATTCAATTCTTGCATTTATTTCAGTAGTTGGGGATCATATCTATGGAGTTACTACATGTTTTATTTTATTTTTCACAAAATAGCGAATAGCGGATAAGCTAACGAGTGAGCGGATATAGCGGATAGTTTATTGCAGATAGAAAGCTAGCAGATTAAGTTTAAAGTATTTTGGTAAAACTAGCGGTGGAACTAACTTATAAATACAAAATGACATAAATTAACATTTGTAATTAATGCTTAAAAATGAGAGAGAAGATTGATTTAATAGAGTATAAATGAGGAATTTAATTAAAATCATAAAAAATGAGAGATAAAATGAAACACTATAAACTATAAGCTCAGACGCTATTTCAAGTAGCGTTTCAAAAAACAGTATAAGCTAGTGAAAAAAAATACTATAAGCTAGTCTTGCCAAACACCTCTAATGAGCTTATCCGCTATAATCTATTCGCTATAAGTTATCCGGTATAAGCTAGCAGATTGTAATTCCCAAACAGAGGGAAAGGAGTTACTATATAGTAAGCCTATCTTCGGATAAAAAAATATATAGTAAGCCTACCTTTGGAAAGATCAGGAATTTTTTTTTTCTTTTTTTGGTACATAGTTTATTTTTCTTCTTTATTAGATAGTATAAAAGAAAAGACCAGGTTCTAATTTAATGTTGTAGTTTAGAAACTTGTTTGACCAAAATTTACGTCTTTCATAAAACAAACTTACGAGTTTTTAGTTAGTGTATTATTGTTACGTAGTATCCACCAGTTTTATTAGGTGACTAATCTATATCGAAAAACCTAGCTGATCACATGTATTTAGTGCATTACGTGATATTTAGATTTTCCTTGAGTTATTATAAAGAAAGTTTTAAGTAAGAGTTTAATTATTATGCACGATCGGTGTAGAGTTATTTTACACTAACAACAAATTGCAGATTATAGTGCGAATGACTTGTTAAATAATTAGAAAAATTGACATTTTAAATGATATGATAAACCGTGATTAGTTGATAGCGTAAAAAAACTTTAACACTTTCGAATGTATATAAATTAAATTCATTAAGTAAAAGTGGACGAAGAGATAGTGTTATACAATTCAAGTGTTCTACAATATAATCTTATGCTTAGGGATTAGAAAAATAATAGTACTATTTACCAACAAAAAAATAGTATCATTTGGTCAAGGGTTCGATCCCTGGCCGGTGCGTATCGAAAAATACCTAGTGAGAGAGGTGGATTACATCGGGGATTAGTCTCTACAGTTGCGCGCGCATAGGATACCTTGGTTTACCAAAAAAAATAGTTCCATGGTATAATAGTGTTCTTCAATATTTTTTTTGGTCGAAAATAGTGTTCTTCAATTAAATCTTATGCTTATGCTTATGGATGAGAAAAACAATGGCGCGGTACAATTTGTTTTTGGGTCAATTGCTGTACAAAAACAAATGAACAATTTGTTATTGGGCCTTAATACAGGATTTAAATGGGCCATAACTCCAAGGCCTTTATGTTGTTCGGCTCTTGTCCCGTCTGCTCCAGAGCCCATTCTGAAAATAAATAATAAACCCTATATTTGCTCAAATAAACAAATGATACATAGAACTCTCTCATATTTTTTTTTGGAGATTACATATCCTTTAATAAATTTATTAGAATTGGGAAAGTTATTAAAAAAATGAGAATGAAAAAAAAAGTCATTGAGGATCATAAGGCTCTAGCTTTTTGTTTAAGCCCTTGCTTGATAGGTTTAGGAAAAAGAAAATACTAACAATTACTAGTACTACTTAATCTCAGATTCACAAACAATTACGAAAATTTTTTAATAAAAAAGTCAGTAGGCCAACTTTTCTTTTCATTCACATAAATTTATAGGAATCCCATAAATTTAGCGGTCAAATCGTCGGATTTGGGTTTCAGTTTTGAGTTAAAAAATATGATTTATTCAACTATTGCATTTTGCATCTTAATTTAATTAATTTTGTGACCATTCAATCTGAGTTTTACTGGATTGTGAGATCCTAAAAGCATTTGTTTCATATGTAAGCATATGCATGGTTGCGATTCGATTGAATAGCCACAACATAGCTTTTTGGATCAATAGCCACAACAACATAGCTATGATTGAGAATAGAATTTAAATCACTACCATAAGGATGCAATGCAACAGAAAAAAAGAGCTTCATTCTTGCAAAACATTTGGCCAAAATAAATTGAATTTAGCTAGACTAAAAGACAAGGTGTATATTAAGTCCTTATAATATAAGGTATCAAATTTTAACCAAGTGATGATACGAGTCATTTAGCTACTTATTCATATAGGGTTTTCGCGGATTGAACTCTACTTTTTTTGTTTTCATTCTTCAATACTTTCTCAACAGACTTCTCATTTGCGGAGATAGCTTTTTTAATTGCCTTCATCTTTCGAACATTTTTTGATCTCTTCATTGG
This sequence comes from Astragalus glycyphyllos, assembly GCA_963573325.1. NCBI lineage: Eukaryota > Viridiplantae > Streptophyta > Magnoliopsida > Fabales > Fabaceae > Astragalus > Astragalus glycyphyllos. The sequence continues at coordinate 31,607,989 of OY754311.1, read as the reverse complement.
CCTTCCATGCTCTTTCACCTTCCTGTTCCAGAAAAAGTACACAATAAAAAAAGGTAGCAGCTTAGAACAAGTAAAAAGAGCAGGCAAATGTATTTGAAAAAGTGAATAGAATGCAAGTCTTAGTGAAAGGTGGAACAATGCAGAAAAGAAACGTAATAAAATAACAATAATGACAAAGATGGGAGACCAGAGTCACCAGACCAGACCAGACCAGAATATACAAAATATTGATGAGGAATTTACAAATAACTTAGGTTCACAACTTAGCACATAAAATGAGCATAAAGTTCATAATCAATGGACGAATTGACGAATCCCAAGGTTTGAAATAACTGAAAATGAAGGATGGAGGAACCAGTCAATGTAGCTAGATTCAGTTCAGCTCATCATAGTTGAATCCATTTACCTTAAGTCTGCAACTAATCGATAATAGATTTAACCCTTCTCTAGATCCCGATATGGAGGGACCTTTATATCATCGTGACACCTTTTATTTAGTGTTTAAATCCTCCTCTGTAGGATATCTCTCTAATAATAGAGAACCAAAAAGTGGTATACATTAGTTCACTGTCTTTGCATTTTATAATAAACCAATGGTTTTCTTCTAACACTACGCAAACATTAATATCTAAAGTAGTCTGTTAGAGCAGAGTAAACATGCAAAATGTAATCAAAATTCGAAAGCTAAGATTTTCTTCTAGTGAAAACTAAATCAGGTACTGGTTGATAGCTGTGAACACCCAATCTGACAAACTACCAGACACCCCACCTGCGAGATGACTTAGTTATGATTCATTTTTCTGCCATCCATATTGCAGTCTTCAGTCCACAAATTTCCCATTTTTCAAAAACTGGTTTCGAAAAGCTACCCATCTTATAAAATGAAAATTATAATCCAGCATTAGGTTTGTGTTTAAGAAGTTCAAAGAAAACCCTAACTACAACGCCAAAACTAACAAAGCTTTACCTCAAAGCACACCAAGTGAGTCGGCAGACCAAGTAATTGAAATGTTGAGAGTCCTACATTGGATGTAATATGACTTGAAAAAGAGTTTATAAGGGGATACATCCCTCACTCTATAAGCCGGTTTTGTAGGGTTGAGTTAAGCCCAATCCAAATTCTAAGATGATATCAAAGCCTATCCAATATTTGCTATCAAGCCACTTGGGTCACGCTCCAGTTGTCCAGTCCTAGGCATGAGGGGGTGTGTTGAGAGTCCCACGTTGAACGTGATATGGCCTAAAAAAGGGTTTATAAGTGGGAGGCATCCCTCACTCTATAATCCAGTTTTATAGGGTTGAATTAGGCCCAACCCAATTTCTAATAGAAACCAAGTCCACAAACTAACAAGTAACAATCAGTGCAAAAGTAAATCTGATTTAAGACATTGTTGCCTTGTCCATGCAAAACAAAATTGATTACCAACAAGATTTTAAGCAAATCCGGAAGCTTCAATTGTTAGAAAGTAGAAACAAGAGAAGCATGTGTATGGTCGAACACAAGGGAAGCTGGGGGACATCACAATGCCCAATATACCAATTAAATGCAGAATTTGTCTATACATTTATTTTGACTTATAAACAACTTATTTGAGCTTATAAACCGGTATAAACAGTTATCAAAGTGTTTGGAAGAACTTGAGAAAATAGCTTATGACATATCCATCAAGTTGTTTTCATCTTATTCCAATAAGCCATCCTGCATAGCTTATGAAAACAGTTTAACTATGTTTTCATCAAGTTGTATATTTTCAACAAATTACAAAGACATTCAATAACTAGTTGAGTTGAGTGGGACTGGGGATAGTAATATTCATAGACTTTCATTTCATGTTGAATTGGATATCAATTGCAATTTCAAATAAGGGAAGTAAAGTAAAGTTCAGTATCTAACTATATATCTCCCATGACCAAGAGGAAAATTGGTTACTTACATAGCACCACCAGAAATCGTGTTCTTAGCTCCTGACTCTGACGTGTCCATTGCTGTAAGGAAACAACAAAATCTCAATCTTAAACCAAAACAACAAAGAAACCAAAAAAAACAAGTCTTAATTATAAACCAAACAAAGGAACCAAATTTTACAGAAAGCAAAGGGGGTTGGAAAGCAAGTACCTTGAGGTGCTTCCGAAGCTAAGGGTTCGGTTGTATCCATTGAAACGGCGCCGTTTTTGTTCTTCTTGTTCCTGTTTTTCGCCATAGTGATGGAGCGACGACTAAGTGGCGGAAAGGGAAGATTTTTGGTGTTTCTCTTTTGAAAGAGAGACAAACGGTGGCTTCGCTTCTAGGGTGCAATATACTTCAGAAAAAAAATACTTTTACTTTATTTAACTACTTTGTATTTGTATTGTAGGATACAAAACTATTTTGACAATTTAAAAAAAAAATTAAACAAAAAAATTATAATTGAGTCTAAATTAAATAACTATGGATAATTTATAATTGAGTTTATGCATTTTAATTGGGTCTTTAAATTTATAAATAATTTGTAATTAAGTCACAAAACTTTTAAATAATTTTCAACTAGATTCCTCAATGTAAAGACCTATTTATATAGGAGTATTATTTACAAGTTTAGTGACTTAATTATAACTTATTAAAAATTCAATGAATTGATAAAAATAGAGACCTGATTACAAATTATTGATAAGTCTCGAAATGGACCAATTCAAGTACTCTCAAAATAAAATAGTGTATGGACTGTGGACATATATAGCATTTAAACATTCAATGTACTATAAATTAAAAAAATTATGAAGTAATGGTAATAAACAATGGCATTGTTTTCTTTAGATGTGGAGGAAAAGCCCATCATTGGTCGCGAGTATGTCGTGAAGTGAACTTGAGTCACAAGTACGTTGAATTGTGACTCTTCTAAAACTATTTTAAAACACTTAAGCAGAGAAGCTCAAATAGACACTTAGTGATAAGAAGATTAGTCTAGAGTGTAGTGAGGGAACCTACTCGGTTGGGTTTTATATGTGAGTAGATTAAAACCGTGGTTTGGAAAAGAAGCAATCTTCCATGATAGATAATACTAGAACATATATAAAATCTTCTGGTTACATATAAACCTTTAATTTTTATCTTATACTCCCTCCGTCCCATATTATATGTCTTTCTAGCCAAAAAAATGTCTCATAATACATGACTTTTTAGAATATCAATGCAACATCAATTTTCTTTTCCAGTAATACCCTTCATCATTTAATATATCTCTTCTTACCATTCTACTTTTTTATGTTTTCAATGTCATTAATGAATGACAAATTAGTAAACTAACTCATAATCTCTATTTTCTTTACAAAATTAACTACTTTTTCTTAATTCTTGTGTCACACCCTTAAACGACATATAATATGGTACGGAGGGAGTAGAAGAGAGTGATAATTTAGGACAAAATTGAAGATTTATTCAAATGTACAACAGTTATATAACACTAATTGACGGCCAACCAGATGATAATTCACCCAAGAATCCAAGATCACTGGACTTGAGACAAGACAGGACAAGACAAGACAAAACAGGAGGTAAGGAATTAAGTTTTCGAATCTCAACTGAAGTTGCATTATGTATGGAGTGTTTCGATCAACGGGAGAAAAAAAGCTTGATCTACTTTATTTGAAATATTCAAAATATTAAGCACATTCAGATAACAGAACATAAACGGATCGATACAATACTCCCTGAAAAAATTCAATAACCCCCTCCACAGATTGTAGATGATGGGACGAAAAATTTTGGGTCGCTAATTACACCCCTCCCGGACTAAATGCACACCACCTAAGACAATATGGCAGTAGCAAACTCTGGTGATCCGCAAAATTTGACAATGATTGTGTTTTCAACCGAAGAAACTAAGTTGACCCTGCAGCAACCTTCTTCCGCACAATCCTTTTCCTACGAGCTTTGGGAGCTGAGGATTCTGCACCAGATACGTCTGCATTCCCTTGTTTGATGCCCAAAAGCCCAAGCCCAGAAACAACTGCATTCTTTGATATAAACCATTTTGAGGATTGATTTGAGGATGGCTTTTCTCCATTTTCAGAAGTTCTACTGTAAACTTTCAAGAGGTCATCTGAATGAGCCAGTGGATCTGCCTCTACTCCAAGCCAGGCACGCTTGGAGGTCTCTCCTAATTGAACGTTCAAGACCCTGTATAACATCGAGAATAAAAAGCTCATCACATAGCATGTCAAAATTCAACAATACTTTCTCCCTCTACAAAGGAAATTATAGGTATTTGCTAAACGAAGTGTTTAAAAGGATTTAAATTCATGTTTGCAAAAGTCAAATGAAGCTAAAACATTGAAAGAACTTTTTTCTTTTGTCTTGAAGTACAGTTTCCTTTCAACAGGATGCAGCCATCATAAAAAGAGAATACATAGCAGAACAAATATTATCAGAAGTGCAGAGAATCTTGGATTTTTGTGCCCCACACGTCAAAAGTCAACAATAATAATAATTAAAACAAGAGGAAATGCTGAAGTCATGAATAAGTGCCAGAAACACATCCACATATGACAAAACTCCTGAACTGGATTCAGTTCAATGAACGGCTCATTTGATAGGGTGGCGGATCACATGCACAAGGACGAAACTTGTGTAAATTACACAAGTGAATGTCTAGGCCATTGATTTTGTCATTTAAAAAATGAATGGTTCAGATTTTTAGTGGTTACCTTAGAAGGTGGTTATTACCATATATTTACTTAATTGTTACAATGGGTCTCTATTAAATTTCCCATTTTAATATTTTAACCCCACTTTTACTCTAAAATAAGAACTATTGTTTTGTTAGAAAGCATGCATCAATGAAGGAAGAGTGATTTATGAAACTGAATATAAGGAAGAATAATTTCTGAAATTAATTTTTAGATCTGGTCTCTTGCATTTGCTCATATTGGGGATTTGGATTTACATTTTTTCTCAGATTGGGGATTTAGATTTGCAAAAAAAACACAAACACAAATTGGGGATTTGGATTTAATTTTTAGATCTGAACCATTGTAAGAAAGAAGAATTGTTTCGATTGAAACTCTAATCTGAACCATACCCAAATTATTCAATGAAAAGGGAACCTGAGCATGAACTATTGTAAGAAAGAAGGATTGTTTTTGTTTAGCAAACTTTCCTTGTTGAGTGTGATTGTTTTTGTACTGATACTAAGATGGAAAGGATAATTTTTGTAAGAATTTTTTAAGCAAGAATCAGTGGCTATGGTTCGTTGGTTCTGAAGCAATAATTTATGTAGAAGAGAAAGGGGTGAAATGGAAACGATGAAGAGGGTGAGAAGAAGATACAGAAATAAGACAAAGATCCATTTAACTTCAGTTAGGTGTAAATAATAAGAGTAATATTTATATTGGCCAAAAAAACAATTATTAAAAGGAGTGGGGTAACAAATATAAATATCTAATAGACCTTGAAACCTATAGTTGCGGGTCTTGTGTATTATACACAAGTTTGCGACTTGTGTAGGTGATCCGCCACCATTTGATAGGGATAAAAACATACCTGAATGCTGTGCTGAAGAACAGTGCGACTCCAATAACGTCAAAATGGCTAACCATTGTTCTATCAAATCCACACAGCAGTTGATATCTCAGGTTAGCATAGATTCCAAGAAAAGCACCATAACCAAGTGCATTACTGCTCACACTTGGGACTGTCACAGATAATCTGCATACAATTCAGGCACGAGATATTTGAACATAAAATTAGTATTTAGCACTGATATATTGACCAATCATAGTTAAAACGCTAGGTCTATACAATTAAATGATTTGACAGCTAACGAACATAAGTTGGTTTCAACCCTTCGCACCTTCCTTCCTTTTTCGGAGACAGAGAGTTTGACAATGCACCCTGTACTGTACCCGCACCTAAACCAACCATGCACAACTCCGCAGCCTTGAACAAAAAGCACTGGATTCTCTTTTGCAGATCAAATTCCCTAAGAGGGTAGCTCTTTTCGAATATGTTGTTTGGAAGCTTCTGTAATGTATTTTGTAAATCAAATTGAAATGTGTTTCCATATGATCGACAAGGAGCAAGGGACCAAACAACTACTGCATTGCATGCTGCTGCAGTGAGCACATTGATAAGTGCAAGATCCCACTCTTGCTTTATCCTGAAGTCAAATTTTAGTTAACAGTTATAACTTATAACTTCAGCAGGAACACCAGACAAATTTCCACATCTTTCAAAAATAGACAACATACCTATCTTTCCGATTTTTAATCTCCCACCACACCGAGCAGCCTATTGTAGCAACCTCCTCCAACAGAAACCTATACATAAAAGCAGGATCTGCGAGCAACCTGAGCAATAAAGGATTTAGGTATCAGATAATGGTATAAACAGCATATAGTCCAAAAAGAAAGTTCAGAAATTTTATAAATTCCAATATGATTTGATTTTAAGACAAACTAATTTATCAAGTCTAATCAAATATGGGAGAAGATCTATTCCATGCTCTCGGGACAACCCACAAATTATATTTACTTATCCATGTAAGAAAAATATATAGCCGTTTTCAACCTTCAGGGATCAGAAACATATGAGAGCTCTGAATCCTACCATTTAGAAGTTTTTCCACAAAGGACAATGGTCCTCTCTTTTGTAGCTTCTACTAAAGAAAGGTATTTGAACAAAAAACGGAAAACTAATGGTTCAGAAGCAAGGGCATGAGGTTGAAATTTTTAGATATTACATTGCCAATTTATTTCAATGAAATATGTGAGGTCAACCAGGAGATAATTGAGATTACCTGCCAATGAAAGCCCTTGAAAGTGCTTGCGGTAGTTTTCTGGAAATTAACCTATTGGCAGTTGGCCTGGCATTGATTGATAAGAATCTCACCATTTGAGCAGAGCTAACCAAACCCTAAAAGCATAATTTCAGTCAGCATTCGGCCATATGCTTCACAACCTAAACTAGTGAACAAAACACAGAAATTACTGTACGTACCATTTCATAAGCTTGCCGAAATCCAGCAGGCAAATCCATCATAGTCTTTTGCCATTCATTCAACACGGCATCCACAAATTTACGGTCAAATAGCTGCCACAGATAAAACATAGCTGTCATTTCTTTAGGAAATGTTAAATGAAAACAAAAGATTATATACCATTATGTATTTCATTTGTAGGGGAAAACCTACTCCAAGTAACAAAATGAGATTTCTAACCTCTTGAAGAAGTATGCGTCGTCTAAACAAGCCTCCCTCATCTCCCTCATCACCTTCATCAAAGTCATCAAAGTAGTCATCGTCATCACCATCATCGTCACCACCATCACCACCACCATAATTGATTATCTTCCCAATATTTCCACCGCCTCCCCCAGTTTCTAGCTGTCAATAGTACATAAAGATAAATTCATAGATACTAAAATCAAAAACATTAAAATAATTCACAATTACTCTGGTACGGGTACGCCACGGGTACGTGGTGCACAGTATGTTACTCTCTTAAATGTGTAATACATAAGGGTATATTAGGTTGATATGCCAATTGGAATCGTAAATTCGTAATACATCTGAAAATATTAATTGGTATGCTTCTCCTAAGCCCCCACTCTTTTCCCTCTCTCAGTCATACTTTGTGCTCTTTAATTTTCCTAGCAGCAAAAAGGCTCTCCCATTCCCCTTTTGAGCAGGGATCTCTTGTCCTTTTCCTATGCTAATTTTATTTGTATTGCATACATTGGTCGCTCACCTACCCCCTTTTCCTTAACCAAATAAGGCTCCACAAACCAGAATGAAACAGGAGCTCACGGTTGTGTCCCATGTAAGACCACATGTTCCGCAATCAACTGGAACAAAAACATACCACAAACTGGTATGCACATCCCCGATCATAGTTTGAATGAACGGGTGTTGAGTAAAATTGGTAACAGTGAGCAGAAGAGTAACAGAAGATAAAAATTAAAATTAGCTATGATTTAAGGGGGGAAATCACATGCAACGGACAAGTTTAATAAACAGGGAGAAATTAAGCTAGTCACAAGTGAAAAAAACTCATATTTAGCTAACTTTTTCTTAGATTTTTCTATTAAAAAAATATTTTCAACCATAACAATTATATTATTATCTTAAAAAACTTTAGCTGTCAAAATATGGGGTTCTGGATCCGCTATTTCAGATGCTGGATTATTGCTGAAGTAGGCATAAAAATTATAAAAGCTTATAATATTTTATTTTCGGCTAACCAAGTAAGATTTCTTAGAATATAGTTCTTGCTGGCAGAATAACTGACTGCATTGTTGATGAGCAAATAATTCGATTCGGGTAGCTTTTGATCCATTACTTGTGGTTCTTGGCTTCTTGAACAACATAAGTCACACAAAACAACAGCAAAAGTGTTATTGCCAAGACTGACTGATCCAGTCAGCAATCTGGATATTTCTCGCATGTAATCTCTCCTATACAAACGGTCAAATGCCTTAATTACAGCATAAAATCAATCCCAGTCACATTTCAGACTCGGCACCATGTGACAACATCTCCAGTCTTCTCAATTAGCAAGCTATCGCAATTGAGTGTGTTTATGAATACACGTTCAACACATCATACCCAGGGTATAATCTCCTATACAAACAACTAAATCATTATTATTATTATTATTATTATTATTATTATTTGCATAATAAAGAACATTATTATTTGCATAATAAAGAACATTTACATCTCATTTCTGACTCGAGACCAGCCAACAACATTTTCATTTTTTTCAATCAGCAAGCTATTACAATTGAGTGTGATTTTTGATACACACCCAACACAATGAGCCGTGTCCTACGTGTAATCTCCTATACTAACAATTTAATTCCAATTATTCCAATAAAAAACATTCATTCCAACCATTCTGGACTCGATGCTGGCCAACAACGCCTTCAGTCTTCTCAATTAGGAAGCTATGACAATCTAGTGTGTGTTTACATATGCGTCCAATGCAACGCATCATGTCCAACGTGTGACCAAGCGTGCACACGTTGGACGCCTATACAAACACAACCAAGTTGTTCAACTTCAAACATACTTTACCATCAGTAGTGGTAGAATTAGCACGATATGAGTCCCAATTAGACAATTGAAACACAAGAAAGAAACTAAAAAGTGGAAAAACTACCATTTAACCGTGATAATTCATCTTCCAAACCATTTCTTGATCCATGGTCATTGGTCACTATCATTATATTCCCTTTACTCCAGTATTATCGAAATGTTAATTTCTTAAGTCTTTGAAGTTTAACAAATAATTTTCCTTCAGAAAGCAAAATGAAAGTATTCTATTCAATTCAATAAATTGGTTCACTTCCCCTAGTAACGTAATTAATCCATAAATAAATAATCGGAACAAACAAAACAAGAAAAGGAAAAGAAAAACCCTAATTAGATGAAAGAAAATAAAGAGAAATCACTAACCTCAGGGCCAGACTTATTAGTTTGCTTTTGAGACAAATCAAGTTTAGATTTCTCGAGCGTAACGGCACCAAACGCACCGTATTTACCCTTCATAACAGGATTATGTGAAGCAGAAGGAGCAGAAGGCGAAGCGAAACATCGTTCTAACAAAGAAGAGGAAGCAGGGTTACTATCGACATCGGAAGCAGGGGAAGTGGAGAACGATCGGACAAGTAAACGGCGGCGACGGTTGTGAAGGCGAGGAAGTTTGGGAATGGGTTTTAGTGATAAGGTTTTAGCGCCGGCGTGAGAATTCATAGGCATAATTTGCGGTGCTTGAAACAGCGCGTGAGAAGACATGTTTGAAAGGAGAGAGAAAATCGGAAAAGAATTGAAAGACGGTTACTCGGAAAAAGTTCTGAGTAAGGGAAGTGAATAACAAGAACTGCCTATGGAGTGGGAAGCGGAGAGGGTAGGGGAAGAAGATAGGCCCAGAAAGCCAACAACCCAATCCCTCTATTGCCGGCCCCCTTTGCCTTCTTATTTAACTAGATTATGGGTATTCACTTTACGATAACCGCTCATTTTAATTTTAATTCATCAAATGAAACTGTATAATGCTTTACAAACCAAAAAAAAAGAGTGTATAATGCTTTATCAATTTATTACAAAATTGATAAACTATAAAAAAAAATTGCTTCAAAAAAATAAATAAATAAAATTATGAAAAATCCATCAATATATTTTTTCGGTCATTTGAGTCTCCAATTGTCTTTTATTAGTTACTAGGACGTACACCTGTGCGATGCACAGGACGTGGTTATAAGGAGTTGTGTAAAAAATATTAAAAAAATTATGTATTGCAAAGTTAGTGATTGATACGAATTGATAATTTACAACCAAACATAGAATAGAATTTTTATGTTAACAGAGTTGTGTTTATATATGATATATTTGCAAAGATACGTACCAATGCGGAGTGGTGGTTTAGAATGTGAGAAACTTAATTCATAAAAACTTTGATAAAAACACTCTTTAACAATAATGAGGGCAAGATAGTTCACAAAAAAATGGATGTGTGTACTATTGGTTAAAAAAAATGGCTGTGAAATTTTCTTGTAGATAATAACTAACCAACGGTTATGTTATATGGGCTCAACCATTCTCATAAAAATAAATGGTTCTTTTTGTACCCCACCATTTGACTCCATACCCCCCCCCCCCCCACGCATACGGTGAAAAGACTAAAATACCCCTAAAAAAATTACAAATTTACAGAATATTTACTATTTCTCACTTACATACGATTTGACCAGAAATATTTTAGAGCTCATCGTATTTACCTTCCAGGAGATAGATACGATTTCCAGCAAATTTCGCATCGTATTTATCTAGTACAATTTCCTCCCAGAAGCTTCAAAAATAGTAAGTCGTATTTACCTTCATCAAACATAAATCTGATTTTCCTTAAAAAATGCATCGTATTTACCTTATTCTGAGATAAATAGGATTCCTTTTTTTTTTAATTTATTTGTTTTTTGTCAGGGAAATCGTATATAGGTCAATACGACTTGAAAAAACATAAATCGTATTTACCTATTACAAACATAAATCCGATTGGTTCAATTTTTGTCAGGGATATTTTCGTCCAAAAATATCGAGTGGGGGTATATTGGTAAACAGTGGGGGTACAAAAAAACCCAAAATAATATGGGTTTAACAATGAGGGGTACATTTTGATAAAAAAAAATAATAATAAGTGTTGGACAAAAAAGAAAGAATGAGTGGGGACTTAATTTTTCCTAAATTAATAATGGACATAAAGTTTGCATTATTTACAAATAATGCCATCAAAAATTCTCCCCTCGAATTGGCTAAAAAAGTAGATGTTGTATTAATAGATAGGGGATTTTAATCTCTAACTTGAACTAAGTAAATAACAAAATGAGGGATTAAAATTCACATTACGATAAAAAATAACTTACAAAGTTGTTTAAGTTTCTATATATTTAATGACTATGATAAGATTGTGTCACGTAAAGTCACTAACTCTTTATTTTACTTATTTTATTTTAATGAAACAATTATTCTTTTTCCATGCTTTTGGTGTTATTCTTCTTCTTTAGTGAACCATTTTATTTGGTGTGCCTATTTTATGTGTTATTTTGAGAAATTTAATTTTGTTCAAAATTTGTTTTGTGCATAAAATGCTAAAAATAAAAATATGTACAACTTTTCCAATGAAAACATATTTAGGTCATTTCTAAAAAAATACACTTAGGTCATTTATTAAAAATAATTGGATCAATTAATAACAAATTTTGATACGTGGCATGGGGACTAGAAAAAAAATATAGCACTTTTAGTTAGTTTTCAAAAATCCACATGAGCTTGTCTCCTAACAAACTCGATTAGAAAATTTGGTCTAACTGTCCAAATGACCTATACTCTGACAAAATAGCACTTAACTTTGAGTCCTCTAATCACTGTGTTTCTGATGTGGTCTAACTTTTAGTCCACAAGCTTGGTATGTGGACTGTGAAGATCCTGCAAAAGATATAACAACCACTATGTTTTTGATGTAGTGAGAGCAAGCGCGCGATATTCAGCCTTAGAGGAGGATCGTGAGACAACACTATGTTTCTTTGATTTCCAACTTATCAAAGAATAGCCATAGAAGATGCAGAACCCTGTGGTGGATCTCCTGCTGTCAAGGCAAGCTGCCCAATCTGCATCACTAAAGGCAGTTAGTTGCCTATCAGAATCAGAAGCAAAAAATAAACCACGACCAGGACTTGACTTGAGATACTTCAAAATATGTATGGCTGCCTCCATGTGAGGTGTGAGAGGATTAGCTATGAACTGGCTCTGTTTATTCACAGCATAGCACAAGTCAGGTCTGGTATAAGTCAAATATATCAACCGGCCAAGAAGGCGACGGTATTGGGTAGGATCCTCCAATGGAGTACCTGTGTGGACACTGAGCTTCAGATTGAGAATCATGGGAGTAGAGGCAGGCTTGCAGGCAAGGAGACCTACCTCCTCAATGAGCTCAAGGGCATACTTCCTTTGAGAAAGCACAATGCCAGCAGGTGATCTAGCAACTTCAAGACCCAGAAAAAATTTAAGAGCACCTAAGCCCTTGATTTCGAATTCTGCATCTAAAAGATGTTTGATTCTCTGAATCTCAGCAATGTTGTCACCTGTTAGAATAACATCATCAACATAAATGAGAAGAACTATGATATCAGAGTCAGTTTTCTTGATCAGGAGAGAGCAGTCATGTTTTGATTGAACAAAACCCAAAGGAAGCAAAAAGGAAATTAGCTTGGCATTCCACTACCTGCTAGCTTGCTTCAAACCATATAATGATCTTTGAAGTTTGCAAACCTTATCTGGAGAAGAGACAAGGAAACCAGGAGGTATCTTCATGTAGACCTCCTCTTGAAGATCACCATGAAGAAAGACATTATTGACATCTAACTGTTGTAGATGCCAATTGTGTGTAGAGGCTAGAGCAAGAACCAACCTAACAGTAGTCATCTTGACCACTGGAGAGAATGTTTCTGAGTAATCCACCCCTTCAAGTTTAGTGAGACCCTTGGCTACCAAGCGAGTCTTATAACGTTCAATGGACCCATCAGCATTGAGTTTGATTTTATAAACCCACTTGCAGCCTATAGGTTGTTTACTAGGGGTAAATCAGTGATAGTCCATGTGGAGTTCTGATCAAGAGCTTCGATTTCTTTGTCCATAGCATCAAGTCAGCACTGATGCTTTGAGGCTTGGGCAAAAGTCTTGGGGTCAGCAGAGGTACTGAGCTGCAATGTAAGTGCTATGGGAAAGGGAAAAGTGATCATAAGAGAGATAGTGAGATAAAGGATATGGAGTACCTGAGGATGATATGCCAGTAGAAGAGACAGAAACCATTCCACAATGAAAATCATTTAAATAGGAGGGTTTGGTCTTGACTCTAGTGGACACCCTTGAAGGAGCAGAGTTGGCAATAGGCACAGGCTGAGTCTCAGGTACATGGGAGGGTGTGGGGTTTAAGGTAGGTGTGGTGGTTGAAGGAGAAGTGGTGGAGGGGGTTGGTGTGGTGGTTGAAGGTTGAATTGTGGAAGGGTGACCAACAAAGAATTCAGTGAGAACAACCTTTGATGGAGGTATAAGGTGGGTAGTAGGGGTAGGTGGCAGTGTGGTTGGGGAGGCAGGATAGGGAAAGATGTTTTCATAGAAAGAAACATTTCTAGAGAGGAAAACCTCATGGTTGTGGAGGTCAAATAAAAGATAACCTTTGCACCTTGTGAGTGGCCAATGTGAATGCATTTTCTTGCTCTAGGGAGGAATTTAGTTGTATGAGCAGTAAGGGTAGTGGCATAACAAAGAGAGCCAAAGACTCTAAGAGAGGATATGTTTGGTATTTTGTTGTGGAGGATGTTGTATGGAGATTTTGAGTTGAGGTTGGTGGAGGGTAAACGGTTGATAATGTGGATGACATGGCATATGGCAAAATCCCAGAATTGAATAGGGAGATGAGAATAGAACATAAGTGAACGAGCCACATTGAGGATGTGTTGATCTTTTCGTTCCACCACTTCATTTTGTTGTGGGGTTTCTACACAAGATTTTTGATGAATAATATATACCTTTAGAGAGATAAAATTCAGGCATAGCAAATTCAACACCATTGTCAGACCTAATGACTTTGATATTGTGACCAAATTGAGTGTGTGCAAAGGTGACAAACAGTGTAAGATGAGTTCTAGTTTCAACTTTGGATCTCATCAATTTTATCCAAGTGAATCTAGAGTGATCATCTACAATAGTTAAAAAATATTTGTTGCCATTCATGGAGGGTGTGGCAAAAGGCCCCCAAATATCAACGTGAATAATGTTAAATATGTGAAGGGAAGGGGAGTTATGAATGTGACAGGGAAGTCTATTTTGTTTTGCAAAGTGGCAAGTATCACAATTGTCATTAAAAATGGTAGGCATATTACAATGAAGTTTCTGAATAAGATTGTAACAAGTGGGGGAGGGGTGACCTAAACGACTATGCCATATATCTATATTTGTATGGGAAACAGAGACATTATTACAGTGTATGTGGCTGGACTTAGCTGAGATGGCTAGGGGTGAGATCTTCATTGTGTAAAGCTTTCCATCCCTTCTAGCACGACCAATCACTCTATTGGAGGGGATATCCTGTAAAATAGCAGAATCACCATCAAATATAGTGCAACAGTTAATAGTATCAGGCACCATAGTAGACATCATAAAGAGTAATTGTTGGAGTAAGTATAATAGTGCCCTTGTAATGAGTGTACCTTGTGTCACCAGAAGGCAGAGTGATCAACAGAGGTTTAATGGCATAGAATGATGTGAAAAATTCAAGGCATGAGCATATGTGATCCGTTGCTCCAGTGTCAACAAGCCAAGTAACAATCCAAGCAACAAGAGAGATACCTGAAGGCATAGAAGGGCCATTGTTTACATTGACCAAATTGGCAGAAGCTGTGGCAATTGGAAGAGTAGCAGGGAGCAACGACAGCAAGCTTTGAATTTGTTCTGCAGTGAGGCTAACAGGAGAACCAGATGTAGATGCAGATGCAACAGGTGGAGTTTCTTCAACAACAACATTGTTAACAGATTTCTTATACTGCTTAAAACCAGGTGAATAACCGTGCTTCATGAAGCAAGTTTATTGCTGAAATGGTTTACCTCGTCCACGAGCCACGACAGGAGCAGGATTCGTTTGTACAAGTGCAACAGAGATGTCAGGAACAACAAGAGCACCAATTTGGCGTTCTTGTTTAAGGATCATGGCGTATGCTTTCGCAAGCGGTGGAAGAGGCTCCATCAAAAGAATTTGTGAGCGCACATCAACAAAATTGTCGTTCAATCCTTGAAGGAACGACATAACAGCATCTCGTTCGCGATAGTCCTGCACTGTCTTCGAAACATTGCAACAACAAGTACCAGCAGGTGCAAGGCAAGTAGGAATTGGACGATAGTTACACAGTTTGTCCCATAGGATTCACATTTTTGTGAAATAGGAAGTAACAGAAGTTTCACATTGTTTCAACGAAAAGATGTCAAGATGAAGATGCGAGATCCGAGTGTTATCACCTTGCGAAAATCGATTGTGCAGTTCCTTCCAAACGCCAGAAGCTTCAGTAATCCAGAGGATGCTAGACGAAATTTCGGTGGAAACAGTGATTAATCCACGATAGAACGAGCATATTGCATCGTTTCCAGAGAGCAAACTTCGGATCTGAAGTCGGAGGACGAACAATTAAGCCATCGACGAATGGAAACTTGTTCTTCATCTCTAAGGCCATAGTCATCGCTTGAATCCAGCAGTGATAATTAGGTCCTTCAAGCACAGGAGTGACGAGAACTAGAGAGGGATTCTCGTTGGGGTGGATATAGTAAGGATCAGAGTAATCTTTCGGTTTAGGTGATCTGTGGCGAGCGAATTTAACAGAGGAATGATGCGAGTGATAGGAATCCTCGCCGGAAGAGGAGGCGGAGGACGCCATTGAAGGTTGAGAAAAGCTCGAAGAAAAAATTCGAGAGAGAGAAAAAGAGAAATCGTTACTCGGTTAGAGTGAAAAGGGAGTGTTTGGAGAGAGAATAGTCAACTAATACCTACCATGTTAGAAGATGATAAAATGAATTCTCTCATGTATTGATATTGAAAAGAGGGTATATATACAACTCTAGTTGAAATGAATAGAGAACATAAGTGAACTAACCAGTGTTATTAAAGCCGGACCGGCCGGTCGGACCGGGTTCTGGTGCCCCACCCGGCTCGGCTAGCATGTTAGTCCGGTTCTGCATTTGGGCCGGCTATGACGTCATCGGGCCGGTCATCATGCCGGTTGGGCCGGTCATCATGCCGGTCGGACAGGTCATCATGACATATTTATAATTTTGCGGATATTTTATTTCTTATTAAATTTAAATATTTTATCATTTTACTTAATTACAATTATAAATACAAATACTTTCTTAGTATATATTATAATTTTTGAATTTATTTAATATAGACCGACTCATGCGGTCCGACCAAAGACCCACCGGCCCGACCAAAAAACCAGTGACCCAGTGTCTTAACTGACTCGATTACCGGTCCGACTTTAATAACATTGGAACTAACTAACAATGAGCTACTCTAAACTAGAGAATGTACAAAGATAAAATTACATAATAATTTATCATGTAACACACAGAGTTCACCATCCAGGATGTTTCTATCACCAAAAAAAAAAACTGATTTACAGTCGAAAATCACTTTGGGTAAAACCTTCTTTAATCAGGTGGCCAACACTTCACTAGAATCTTATAAATACATTGGAAACGTTATAGTTCGTCTTTTATTTTCCTTCGGTGAAAAACTTAAACAAGTAGTTTAGTGTGACTGGAACAGAGAGAGAGAGAATGGTAGTGTCCCAGCCGTTTTTGTCACCGGTTTGCAAAGTGGGTCCTTACCCACTCGATCTCACCGCTACCGCCGCGTCTCTCCACCTCGGCCACCGTGTCTCTCACCATCTCCGCCTTGGGTTTCTACTTCGCTCCTGTTTCAAGGCCTCTCTTTTATTTACTCTTTATGCTGCAAATTGGATTCGGGTTTTACTGAATTATCTCAAATTATTTCTCTTTTCCTCATTTAGATTATATAGGAACCATTGAAATGGAAGTCATCAGCATCATAAGTTGTTTTGTTTATAATAGTCATACTCCTAGTTGATCATATGTTACTTTTGTTAATGCTAATGATGAAAATAGGACTAGGAATTAGGAAATAGGTTATAGTAGTTGAGATGTATAATCAATTTTTGATCATGAAAGTGATTTTGCTTTTGCAAATAATAAACCATTCTGGTGGATGGTAGAAGAAGAAGCTTTCTTTTAGTACTTTTGGTGTCTGTGAATTTGGCAATTGGTTCTCTTTCTTTTGAATATTGTTGTAGAATTCTCTGACTCTCATGTCCCTCTTGTCGAACAGAAACTCGTTCCCGTGTTACTATTGAAGGATAAATGGTCTCAAAGATGCCTTCAACTCAAAGGATTGAATTATCTTCAGTTGTCAAGTGATGGTTTGGCTTCCACATGTTCAACTAGTTTCTCTTTCTTTAATGGGGGAAAGGGGAGACCTGGAGCTCGCTTTGGAAATGCTGGCTCCAAGATGTCCGGCAAAAATTCATTTAGTGGAAGGAAGTGGACAACTATTCTCCTTGCTGCTAATGTTTTGTATGTATTAGCATATTCCCTTGATTGGTGTATTAAGTTTATGATTTCCTAGTGTATGCATATTGCTGCAGCTGCAAGTTTTTACTTGATTTTTTCATTCTTTATTTGGATGTTTCTAATTTTATTAGCTGATGCTAATGTTTTTGTAAATTTGCATACCACTTGTGAGATGGCTTGTTATTTATATTTCACTAATGTTTGAGCAGATTTTACGTTGCGCAACTTGCAACACAAGGCAAGCTTTTATTGTGGGGAGCGAAGGTAAGACTGCAATTAAGAATCTAAAAAATGCCCTTAGTATTGCAGAGTCTTTACATCTTTACAAGTGAGTTGTGTATGTTGCTAGATAAACAGTCTCATTGACAAAGGACAACTTTGGAGACTTGTCACGTCTTCGTTTCTGCATGCGAACATTGGACACCTTTTCGTAGGGTTTAAATTCAGTTGTTCAAATTTTGTTCTGTTATGCTTGACTTAGTTTGGTCTTAAAATTACTATAAGTTGTTTGCAGATAAATTGTTACTCCTTAAATTCAGTTGGTCCTACTGTGGAGAGCTTCAGTGGTCCAAGAAGATTTCTTGCAGTTTATTTTGTCTCTTCAATTGCAAGTAACAGCTTATATTCCCCCTACAATAGCCAATGAAATTGCTTACCACCAAGTATTCTAATTCTATAATTTCTAGAAAATCAGGTTCAGCTATGAGTTATTGGTTCTGCAGAATGCCTGCAGTAGGTGCATCAGGAGCAATTTTTGGACTAGTACGTTATTATGTTTTATTCGCCAGTCGCCACAGATTTGCTTCATCACCTGCCAAATGTGTTACTAACTTAATTAATGATTCAGGTTGGATCGGTTGCAGTGTTTGTTTTAAGGCACAGAGACATTGTAGGTGGTGGTAAAGATGATCTTCTGCACATAGCACGTGTGATTGCCCTCAATATGGTAAGTCTCTTCCTTCCCAGTGTGATCTTCAGCACATGCACATATTTTATCAGTCAGGATATGTTTTCTCATCCTTTTAGGCTTTGTTTAGATAAACATCTGAACTAAATAGTTACAGCATAAGCGTTTATCATATATGTGCTTTTGTATAAATCATTTCTACAGTAAAAGAAAAAGGGACTGTTTGTATCGGTTTATTTGAGTTTATCTATTGGTATAAACACTTGTGAAACTGTTTGGGAGATTTTATAGAAACAACTTATGACATGTTCATAAGCTGTTTTCAAAAACTCTCTAGGATAGTTTATGAAACAGCTTATAGCTTATAGAAAAATAGTTTAACACTGTTTTATCATTTATTTTAGAAATAGCTTATACATAAGCTCTTACATGATAAGCGCTTATGGCACGCTTATGCCATAAGCGCTTAATTAAGCTGTTTATCCAAACAGGGCCAAAATAAAGCCAAACTATTTTCATGTAAGCTATAAATCATTTTCATAAACTATTTTTGGAGAGCTTATGAGAATAAGTTGAAAATAGCTTATGGACATGTCGTTCGTAAGTTGTTCTGTAATCTCTTCCAAATAGTTTCACAAGCGCATATGTCAATTGATAAGCCTAAATAAGTCAATTCAAACAAGCTCTTAGTTAAGTTGCGGTTTCTGATATTAACTTAGATTATCACTCTATGACTGTGACTTGCTGTGGCCTACTTTCCTCGTGCTCATGTTCTATCTTTGTGTTCTAAATTTCTAATGGGGACGAGTATTTCTCATGCAGGTTATTGGGTTATTATCCAATGGCATTGACAACTGGGGACATGTAAGTATAACATTGCTGTATAAATTGGGTTATTGTCCTGTATCTAGTTTCTTTTCTATTGCCTAACATATTTGATTTCAGTTTGGAGGCTTGATTGGTGGAATTGCTGCATCATGGCTAATTGGACCAGCATGGAAACATGAATCCACTTCTTTAACCGGAAGAAGACTTTTCATTGACCGTGCACCAATGTATAATCTCTTCAAGATTACAAAAGTACCTAAACAATGGAAATAGTAACATTTCATTGGCATATTGGATTGCAACCTATAGTAAGTAAAGAACAAATTGTGAGAAAAAGAGAAAAGTAGTGAAGTACAAATTGTTGCTTGTTGTGTGTACTTGTATAATAATGAGCTTGTAAGCTTTCCTTTCTACTTTCTAGAACCATCCTTTAAATTATTTTGTATACTTTTGTATAAGTGAAGGGATAATTCATAATTCAATTACCTCTTTCACTCGAGGGCACTATTTCTTATCTTTTTTCTTTCTTTTGAGAGCTATTGCTATCATGCTAATAACTTTGATTCTTCCGAGGGACTTGTCAAGTTATCCCACCTCACCCTATTATTTAATCATTCTTTATATTGAACGTCTCGATCTCAGTATCGATCCATACTGTCTAGGAGTCTCACATATCATAAGATTAGTCTTAATTAAAATGTCAAAAGAGACACATACAAGCCACATATAGGCACACAAAAAGCCTTAAGTAGATCAATAATTAAAACTATCATCCCATAATAGAGAGGATCATAGCATAGATCATTAGAGCTTTTCAGAAAGAAAAAAGAAAGTTTAAAGACACATATTTTATAAAACACACCGGAGTTTTTTTATTTCTATGTGCTTTTGCTGAATGTGTTACAAGTAATCTCCTTTAATAGACAACGAGATGAACTACAAGATAAGATATTACAATTACACACTATTATAATCACATGCCATTTAGCAAAGGTGTTGTATGCATGCTCCACTGTTTGAAATATGTTGTAAATAGTAGATTTATTTATATATGTATTCGGCCCATTTACCTGGCCCGTTAAGTAGCCTATTTAAACTCAGTAGTGCTTGTACTCAAATTACAATTACACAATTAATAAGACGGAACTACAGCTGCTCTGTAGTCGCAGACGTAGGCAAAGATTGGCCGAACTGCGTGACCAATATCGTGTCTTCTTTTTCTACATGGTATCAGAGCGATAACTGTAACCAATAATGGGCTTCGAATAATGAATAACCCAGCAATAAATTGTTGAATCTGTATATCGCCAATAGGTGCCGTAACAGCAAAAAAACTGAGCAGAATTGATACCAAAAACAGAGCAAAAACACAACCAAATGGCTCCAAGATTATCCAAAATATCAAAGTGCTCCAAATTGAACACGGACCCCCAAAACAGAAAGAGGAACCTTCGATCTACAACCTGTCCCAAAGAGCCGCCGCGAAAAAATGAACGTAGGGTGGCGCGTGGACCACAAACGATGGAGGATCGCCGGAGCTAGGGCGGCGCGTGGCGGCGCGTGGAGGATCGCCAATAAGTGATAGAAGATCTACTTCAGGTTATTGCACCTTCCTATGTGGGAACCTTGTTACTTGGAGGAGTAAGAAGCAAAATGTAGTGGCTCGATCAAGCGCTGAGGCTGAATTTAGAGCTTTGGCACAAGGAATCTGTGAACTATTGTGGATGAAGATTATACTAAATGACTTGAAGATACAATTTGAAGGTCCTATGAAGTTATTTTGCGATAACAAATCGGCTATCAGTATTGCTCATAATCCCGTTCAACATGACAGAACGAAGCACATTGAGATAGATCGTCACTTCATTAAGGAAAAACTTGACAGCGGGTTAATATCTACAACTTACATTCCTTCCGGACACCAATTGGCAGATGTATTAACGAAGGGCTTGCCAACAGAGCATTTCAAAGAACTTACATCCAAGCTGGGAATGATAGATATCCATTCACCAGCTTGAGGGGAAGTGTTGAAATATGTTGTAAATAGTAGATTTATTTATATATGCATTCGGCCCATTTACCTGGCCCGTTAAGTAGCCTATTTAAACTCAGTAGTGCTTGTACTCAAATTACAATTACACAATTAATAAGACGGAACTACAGCTGCTCTGTAGTCGCAGACGTAGGCAAAGATTGGCCGAACTGCATGACCAAGATCGTGTCTTCTTTTTCTACATCCACCATTATTTATGACTTGTCCCCTAACATTTAAGGTATGTTTGGGAGAGTTTTGTCTATATTTTAATATGTATTTGAGATTATAAAAAATTGAATAAATAACATCTATATATATAACATTTGAGAATGAATCTCATTAAATTCATCTCCACGTGTCATCCTCCCATCAATTTAGTAATTAATACTCTTTTGTTTGTAATTAATGTTATCCATGACAATATCTTGCCAAAGCAATAAAAAAGGAATAATTTGGGGTATATTAAATACGGACTCTCATTAATAAACAAATAAAGAATGTATAAAAATAAAATGAAAAAATTGAATGAAATTGATATATATTAGCAGAAATGGAATTGATATAAAATGACATTTTTTAACTTATTATTTACTATTTGAATTCTAAAAAAGTATAAACAATCATAAATTACAAATAACAAAAAATCAGAAATTTATAAAAAGCAGGTTTAAATTATATAGCACAATTAATAATAAAAATATAATCATAATAAATTGTTTTTTGACAATAAACATAATGAATTGTAAATCATAACTTTGGTCCACCTCTATTACTTTGGAATCTTTGTATAAATAATAAGTTTAAAATTAGTTAATTAAAATTTTACAAAAGTTTTGAAATGATAAAATAGTATAACATCTATATTTAAGGTTATATTTATATTTTGTAGACATGTTAGTTTTTTTACGGAGACCTATAGCTAATTAGGCCCTAATAGTTCAAAATGTTCCATGTTGTGTATTTGCATAAAAATAGCCAAATTGACTTTGAGGCCCAACAAGGTAACTTTTTTAAAAAATTAAAAATGTTCCTTTAAATTAATTCATGTTTGTTGTTCATGGTCAGTATTTTTACATATAACTGTAGTATACCAAATTAGAAATACTAATGAATTGGACGGACAAAAATTCAAGCCCAGTATGAAACATGATTTAACGGGAAAATATTAACTCTTTTATTTCCTTTTTTGGAAACACTTTTATTTCTTGGTACCCTAATTTCAACCCGTTCTAAATAACTTTTAGACTCCTTCCCCAGTTAGTTACCTCATATTCTTTAGACGAGCATAATATTTGGGTTTAGGATTTTCAATCAACTCTCATTTGATCCCTCAGTACTTTTCATCTTCATTGTCAACCATGGCTAGACATGACCCCTCTGATACGGTCTTCCATTCCCCCTTCTACACCTATATCAGAGATCTGAAAATGTTTTCCTTTCTATGCTTTTCTATGATACCTCATGATTTTTTAGCTTCGATTTTTTATTTTTCCTCCACTTCTCTTTTATGTATCTCATTCTCTTTTATCACTTCAAGCATTGAGCCCATGGTGTCATTTTACCATGACTCTCGCTTACCCTCTCGGAACGCACTATAGAGATTACCACTGACAATTGTAGGTTGTATTGCAACAGAACTTTGTAGAGGCATACTCACAAGACTTTGATTATCGCACCATGTTCTAAAATAATTTCTATAGATTAATTTTTTTTCTTCAATATTAGTTTTGACTTTATGTCCTTAGTCCCACGCCTCACTATTCTCTGCTTTAAATTTTTGTACGTTAGTGTCTGTTTAAATCATCTCCAATGGGAAATAATAACTAACCCCTCTTTGTCTCCTTTTTTTTGTTTCAAATTTATGGTTTTTGTTGCAAAGATGATATTTGTTTGGCCTTGACACTTTGATTAGAATGGAGGAATTTTTCCATAAAAAGTTTCATACGTGTTGTTAAGTGATTGTTATTTTATCATCAACTATGGCAATTGAAGGAGATGTTTCATTTGAAATAATATTTCATATCCCCTCTAATTTTTGTTCTTTTTGCAAGTACCAAAATATTAATGTATTTTTTTACTATTTTCCACTGATACTGGGAAATTATATTCCCTTTAGTTTTGCAAAATTAATTATAATTTGAAAAACAAATTCTTATAAACATTTGTGTATCACATATATTTATGACCAGATCTCTCATAATTTTTATCGTCTTTTTTATGGACTATCATCTATAGAGATGAATATAAATTTACAAAATAAATGACATAATTTTATAAAAATATAATAATATTTAGAGAGAAATACTTAGGTGAATGTTATATTTGTCAAAGTTTTAATGATCAAACCAATTGAAACATAATTGTTTTGTTATGTTTGATGTTTGATACACATATATTGTTTGATATATTTTAAATTTATTTTATCATTCCTATTTAGTATGGAGCTAAATTAGTAATTAGCTTACGATTTTTTTTCTAATGAAGAAAATTGAGAAAGGAACAGACAACCATTATATGGAGATATATTATGTCCAGAAGTCTATTAATATACAAACACATTTTTATCTCTTTCATTTTAAGTATTTCATTCAATTCAATACCATATAAACTAATATTTAACAAAAAGCAATCAGGGATGGAAGGCTAAAGCCGTTAGGTGCCCAAGGGATCACTCATTACATATTTTTCAAAAACATACGTGTGTTTTAATAAAAATAAAATAAAATATGTGCGTGCGAATATTGTAGTGGTTATGTATATCTCATACAAATATTCATGAAAATATCTATTTAAAAATAATAATATTGGAAATATTTTTAAAAGATAATGTACTCCCGTGCGAGTCGTCTCAATTTTGTAACAGAAATTGAGAGTCAATTACCAAAGTTTTTGATATATTAATGTATACAAATGTAAAATATACAATACATATTTAAGGTATATGTATTTTTATACACCCAAAACTTTAGTAATTGACCCTCAATTTCTTTTAAGAAATTGAGAAGATGTTTACCCCGTGCGAGGCACGGGTCTATTATTCTAGTGATAGATAATGGTAAAACATTGTTAATTACACTTTGCTTTTATTCTTCCTCAATTTAGAATTGAAAATCAAGTTCTCCCCCTCTTCTCCCTTCCTAAACCATCTTTCCAAACATACACTTAATTTTATCACACTATATTTAGGACTCTACAATGATCACTAGAAAAGTAAAAACCTCTTATATTTTGGCTCCTGCCGCAAAGCTTCCTTTTTCTACAATTTTTTTGGTATCCAAATTTCTTCCCGACATTCGCTACAAGAGCGTAAGTTCAACTCGCGTTGCCGATAGAAGAACCTCTTTGGTGAGTGATCTGTAAGTACTTCTGTAAGCGCTCAAAAACCCGTGAGACCTACCTTAACCTTAGTGAGCCCGAGGCCAACTCACTTAAACTTTTTTTTTTACTAAAAAAACAATTCTTCCCGACAAATCAATATATTTTTTTTAGTCCCGGTAAATCAATATCATTAAAGCTTTCCTTGACAATTAATTAATAATATAAATTTCCTGATTTTGCGCTGTAAAAAGTACTCCCTCCGGTCCTTATTATAAGAAAATTTTTGGTACATTTTTTTGTCCTTATTATAAGAAAAAGATACACTTTTCAAAACATATTAATTGCTAAAAATTCTTTTATACCCCTATTTAATGTAAGATATAGGTTTACTAAAAATAAAAAGTCATATAATGAAAATAAAAATTTAATACTAAAGATATATTTGAAATAAAGCTTAAATTGGATTACATTTAATAACTTTCTTGGTCTATTGATTTTTATATTTTTCTCTTATAACAGAGAAGTAGAGCCCATTTTAGATAGTCAAAACCCTCACGAGTCACGACACATTACACTTTTACAGTGTAACAACATAAGTAACCACACAACTGTAGTCTGTACCTGAAAAGCAAAAAAAAGAAACGAATACAGATATTGTGATCTCTTCGCTGAACCTGCTTCAATTTCCTCTTTTATTCTTCCTTCCAACCGCATGCAGTGAGTCTTTTCTTCTTCATCTATTTCTTTATTAATTTACACCACTGCTGCATCATAGTTTTCAATGTCACATACCTAGGTTTTTTTTTTCCCTTAAAAAAATGTGATTTTTCAAGAAATGCTACTTTCCATTAAATAAAGTTTATAATTTTGATTATTTTTCTTCTTGAATTGGGTTTTTATGGTATAATATCCATGTACAGGTGAATTGTCAAGACCCATAATGGATTTGAAGGAAAATCTTTGTTACAAGAGAAAATCTCTGGCTGTTAAACCAGTAAACAATGTTGGTGATAAGAAATTTCTAATTGATTTCATCATCACTACTTACCTAGCACCTGATGTTAAATCTGATAATCCAAGATGTTCACCTCTTCAAAGACAAATATCTGGATTGCCACCATATGAATTGAATGATTTAGGATCTTCTTATGTTAGCATTTCTGTATTAGAGAAAATATATTACTATCTTCTTAGAAATGCTCCTACTGAACTTTTATTGGACCTTAACATGTTGCATTTGTATCTAAAGGATAAATTGTTCTTGCCCAACTCTGATTTTTCTGAGGGTAGTAAACAGTTTACTAGTTTTTTCCCTTTGGATCTTCATGAACAGATTTGGTACCCTGATAGCTTTAGAATCATTAAAGGTGTTGTTTTGATTCATGATCCTGTTATATCATATATTAAAGAGGAGGATTTAAGTAGGTTCATGTTTTTGACTGGTGTTAAAACTTTTAAGTTGGATCTAAGTGAATGTTTGCGTGTTCGGATTCATCCTCGGTCGAGTAAAGAGAATGATAGTGATTGCATGAAGAAAGTGTTGGAGAGTAGTCCAAATGGGGAATGCCAATCGAAGAAGTTTCAACAAGAGTGTAAGAGAAAGTATGTTGATGATACTTTGTCGATGCCGGAATTTACCGGTGTCTTCCCTAAAAATTATACTGCTAAGGGAGATCCTTCTCCCACGAAGATGTGCAAATCTGACGGGCCTGCGATGATGTCCCTTCTCTCGATTCCTGACATTGACGATTGTGTCCAAGATTCTTCTCTTATTTTAACAGGGACAGCCAAAAAAGGGAGATTTGGTCCATCTGTTGGTGCTGTGGATATAGGTATTAGTAAAGTGGCATATCTATTTCGAGTTGCCTTGCCAGGTGTCAAGAAAGAGCACGGTATGTTTCTTCTCTTTTGATTTAGTCACGTTTCTTATTCCACTCTTTTTATTGTCTTTGATTGTCTGCTGGTAGAATTCATTCGTTTTTGAATTTATCAGAAATGGCAATGGCACTCACATGTATAATACCTATAGAGGAATTGTTTTGTTTTGGCATTTATCTTGGTCCAAAGTCATGCAGGGTAACAAAGTGCTTCTATTGGCAAAGGGCTCACTCAGATGGGCTAGTAGTGGTATGGCACATAGCTATACTGTGTAAGACATAAAGATTCTCTCTTATGCTTTCTCGTTTTTCCTCTTTCTCAAACATAATAACATTTAATGTTGACACGAATGTGACATTTTATCACTGCTACATGCCTCTGTTGCAACACCATTTGTTTTACTTTATGTTTTTTTATGAAGAATTTTTTTTTGGGGGAGGGGGAGTTGGGCGAAGTGAAAATCAAAAGATAGTAGTGGAAGCATGACTTTTTACTCATGCATGCATGTTGCTTCAGGGTCCTTAAAAGAGGATCTGCCTGACTACCTCGACCAATCCTCTTTCTCTAGTCCTTGTCTTCAAAAATTCAGCTATCTTCATGAAATGATATATTCGTAACATGTATCCATGCTTTTTCAGAAAGATTCTTCCTTATTAATTTAAACTTATTTTAATGAATGTTCATGCAATTTTGTGACAGACCAGTTCAGTTGTGATATTGAATCTGATGGGAGGGTTGAGATCAGAGGATTGTTATCTGGTGGAAGAACTATAACAAAACCGTCACGTGTTTACCAGATGAAAACCCGACAGTTATGTGCTCCTGGACCATTCACACTTTCATTTAGTCTTCCAGGACCTGTTGATCCAAGACTCTTTGCACCTAACTTCAGAACTGATGGAATTTTCGAAGGCGTTGTAATCAAGCTCTAGTTTTGGACAGCTAGGTTTTGTAAGTAAGACCAAGACACAAATTTCTCTCTCAAATCAGACATATGACTCTTTGTATTGGGAAAAACCAAAGTAGAGATGGACATTACTTACTCACTATATAACCCGCTTTTGTAGGGTTTAGCTAGGTCTAAAATTTAATATTGTGTCCAAATCTTTTGATTTTGCACCCGGCTAACCAGAACAAATATCATGTGTCCCCATTAAGGATTTTGCTAGGTAAATCAGAACATGCTTTCATCACATCTACATATGCATAGGTTGTGTCATTATTTTTGAGTTATATTTGCATTGAAAGTTAGTGTTATCTCCGTCACCATAAATGTAAGACATTCATGAGGCAGTGTTATTGCACCTAGACCCCATCACAAGGGATCAAGATTCCCTACAGATGAGGGTTACTGCAATGTCGTAACTTAAAGTAAATTTAGATTTTTTTTTGGGAGAATAGTACAGAGAACAAGGTAAAAAAAAGGGATAGGGGATCAATAGTAACTACTTGTAGGACTGACTGGTGAGTCCCAATCCCATCACAAGTAAGTGCTTGCCAAAAGGTTTATAAAGCCTTTTGGCTTTATAAAGTCTTTCCGTTTTTTTTTAAAGAAAATGTTAGTCGTTAATTAGTTAGAGAGGTGGATTTGTTAGTGGCATGGATCGAACTCATATCGATGGGCTACTCCTACTACTATGCACTTCTTCAATGTCTCAAGTCGTATCAATGGGCTACTCCTTCGATGACATGCGTGTCTTTCCCGACTCTATAAAAGTACCATTTTTAGGCACTGTTAGTAAAAGACCTTATCTTGTCCTTCATTTAACTAGTTTATTTTCAAACTTAAATCCAGGCAACATTCCCTTAAACCACTTTTGTTTTGTCACTTTTAAGTTAAAGAATCCTATTAGAAGTTAGAACACAACTATTTTTTTATTTTAAAAAGCACGAGTTTATTGGTAGAATATAAGAATTGTATAGACATTGAGAATGCAGGTTCCAATCTGCAACTTGCCAATTTCATTGAGGAGTAGGTCTTGTGCAGTTCAGATCCATTCCTGGCACCTCAAACTGCCATACTTAGTTTTGTTTAAGGAGGATATAAGGTCGTGGATTTAGAAACTTTTTCTGGTGGAGATAAAAAAATGTAGTGTATAATATTTTCTTAGAAAAATTTTATAGGCTTTTACAAAATACACAATTTCATGAACAAAAATTATATACTAAGTCCTAAATTTCTACGCATTACAAAGCTAAAAAGGTAAAATAATATAAATTTATTTCCTCTTTTATCAGACTATCTCTCTTTTATTTCTATAAAATTGTTTTAATAAATTCACTAGCATCTTACAGATCAGATAATAGGGGATGTCAAATAGCAGATAAACTAGTGAATTATATTTAGACTCTGTTTGACAAAAAAACAACAAATAACAGATGAGCTAGCAGATAGCAAATAACATATAGTGGATAAGTTGATAGCAGATAGGTGATAGGGGATTCAATTTAAAGTGTTTGCTAAATTACGAGCTAAACTAGCTTATAAATATAAAATGACATAAATAGACATTTGTTATTAATATTTAAATATTAGAGAATATTATTCATCTAATGGATGATAATAGAGGAATTTGATTAATGTAACAACAAAGGTGAAAATGATTTGAAAAATGAAACGCTACAAGTTATAACCCCAAATGCTATTTCAAGTAGTGTTTCAAAAAAAATAATACTAAAAGTTACTAAAAGTTGTTATAAGCCAATCACGCCAAACACTTACAATAGGCTAATCGACTATAAACCATCTGATATAAGCTAGCGGATTGACATTACCAAACACAGCCTTAAAAGTGTTTGATAAAATTAGGAATTGAAATAATTTATACTAAACACATAACACGAAATTATTCACTATAAGATATTTATTAGAAGTTAGTTGCTTGAACTTGCCAAATAGAGTCTTACTAACTTTGTGGATTTACGGAGCTCGAATGTAATTGAAAGCTATTTTTGGGACCAAAACATGATTATTTATGGCTTATTTTTGGATTATAAGTTCAGTATTGCACCCACTTGAAAAAGCTAGATGATGGTGAACCCAATAAAGAGCACATGTTTGGTTGGAACATGAGCATCTCTCAATTTCACTGTCTGTCTTCAGTCATAAGAATAAGGCAAATTTTGGGACCACACAAGTCACAACATTGGACAACAAAACCACAAGTGAAAGTTTGGACAATAACTACACAACTCACAACATAGATCACCGTCACATTTCAAGTCATATGTTTGGTTTCAATTTTGAAAAGTCAAAAGTGATTTTGAAGGCAAATTTGATTTTAATTTGAAGCTAAACTTTGTAGCTTTTACTCCAAACATGACTTTCACACTCAAATTTAATATTCACCTCACTTTTACGTGAATGTGTTTAAATGCAAATTTAAATTGAAAATGGAAGGAGGAAATTTGTGTTAAAACTTGACTGAACTCATATTTATTCTGTCTTGCCATCAAGAGTGTAAATGTTCAATTAGAATCAAAGAAACAAAACTAAAATATGAGAGATCCAATACACAAACACAACAAATCTCAAGCCTCCTTTCAAACAAGAAGCCAAGTAATCAGCTCTCAAAGGCCTTCAAAGAACCGCATGTGGTCTTCAAATGTCTCACCATGTCGGATTTTGCTCACTGATCCATCATCTTCAACCTAAAACATTTTACATAATAGGATATTATTAAGAAAAATCAGAGATGAAATTAAAAATGTGTTTTTCAAGCAAAGTTTCCCATCAGGATGGTGTCTAAAAGAGTGCAGGCTTAAAACTTCTACAGGAGTTTCCTAAAAGGTTGAACTCTCACAAAACCGTTGCCAACAAGAAATGAGCTATGCAATCTTACACTATCCAAGTATATAAATTATAACAAGCAATACTTGTAGCTTTTTTCCCCCAACACACGAGTTAAACTTCAAATTATTTTACTTATGACCGAAGAAAACATTAAAAAGGACTGTTACAAGATCCCTCTCTAAATGCTTTTTACTAATAATACATTAATTTTGATTAATGATCATAATGCATATTTTCTCTCAGAACCACTTTCTTGTACTATAGAGAAGCCTGCCTAACTAGATTATCAAAAGAAGAAATGAAGCTTCATACATACCCAATACTCAGGAGGCCGCATCTTTAGATTATAGGTTGATGCCATACTCATGCAATAAGCACCAGCATCATGAACAACAAGACCAGTACCCTGCAAGTGAAACTCACATTGGAAAAAGTTTGCTCTGCTGCCATAATCGTCAGTTATTTATGCAGGTACCTTATTAATGTGACTATTTAAATACAATAATACCTTGGCAGGAGTTGGAAGTTCTCTTTCTTTTCCTAAGAAATCTGCAGACTCACAGACAGGACCGACTACATCAAAAATTGCTGTCTCAGCATTTTCTGGGGCAGGGGAAACCAGTTCAATATGCTGCCAAAAAAAACATGTCAGTAAACATTCACATGAAAAGAAAACTGGCACAACCAATTTGCATTAGGGTAGCATCAGATAACCATAATGATCTCAAGCTTTCTATCAACTCTCAAGCAATTTCTTTAGAATGCATTTTAATTCTTTAGAGTAAAGCTTTGTATGTTATGTAAATTTAACTGGATTCATTTTTAATTTGTTCTCTCATCAATAGTGTAACCATGGCAATATTGCATTACAAAGTCAGTCTGAATCCTAGGGAAAAGAAGAAGTGTTTTACATCGTTGACAGCTAAAGTAAAACCTTGTTGAGTCATCATGACATGGAGCAAGCAAAGTATACAAACCATTATGAAGGATTTTGATTTACATGGTATGTTTCTTTAGACAAGATAAAGAAACAGAATTACATATGTAAGTTGTAACTGCATTCAGCACCAATATTAATGCATCAAATGACAAGCCATAAGATAACAGTTACTTGAACAAAATACCTGGTAAGCATCGTAAAGACTAGGGCGGATGAGTTCAGCCATACTTCCATCAATCACAATAAAGTTTTTAGATCCGTTGGTTTTCACACCTGTCACCCGGTTAACTAAGCAACATGTGTTTGCTATGAGTGATCTCCCTGGTTCAATGATGAGTTTAAGACCACGGGAAACAACAAGCTCACGTACCTACCCCAGTCATCAAAATAAGAACATTTAATTAGAAGCAATAGTATGAAGTGTACAAAGATGTTCTTTGATTTTATAACACACTAAAACACATATGAAGCACCTTTCTTAGGTCTCAAATGGATTATTTAATCCATGTCCTTGCATGCAAAACTACGAAGTGGATACAATATTACAATACTAAGAATGCACATTTATCGGCAACTAGTGACAATCTTTATTAAAAATATTCTTATAAGGAATAGCAAATTTAATCACACAATATGGAAAGATAGAGTAAGAAATATGGATAGAATCCTCACAGTATCAATTAAATCTCTGGGTGTAGGAAGAACAGCACCAGTATGATAATAATCTATCCCAAGTCCACCACCAATATTTAAATAATCGAGTTCAAAACCCTGAGCTCGAATTTCGTCAATGTATTTGACCATAATAGTGGCTGCATCCCTGAAAATATCTACCTGTAAATGGGAAAAATAGCAAGCAACAACCATTTCAACACTTACATTTAGAAGACTTAGGATCAGTATACAACAGTGAAAATTGACCTGTCAAAGCAAGAGTGCATACTGGTGGAAAACATTTAGCATAAGTATACAACAGTGTAAATTGACCTATCAAAGTAAACGTGCATCAGTATACAACAGTGTATCCCAATAACAACCATTTCAACCCTTATATTTAGCAAACATTTAGCATCAGTATACAACAGTGTAAATTGACCTATCAAAGTAAACGTGCATAACATAGGAAGAAAAAATAGATAGCAGAAAGGTATATCACAAAGTAGCAAAGCACAAGACAAAGCAAAAAAATAAGGAATTTTTGGATAACCTTGGTAATTGTTGACCCAAGATGACAGTGGGCCCCTGCAAGCTTTAGTTCATCAGGGTGCGCCTTCACGGCATCTAAAAACCACTGCAGCTTCTCATTTCTAATGCCAAATTTAGAGTTTTTATTCCCAGTGGCAACATAAGGATGGACCTAAGGATAATAAAGATATGAACTTTTAGATATTACAGAAAAAAATACTTATAAACAGGATATTAACCATGCTTATACGACCTAGTGATTTTGTTTACAAAGCAATCAATCACAACTGGTGAATTTTATTGTAGTCAAGTATAATGAAGGTATAAACAGGAAGGAAGAATCCCACTGTAATTGATGAAATTGAATATCTTATGATGCTAATGAAAGGGAGATATCATATAACAACAACGAAAATCTTTTCCCGCTAGATGGCTGTGACTACGGGATAAGGGAGATGTCATATCAATGAAAAATTGTCATTGCTTGTGAATGTTGTTTACAAAGCAATCATTATCTTCTAGACTTCAAATTTATTTAAGCCCCCATCAGTCCTTGCAGTTAAAATATTAGTAGTTAAAAATTAAACTTTTATTGTCCCCTAACGACTTCTTTGTATCTAACTACACCTCAGTTACCTAACAGTTACCAATATATTGCTACAAACTCCAACTAATTATAACAAATATGTGGCAAACTTTGCAAGTCACTGTAACAAACCTTTTCAATAACATACCTGTGGATCCACATCAGGATTAATCCGAAGCAAAACATTGACCCTCTTCCCAGAGATTCTCGCAGCAGCGATAATGTTTTCCAAATCAAATTCACTATCAATGTTTACAAACACACCTTCTTGAGCAGCCAAGACCAAATCCTCCAAGATTTTCCCATTCCCATTAAAGATACACCTATTCATTCATCCATGTATATATAAGAATCTCATTAGTTCTGAACAACAGAGAAAGCACAACAACTAATACAAAAACACCAAACAAGGTAGTTTTAACTCCAAACTAAACTCAAGCAATAACAATCATGTGTAAAGTGTAACAAAATTCAACCTTGTGGGATCGAATCCAGCTCGAAGAGCCAATTTGAGCTCGTTGCCACTGACAAGCACGGCACCACAACCCAACCCTCTCAAATGTTCAAGAATCTTCAAGTTATTATTAGCTTTAATAGCATAACCAATAATTGATGTCAAGCCTTCCAATGCATCTTTATAAGCTTCGACATTCCTAGTAATCTGAGGCTTACTGTATAAATAAAAAGGTCTTTTCTCAACAGACTCCATAACATCGTGAACCTTGAGACCTTCACAATACAGATACCCATCTTCAGATTTGTTGAAACAGTGTCGAAAATGAGTCTCCTTGGGGTTTTCGAGTGGGGTTTTGACAGATTTTTGGGAGAGAACTGCTCTAAGAACGCGGGACTTGATGGTGCCTTTGAATTTGAGGGGTACAATTAGGCTTTGAGATAAAGGGTTTTTGTTTAAGGAATGGTTATAGGGTTTGGGTAGGGAACAAGACTGAGAAAGAAGATGCGTGCCTGCCATGGTTGTAGCAGAGTGGCGGATCTAGGACCTGGAGCCAAATGGTTAACAATAATTAGCATACAGTACTCACCCCTAAAAAGAGTGGAGAGTGGAGAGTTTTAGAATTGGAATAAACATGTACTCACCCCTAAAAAGACTATGAAAGAAATCCTTTGTTTCATCTAATATTATCCTATTTCGAGTAGAAATTCAGATTTTTTATCCATTATAATTTGGGAAACTCACTAACCCGAAGCAGCAACCGCCGCGGAGCAGAAATAGAGGGGGAGGCGGAACAGAGTAGATCTGGCTTGGCCGCTCGGAGGACGATGGATAGGATGGGGGAGTCTGACAAAGTCAAAACCCTTGACAAGGTTCTTAATTTTTATTTTTTTTTATTTTATGTTGTCTTTTTAATTTTGGTCGAAAAGGGATCAAATCAAAGTGTTTGGTTCCCATGAAAGAAGGGATTGAAAGATTCTTCAAATTCGGGTTTCCATCGTTTGGGGGATGCGGACTTTTCGGGCTAGCCCGCATTATGCGCAATGCTAATTAAATAATAATAATTTTCAAGAATAAAATACATATATGCCTTTAAGACTCTTAAAAAAATCAGTTCCAATTATTTAATACCAATGTTAATTTTAATTAATAATGTAAAGCTAGTGTGGATTTTGCCATTTAGCAATTAGCATCATATGTTGATGTTTTTTAAGTCTAGTAGATCAAACAAAGTGCCATTACAAGTCCAATAGCATCATATGTTAGATGTTCTTTTTTCAGTAAAAAAAATGGGTGGTTTTGCATCATAATAAACTAAAAAAAATGACAACAATGCATTATAAATTTACATATATTAAATTTGATTTGCGGGCTCGCAGGCTACCCGTGGCCCGATCGGGCTAGCCCCATGGGAGGAGAATGAGGAGAATGGGATTTTGTGCTCATAAAGAGCAGCAAAGCAAACTTTGGTTGGAACTTGGAACGGGACGCAGGCGCGACGGTGAACGGGGAAGAGTACGAAGGAGAGAAGGGCGTCGTCTGTCGTTGTTGTTGGATGTTTGAGACTGTGAGAAAGAAGGGTGTCGCCGCCGTGACTGTGAGAGAGAGAACAGAGAAGAGAAGGGCGCTGAGACTGAGAGCGTGAAAGTTTTTTTACGAAAGAGAGCGTGAAAGTTGAAACGTATTTGGGTTCTTCACTTTTTTGGTCTGCTGTCTTTAACTTTTGTTGGGTTTGACTTTTCCCAACCCTCTACCAACACACCCCCCTAAATCCCAAAAATACCCTTCACTTAAAAACACTCACTTCTTTCATGCATTGCATTTTCAGTTCTCGTTTTTCCATTAGTTCTTCGTCTGGTTCGGCTGAGGCAACCCGAACCATGTAAATTTCAAAAAAGGGTGTGTGTGTCCAAATATATAAGGTACGATTGAGGGCAGTGGAATCGGTTCGGTTGCCTATAGCCGAACCCATTAAAATTTTGGGAGAATATACAGACACGTTGGGTTCATTGATGGTGTTTTGGTCATTTCACAGGGTTTTGGGATGTGTGGTGAGTAGGAGGGGTTGGGAAAAGCATGGGCCTTTTTTTTTAATAAATGGGTTGCCTAGCGCTGATTTTGTTTGGGCTGCTGTGTTTTATTCTTTTAAACAGGCTGGCGGGCTAACCTGTCCCGTTCCTATCTTCAGCTTGCGAGTTTTTGTTTTTGGCAGGGCGGGCTCTGCGGGTAAGCAGACCCAATATCCTAATCCAACCCGTCTTTTTTGGCAGGCCAGCAGGTCGGCCCAGCGACCCGTGCTTGTTTTGCCACCCCTAGCGAGGGTGTATTTGGGTTTACTTAACATAGGAAAAGGGGAGAATGTGGGTAGAAAAAATGGCGGTGCCAGTAGCACTTCCCCTAGACAAAATGGTTGGTTTACCTATACTCCTCTGATTTCTTCGGATTTAATAGTTGTCTGTGGTTTCGGGACAATCGGAGTAGGTTGCCTGAAAACCGATTTTTTAGCCTAGATTATCTAGTCGGTGTACAATATCATCACGTGTTAACGAATATCTACACACTAAACGGAACCAAAAGATCACCGATATCTATATTATTTTTTAAAAAAAAGTTAATTTTAATTTTTTAACAGATTTACCTATTTTATTTTGAAAAGCGGATATATTTATTTAATAGATAAATTCGTTTTGAAAAATTGCAAAACAAACTTATCTATAATTCCGTTTTTAATTTTTTTTGCAAAACAGATTTATCTAATCTGTTTAATCAATTTCATAGAGACAATATGGGAATAAAAAAATGGTGGGGGTGGGGGTATGTCGTATAGTGGTGGGGTTCCCAAAACACGCAACCCAAACAAAAAACTCACAACCACCCCAAACAGACTCTAAGGCTTATTTTTGTTACGCTTATTGTTTAAGGCAATTTTTGTCCATGTTTAAGACTTAAACAATAAGCGAAACAAAAATATCCGTTTAAGACTTAGTTTTGTAACTATCAACTACAAAAATAATTTGTCAAAAAAAAAAACTACAAAAATAATACTGCCAAATCTAATTCTTTTTAGAAACAAATCCGAAGAAGTAAGGAGGAGGAAAAGGAAAAACGTTGGAGTTATTCATGTAATTAAGTTGAAGATGAAGAGCAACACTTTCAAAATGAAGTGGATCTGAAAACGTGAAATATGGTGGCAGCTGGAAATCTGGCTGGATATTGCGTTCACGGTTGCCGAATGTAGAGTTGGAGAAGAAGCTGAAACGTGGGGACAACTATGGGCCTGTTTGGATGGGCTTATTTTTGGCTTATTTGGGCTTGTCTTATGAAATAAGCTCTTATGCACCTGTTTGGGAGAGCATATCACAAGTGCTTATAGCTTTCATAAGCTGATTTTTCATAAGCCGTAAATAGAAGTTTATGCGGAGCTTATACGGAGCTTATAAAATTTAAAAAAAACACGGAAGGAAAAACGGAAGAAAAGAATGCGTAAAGAAAACCCGGGAACTTCATCGTTCTTCTTCATTGCTCACTCTAATGGCGGTTCATTGTTCCTCTTCAGTTTTTGTTGAATCTCTGCTCTGAATCTCAGCTAACCCTGGGCTCTGAATCTCAACTCCGAATTTCAGGTATTCACTCTTCATTTCTGCAACCCATTCTTCATTTCCTCTTGATTTCTACAACCCATTCGATTTTGAGTTCGTAATAGCTTGATTTGGGGAATCGTAGAGTTGAGGGGCTTCTTTGAATTGAGTGGAAATTTGAATTTGGGCAATTTTTTGTGGGTTTTTAATTTGAATTGAATTTCGTTTGTTGAGATGACTTGCTCGTGGATGATAATCTTGTATCTGTTTGCTTGTAATTCAACGAAATGGATGTTGCACTGAGGGTATTTGATGAAATGCTTGTTAGTAGCATGGTTCGTATATGAAGAGTAGTGACTCTAGTTTTGTTTCCACATTGGAAGTATTGTGTAAACCTAGAGTAATGTGTTGTTTGTGTGCATTTCTTTGTGACAAGACATATGTTGAGGCCAGTTGACAGGAATCCCTATTCTGATAAACATCTCTTTGTAACAATACTTATGAAGAGTAAGTGTTTGGATTGTGTCTGCATGATTTTACAAATATCTGTTAACTAGAGTATTGATTTGCAATTTGTTCAGCTAGTTATTCTGATTTTAAGTTGATATGAGCATTATGCACACTTCAAGATGTGACTTCTCCTTTGCCAAATTGATTTAATGTGATACTATTATCATCTTGTGATTTGCTTGCTTGTTTGGTTACATTCTATCTATGATTATGGAGACTTGACATGCTTGCTTATTATGTGCATATGAGTGGAAATTAGAATAGCCTTTAATTAAACTTATTCCCTGTTGATAGATTGTTAGAGGTGTATCGAGTAATTAAACTTATTCCATGTTTATTTAGTTTCAAATGGCTTCAAATCAGAATCAGGATAAAGGAACTAATGGTAGTGGGAAACGACTCAAGGCTGAATGGAATGACAAAAATAATGAAATATTTATGATGATTTGTGTTGAGCAAGTACGAGCTGGGAATAGGCCACATGCTCACTTTAATAAGGTTGGGTGGGCAAATGTGATCAAGAATTTCAATGAACAAACTGGGTTGTTTTATGAGTATAAGCAAATGAAAAACAAATGGGATCTTTTGAAAAAAGAATGGCAAATGTGGGAAAAACTCAAGGGAAAAGAGACTGGAATTGGATGGGACCATTGGTCACGAACAGTTACAGCAAGTGAAGAGTGGTGGGAAGCTAAGATTAAGGTAATTTTATATTTAAGTTAATTTTGCTGCTTGTTGTTGAAGTTGTTGTAAGAATTATTTGCTGCAAGTCTTGTGTCATTGAAGTGAAGAGACTCTGGTTATTCGGGAGTTTCTGGAGTATAATAATAATAATAATTTGATGCTGGTTATTTATTTATGTGTTTTGGAGTTTCTGGGCACTAACCATTAGACAAGAAAGTTTGTTAGTTTGATGGTTTAAATATTTAGTAAATCAAATTTGTTTTATTTTAGGAAAATCCTGATGCTGCAAAATTCAAAGGCAAGGAGATGAAAAATTTACCTGAGATGGAGATCCTTTTCAAGGATACAGTGGCTTCGGGCCATGGTAAATGGGCACCATCTGGAGACCCAGAACTAGAAATTGAAACAACGGCTGAAATAGGTATGACAAAGACGACTGAAGAGGATGATGTTGAAGAGATACCGAGTTTTGTTCATAAGCCAAAAAGAAAAAGGAGTGGGTCAGATAACAAGAGAGGTAGTATTGGTCAGCGAATGTGTGATCAATTTGATCGTGTAATTGAAAGTTTGAACAATGATACTGCTACTAGTGATACAGCTGCTAGTGTTCCTTCAATTGGTGTTTGTTTGGACTTGCTTAAACAATTGCCAGGGTTGGAGTATGGAAGTGAGACTCATTTGCTTGGAATCAGACTAATGAAATCAAAATCAAACCGGGAGATATTTGTTCAATTGGGTGATCCTATGCTTCAAATTAATTGGATTAAGACACATACCTTGGCTGACTTGTCTCGTTGTTGATTTGTCATTTATGTTGTAATGTTGACTTTGTGTTTTGTTTCTAGACAATTGGCTGACTTGTCCTTGTTTTATTACTTATGCTGTAATGTTGACTTGGTTGTATTGTTCTAGTTTTTATGTGATGTTAGGTGAACCTTTGATCTATTGATTTATGACATTGTTTCTATCGTATTGTTACACAGGATGTCTTCTTCCAGTGCTAGTAGTACCACTTCTGGTTCTGATAATGATAGTTCGCGTGATACCCAACAGTTATCACGACGTAAGAGGAAAAAAAAGGGGTTGTTGTTGATGGCAATGAATGCTACAAATTATCTCTTAAGCCATGTTGTGAAAAATCCATGTAGAACTTCTGCATTGTCAGGACATGATTGGATTCATGAGATTCTTCATGGAAATGATAACCGTTGTTTTGAACTGTTGAGGATGAACAAACCAGTGTTCCTACAATTATGCGATGTTTTGGAACAAAACTATGGTCTCAAACGTACAAGAGGAATGGGAATTCATGAACAAGTTGGAACTTTCTTATATAAGTTAGGACGACCAGCTTCAATTCGCAATACACAAGAGAGACTTCAACATTCAGGAGAAACTATTTCTAGGCAATTCCATAGAGTCTTAAAGGCGATACTTGCCTTTTCTAGAGATGTTATAAAGCCTGTTGACCCTTCCTTTAGAGATATTCCCCATCAAATTAGAAACGATGATCGATATTATCCTTACTTTAAGGATTGTATTGGTGCTGTAGATGGAACTCATGTGAAAATCATTGTACCTGCTGAACAGCAAATTCCCTACACATGCAGGAAAGGGTATACATCAACAAATGTAATGGCAGTTTGTGATTTCAACATGTGCTTCACATTTGTACTAGCAGGATGGGAAGGATCAACACATGATACTAGGGTCTTCATGGATGCATTACGCACGCCTAGCTTTCATTTTCCACATCCTCCTCCAGGTTAGTAATTTGTATTTTTTAATGTTATATCAATAGGGTTGTGTGAATATAATTAGTTATATTACTTTTCAGGTAAATATTACCTTGTTGATGCTGGTTATCCTAATTTTATGGGCTACATGGGACCTTACAAAACCACTAGGTATCATCTCCCTCAATTTAGATTAGGTCCAAGAGCTAGAGGAAGAAATGAAGTGTTCAATTATATGCACTCTAGTCTCCGAAGCACAATTGAAAGGGCATTTGGGTGTTGTAAAGCTAAGTGGAGAATACTGGACAACATGCCTCAATATTCATTAAAAACTGCGACTCAGATCATCGTTGTTTGTATGACATTGCATAATTTCATAAGAAGGGATGATACAGATGATGAAGAATTTCGTTTATTTGACGGAAATCTTGATTTGGAGGACACTATTGATGTGCCTGATACTACTGTTGGAGATATCACATATGAGCAACCATCTCAAAGAAGTACTAGGCAAATGGAGCGAGTCAGAGATACTATTAGAGACACGATGCCCAGATCTATCTAGCTATATTTTACACATTTCATTATTATTTAGGTGTTTTAAAAAACATATGTATGATGGTTAAATTTTTAGCTTTATAATGATGTCACATTAATATACAATTGTTTTTTAATAGATTCAGCATGATTGTTAAATTTTTAGATGTGTGATCACTTCCGATTTTTAGATCTATCTAGCTATATTTTACACGTTTCATTATTATTTGGGTGAATTAGTCTCTAATAGGGAAGACGATTAGTAAAAAACTAATTATTTCAGCAATTTTAATTTATGGAAGGTGAATTATAAAAAAAAAATTAATTTTTGAAAATTACAATATTTTATAAGCACTTTTGTAATTATACATCCAAACACTATTTTTGCATAAGCACTTTTCAATATCCACATCCAAACACAATCAGCTTATAGAGCATAAGCTCTTATAACATAAGCTCTCATGCTATAAGCTCTTATGCTATAAGCGCTTATATAAGCTGTTTACCCAAACGGGCCCTATATCTAATAGGCTAAATACCACTTTTCGTCCTTTATCTTTATACGAAGTTTCACTTTCGTCTTTTATCTTTTTTTTGGTCCGTTTTGGTCCTTTATCTTTCATTTTCGTTTCATTTTGGTCCCTGCCGTTAGTTTTTGTTAACGGACGCCACGCTGGTAGTTAACTGCTGACGTGGCGTCTTAAATTCATTAAATGACGTGGCAAAATAAGTATTATTTAATTCCAACAGATTTACACATAAGCAATTTCGTTTTTGAATTTAAAAAAAAAAACATAAATAAACAAATAGCTAAATACTTTAAATGAAACTAAAAATCTTAGAATCAAAAGGAAATCTGGAAAAATTGAAGAACAGTTAAGAACATCATCCCCTTCAAAACCCCATCTTCATCTTCTCCACCACATCACCCCCATTTGAGCAGGTAAACTCTAAATTAAAAAGCGTCATCTTCATCTTCTTCCCCACTGAGTCAATGGCATCTTCCAATTTGAAGAGCTACTCATCATTTGGTCCATCTCGTCAACCTTCCCATGAGTGTTTGTATGGGGAAAAAAATGAGTTGTTCAAATTGTGAAGAAAGAAACCCCAAACAAAGGACGGAAGTTCTGGGGCTGTAGGTATTTCGTGGTAACATTAATGGTGGTTGGACCCTCTATTCCGCCATTGTTGCAGATCTGAATTCCAGATCTGGGATTTCTGCTGAAGCTCGTGTTGTTTCGTTTTAGTCCTCTATGTTTTTGTTTGGTTTCATTTTGGTCCCTCTCATTATTTATGTTGTTTCAATTTGGTCCCTCTCAGTTTCTTTTAAACATCCATCTTGATGTTGTATTTTGGATGTGGATGTTTAGTCCTTTTTTTGTTGTTTAATTGGATGGATGTTGTTTATTAATAGCCAATAGACACATGCTGACAACACATATTTGGTCACTTTTGATTGACATTAAATTAGTATGGTACGTTTCATTTTGGTCCTTCATGTTTATTATTTGGTTTCAATCTAGTCCTCTATCTTTTTTAATAGTTTCACTTTGGTCCCTCATTATCCCTCGTTTTTAACTACTATATAAAGCAATAATGTCCTATAGGTGTCGAGATTTGACACACAAATTACACAGATTTGGAACACAGCTTACACATATTTGAAACACAACTTACACGGAATTCAAAATACTGTTCTAAACGAAATTGAAACACAACTTTGAATTCAAACACAAGCTACCACCTAACTACTGGCTAAAGTTACACTATTACACAAATTTTCTAGGTTTGACAATAAGCATTACACAAGCTACTAGTTAAACTCAGAATTGCATATTCAAAAGAAACTGAGAGGGACCAAATTGAAACAAAATAGATAATGAGAAGGACCAAAATGAAACCAAACAAAAACATAGAGGACTAAAACGAAACAACAGGAGCTTCAGCAGAAATCCCAGATCTAGAACTCAGATCTGCAACAATAGCTCTTCAAATTGGAAGATGCCCAGATCTGATGTTAAATCGAACCAGACCCAGATTAGAAGAAACGAAACGAAACAGATTGCAGATGAAATCAAAACGAAATCCAACCCTAATCGATTTCAAAACGAAATTCAACACGTTTCCAGATGAAATCAAAACAAAATCCAACCCTAAAGCCCAAATCGAAATCAAAACAAAATTCAAACCTAAAACCCAAATCGAAGTAGTAGATGAGAAAGAAACGAAAAAAGAAAGAAGATGAAGTTTTCCATAAAGAAGAAGATGAGGTTAACGTGTTGTTTCAAACCCAGAATTTCTGGGTTTCTAAAATTGCATTGTTTCAAACCCAGAATTTTTCCTCAATTCATTTTAATCTTTTAATTGTTTTAATTATTTTCATGTTTGTATGTTTTGTAATATTTTCATTTATGTTTTTATCAATTTAATGTTAATGCTGATGTGGTATTGCATATATTAATAAAATAATATTAGATTTGCCACGTCAATTAATGAAAACGGACCAAAAAAAAGATAAAGGACAAAAGTGAAACTTCGCCCAAAAATAAAAGATCAAAAGTGGTATTTAGCCTTAACTAGTAAAAAAACCTTTTAAGCTTGAGGAATTTGAGATGATGACATTTTTAAGTTGATATGATCTTAGTGTTCACCTCCACTTGGGCAAACATGCATGCAGGTGATGTGAATGATGATAAATTATAGATGTGTTAAAATATTGTAACACACTTTGGAGTTTGGACCACGCATCGCTGTATGGTTCACCATAGATTCATTCAATTTA
Organism: Astragalus glycyphyllos; assembly: GCA_963573325.1. Taxonomy (NCBI): domain Eukaryota; kingdom Viridiplantae; phylum Streptophyta; class Magnoliopsida; order Fabales; family Fabaceae; genus Astragalus; species Astragalus glycyphyllos. The sequence continues at coordinate 31,564,572 of OY754311.1, read as the reverse complement.
GTAGTAGTACGTAGTACGTAGTACGTGAGTGATTTGTATAAATAAAGTTCTACAACTTGGTGATACAGTAACGTGGCCCGCATATTAAAAATTAGAGTTGAGGGAAGGGAACATAGGAAAATGATTTATGGAATCAATAAAGCAGTGGACACACCTTTTATATTTCACTTATTATCAGTTCACTTTCACTTCAATTACATGTCAGAAGACGCTCATGCTGAGTATGCAAATGGAATTCAATTCAATTCAATTCAATGGCTCTCTCTACTCATAATTATTTCATATTCCTTTTTCCTCTTTAATTTTTGTGGGTTCCAAACCGGCAATTGTACCAGACCTCATCCGAAGATCCCGAGTAGGTAGTTCAGTTGGCGAGCTAAGAGATACTGAAGAAGTGCACCAAAAGAGTACAAGAAAGAGGTCCCGAGTTCAATCTCCGAAAACTAACATTTCCCCACCCCCACTAACATTGCCTATAAAAAAAAATGCTTGTTGTTTTCTCGTTAGCATTGCCTTCATCAAATGCCCATTAATAATCCATTGAAACCCTCGTCACTTTTTAATTGTATTTTAGATACAAAGGTACTCCCTCCGGTCCTTATTATAAGAAGAAAATACAAAAATCTTCGACACCAAGAAGCTCATTTAATTATTGTTTTTTTTTAAGTTAAGTCTCCAAAATACTCTCCACTCAACTCCACGTGGATTTATATGCACTACTCCCATTTACATTGAAAATTGAAAAGACAAAGCATTCAATGAGGTAAAATTGGTATTTAAACAATAAATATACGATAAAAGCTAGAATGTTTTCTTATATTTGGGACCAAAATTAACTCCAAAATTTTTCTTATAATAGGGACAAGAGGGAGTATTTGTTGGCAAAGGTTAGATTTATGAATTTATGTTTTTTTGGGTACAAATCTATGTTATTTTTTTGGGCCAATATTGCTAACTACTCACAAAGTGTCCTAACACTTTAAACGAAAGACTAATCTCCATCTGTGCTTAGGAGTAAATTTACAAATGGCCAAAACTGATTTTGCCCACTGTGAGATTAGAACCAGGAGTACCGGTCGACCCTCGTGTCTCAGGGTAGCTTATGCCACTAGACCAATGATGTTGCTTAGAAATTTATGTTATTTTATTACTATTTAAAAGATGGCTATCATTATGAATAAAGACTACATCATACCTAATTACGCGAGAAAGACTCTAACTTCTTTTTAACTCTCATTTCTCTTTGGGACGTCACACTTATTAGGGCTTTCCCCTCCGATCATCGTTTGGAGACTCTCCCTTCCTTTTGTGGGGGCTCTTTCTCCATCGATTGGGGCTGGATTGGAAATGCGTATTCTCCTCCCTTGCCTCCATTGCGAGGTGATTGCCATTGTTTCTCCCATTTTGAAATTCACCCCTTTGCCCCTTTTCTTGGTGTCCCAACAACCACATACCCCTTGCTATCGACCCTCAAAGTTCGTTTTGACCACTGAAGCACAAATACTATGCATTGACTCAACCATGCCCTAGTCAAGCCAACTGTCGTAGGTCTAGATGAAACACCATGACCACCAACCAATTGTTAGTCTCTTCCCACCTAATGAGGTTAGCACTTCGACAAGAGGCTTATCCCCCCTCCCACAACATCGTTGCTATTCCTCACCACACTTATCCCTACATAGTACCCATCGCGCTTTCACACATAATCGTCGCATCTTTGTCTTTGGTGAAGCGATCCTTCTTGAACCACTGCCACCAAACATAGTGAGAACTCTAAAGGAAGCATTCAGTCTCACAAGGCTAAGAAGCTCTATTCACCAAATCTAACGACTACGTAGTGTTGTTGAGGTGCATTAGTGGACTCTATTAAGTGTGGATTAATGTTAAGTTTAGATAGATTCAATAGTAAGCTCGGGGTGTCTGCTAAAAAGCCCTAAAAGAGAGGGACATCCTGGAATAATATAAGGTATGCATGCAAATCTAATAAGGGATGACACCTACTTGACGTCTTCTCCACTATTAAGTTTCTTCTACACAAACCATCTATAGTCGAAATGTCCAAGCAACATTCAAAGAAATGTTCCACAACTAGATATAACAAAAGATCGTGAATCCTCGATTCTACTTTTCCATCGACCAAGAGTGGAAGATCTTAACATGTGGAATTTAGTACCTATAGATATTTGATTGGAAACACTTGTTTGGTTTCTAAACACTTTACAAACATTATTGATATTGAATTGGCTTGCTTATTTAATATTAGTTGTTCTAAAACTTTACTAGTCTTTTTGTTACATAAGGACAACATGGTAAAACTTCAAGTGTTCCGACAAAGGCAACACTTCTTAACAACTAAATGACCGAATTTACCACTTGTGAATACCTAATGTATTTTTCTATTGAATTTCACTTGTTCACAACCTACATAATACATACATATTGTAGGAGGTCAGGGCAGGTGAGTTTGCAGTTTGTATGACACTTCCAGGATTACGTGATCATACAAACTGCAAAGTGAAATTTCTTGTAATTCAGAGAACTTTTCTATTTTTTGTATATATTGGATGTTGATTTATAAGCAAAAATATATTATAGTGTGTACATAAGAGGTACTCAAACCTGTTTACATTAAATCATACCAAATATACAAGGGGGTGGGTATATATTGGATGTTGTTGTCTCCAAGTTTAGCCCGCATTCCATTTTCGTACAATTACAATGTCCATATTTTCATGATCATTCTGGCCAAAAAAATATATTTCATGATCACCAAACGGTATGTGTTAAAGGTATCTTCTCCATCAACAAATCTCTCATTGTTAGGATAGAGTCAAAATTAAGTGAAAAGGAAAATTTCATCAAAATCAAAGGAGCCTCACATTCATACAACGAGCCATTCCTCTATCATTAAATTTGTTTTTTCTCATAGTCTCAAACTTTGATTTGCTTTGTCAAAAAATAGGGTAGCACGTTTGGATCGACTTATTTGGGCTTATCTACTGTTATAAGTACTTATGAAACTGTTTGGGAGAGCTTATGGAAACAGCTTATGACTTGTTCATAAGCTGTTTTCAGCTAATTTCCATAAGCTACTTGAGATAGCTTATGAAAACAGCTTATGACTTATTGAAAAATAGTTTTAACATTATTTTATTGTTTATTCTATAAATAGCTTATGCATAAGCACTTATACGATAAGCGCTTATGCCATAAGCTATTAATTAAGTTGTTTATCCAAACGGGCCCATAGACGAGTTACTTCAAAATTTTCTAAACAAATCTAGTTTCTCTAGGAACACATGATATACAATTTTTTTTGGTTATAAACCGAGTATCATCTGCGCTGCCCAAGGCCGAACTCGAACCTAATACTTTGGTTAACTTGGACAAGACCCCTACCATCTCATTCAAGTGCTCTTGACTAAATGATATAATACATAAATACTGTATAATATAACGAAGTCAATAATAATAAAATAATTAAAGAAATGGGTGGCTTATGGGATAGACCGGATAGTTCGTTCCACGTAGTGACCTCTCCCTATCCATTTGAAGTTAGTTAGTTCATAAATAATATAAGGTGAGGATGAATGTGCGACGTGGCCCTTCAAAGGGATTTAAAAGCGTTTGTAGACAATAGCTATCTCCAATTGCTCATGTCCTTTTCTACAAGGCCGAACGCTAAAAAGTTAACACCATTTTCTTTTCTTAAATCTATTAACTAATTTACCCTTTCAGATTATGCAGTGCTATGCAATGGTTCTACTATTTTGTGATCAATTATTGCGATAAAGAGGATAATATCACACGATATTTCCATGCTGAAACGTTGTTGCCTTGTCTTTGGTTAATAGCACTTTTCTATTGACAGCATTTTAAGGTCACAGAATAAAGGAATACATATACATGCTGTTATTTGGCTAAGCATGTTTGTCCTCAATGGTCACCTTCACATACGATCATCAAATTTACGAACAATAATCTTTTAGTTTATATATATATATATATATATATATATATATATATATATAATATAACTCCTAACCTAAGTGTCTTAAAAGACATTGGAACCTATATATCTGAACCCCATAGACCATGCAATGGCAAGGGAAATTCATCAGTTGGGTTTGCCTGACTTGGCGTCAAAGTGAAAACAAAAATCATTATAGATTGGAGAGGAAGGAAAAAAGTGCTTGATATTTAGTACTATTATTTGGTAATTTTATACGACCCAATTATAATATTCTAGATTTGAAGGATCAGTTTTAGGAAATTTTCCCCACAGAAAGAAAAAAATCCTTAATAAATTCAACAAGTATCTATTATTTAAAAATCATTATTATCAAAAAAATAAATCAATTAAGAAATTACATTTAAAGAGAAAATACCAATACCTAATAATATAAATGGTGATGACCAAATGACTTTGAAAAAACACTAATTAAGAAAATAATAAATAGTTATTATTAAATATTATTTAATTTTTTGGTTAAAATTATTATTCAAAATGGGTGAATGTGAGGATTCACTCACCGAATGAATAATTCTTGTCATAGGCTCTGTTTGGTAAAAGTAGTGGATAACAGATAAGCTAGTGCATTGAATTTAAAATATTTAGTAACAATAGCAGTTGAAATAATTTATACATATAACGTACATAAATTGATATTTGTAATTAATGCATGAAAATAAGGGATAATATATTTATTTAATGGAGGATAAATTATGATTTTATTTAGGCTTTGTTTGGTAAAAAGTACAGATAACAATTAAATTAGCGAACAATGGATGCACTTATATCAAGAAGCAGATGAACCGACGAATAACAGATTAACTTATATAAGATAAGCTAGCGGATAACAACGTGTTTGGTAAAACTAGTAAGAAAATTAACTAATAAATGTAAAATGACATGAAAAAACTTCAATACAAAATAAAACATAATATTTATAAATTATTATTGCTGTAAATTTATGGTAATTGAACTAGACATTAAGATCTTTGTTAAAAAAAACTAGATATTTAGGTATTTAGAAATTACATTTTTAAAATTTACATTTTATTATTCTAAAGTTTTTATTTACCTATTTCTACAAAAATATTGTACTCCTTCGGTCCATATAAGAAACAAAACATTATATCACACATACTAAGAAATGACATTAAACTCGTCAAAAAAGAAAAGAAAAGATATTAAAATCAACTACTAGTCAAAAAAAATGTTAAAAGTTTATCTTCTTTCCAAAATTGTCTTTTTCATTAAATGATGATTTATAATCCTAATTAATAACATCACCTTTAATTACACCACTTAATTAATAACATAACCTTTAATTACACAACTTAAAAGTAGTGTTTATTTCTTACTACTAATATAAACAAAATCTGGTCAACTGAAGTTGATGTATGTGATCTAAATTATAAATCAGATACATCAACTTCTAACGAATATTTTTTGCTAATATTTTGTCATCTTATGTAGGGTTAAGAAAAAGCATGAGTTCTCTCAAAAAAAAAAAAAAGTAAAAGCATGAGCAAGTTAGCTAGCCGATTTCAATTTCAGTAATGTTCCTCCTTAGTCCTTAATCCCATCCCATGGTCGAACTTTTTGCACGTTACTGCATTTGATTCACACACACACAGTCACACACCCATGCTACTCATTTCCTTTCATAATTCACATCTTTATTCTATCACATAGTACTTAATTTAATATAATATAATTCTTAGGTTAAAATAATAATACTCCTTTCTTTGTCCCACGAGAACCAAACGGTTTTATGAAGGAACGAATTACGAATATTGAGAGTGCTGTTGTTGTTGCCAACTCACCTCAACTCAACATTTGAATTTCTAGTATCTTTCTTTCTGGGCAAAAAATAATAAACAAAAAACACCACACCCATCATCATCATCATCATCATCATCATCATCGCCACCACCAAACCAACAACTCACTTTCTTCTTCTTCTTCCAAACTTTAATCCAAAAAACCTCTTTCAGTTTTTGACGAAGAATTAACACACCGCAAAAATAAACTTGTGTTTGATTTTTTGTTATCATCATTTTCTCTCTCCTCTCTGAGAGGAGGTTGTTTTTTTTTGTTACAATTACAACAAACAACCTCAACCTTCTCGCTATCTAACTCTTCCATTTCATTCCTCTAACCTCGTAACCTTCGCTTTCTTTAATGGAAACTCGCGAACCTTCCTCGATTTGGCAAATGCACTTCTGGAGTTCGTTTTTGGAGCTTGTGTTAATTGGCACAACGAGGAATTGTTAATACACCCTCCTTTTCCTTCTCACCTTTCTAAATAACCTTATCCCCTCTAACCATAACCCAAACAGAAACAAAAAAATCAGTTTTTTTTCATCCCCCTTTGCATTTTCCAAATTAAATCCCAAATGGGTTCTTCTATTTCCTTGTTTCCCAAAATGGGTCGTTGAAATCTCCAGATGGGTATGAGAATTTGAAGGAAAAAGCTAAGAAATTTCATTCAATTTTCAATTTTTTTTCTTAATTTTTTCTTCTACCAACATGATGTTATCAGCTTCTCCTTCTTCCCTAGCGAGAAGCTCGCTTGAAGAAATGCTTGATTCGCTTCGTCGGAGAGATGATGAAGAGAAGCCAAAGGACTTACCGCCGGCATTGCCGGCGAGACCGACATCAAGAGGTAGATTACCTCCGGCGAGAAGGTCGTTACCTAAAAGTTTCAAGGTTGTTGGAGAAGAAAATGAAATGGGGCATAAAAGGAAGGGTAGTTTTGGGAATAAAAAGATGAGGGTTGATTTGGAATCACCTTATGTGGCTAAATCAGAAGATATTATAATTAGTGAACAATCTTCACCTGTTTCAATTTCAACACCTGCTGATGAGGAATCTGTTGCTTCTGTTGCTCCACCTTCCCCGGTATTGGAAGATGACAATGTTGCTTATTTCATCAAAAAGGTAACTTTTGACTTTAAAATGTTTTTTTTGCTGATTTTTTTAAATATTAATAATTGAGTTGACTCATTTATAGATACATGATGTTGAAACTTGGAATTGTCACTAAGTAGGTTATGGATGAAGTTTTAACAGTGGTTCTTACTTCTTAGTGTTAATCTCCTTCCTGTTTTTTTGGTATTTTATGTTTCCAGTTCTAGAATGATGAGGTTTTGGTGTTTGGATGAAAGTAGTCAGCTAGAGTAGGGTTTTACTAAAAAGTGCCTTAAGTTAAGGAATCAACATTTTGAAAGTTTTATTGAAAATCATTCATTGTACTAGTATTATGTATTTGAAAAGCTGCACTTTCTAATTCTACTAAAAAAAATTCTATTTTTAATTCCTTAACAAGTGCTTTTAGGACACTACCTAACATTTGTCTTAGATGATGTGTGATTAATTTTAATTTAAGTTTTAAAAATATCATAATACATAGTTATTTATTGGATGATACTCTGATTTAGACTCTAATTTTCTTTCAAGTCTATTGGTTGTTGATAAAAAAGTTATTTGATTGAACAAAATCGAAGTTACTTTTAACATGTTACCTAAGAAGAAAGTTTTTTTGCGGTTTTTACCAATAGAATTATGAATTGGTGTTTTGTTGTCTACTAGTACTAGCTATTTGTATGGATTCCGAGTTGAGACGTTGTTGATGGCATGTGTGTTTGTGTTAAATTTCCTTTCTGTTTCCACAGAAACTTCATGTTTGGTGTAGGCAACCAAGAGGAAAATGGGGACTTGGAAGGATACAGTCAACTTCAGGAGAGGAAGCATCTGTTTCACTGTCAAATGGAGATGTAAATTTTTGAGCTTTTTTACATTTTTGAAAGATAGTATTCATTGCTGAATACGCAAGATAACAGGATATTCATGCTAATGATTTGTTACTTCAGGTTATGAAAGTTGCCAGAACAAATCTTCTACCAGCTAATCCTGATATTTTAGAGGGTGTAGATGATCTTATACAGCTCAGTTACTTAAATGAACCCTCAGTTCTTCACAATCTCCAGTTTAGATATTCTCAAGATTCGATTTACGTAAGTGTTCTGCTATGGCTTGTTTTTCTACTTGGATGATTATTCATGTGTTTTCATATGCTGCTTGTGATTTTTGTATGCAGAGTAAAGCAGGGCCAGTTTTAATTGCACTTAATCCCTTCAAAGACGTGCAGATTTATGGAAATGATTATGTCTCTGCTTATAGGAAGAAATCTACTGATAGTCCTCATGTTTATGCCATGGTAGATGCAGCTTATAATGAGATGATAGGAGGTAAGTGAACTCCCCCTTTCTTTATCCTCCTTTGAAATCTTTAGAATGTAGTTATATGATATGCTATATGACATATTTATGAAGGTTTTCTGTTTACTTGTTGTACATTGCAGATGAAGTTAATCAGTCCATTATCATAAGGTCAGTTCTGAGCTCTGTAGCATCGACACTTCCGGTTGAAGACATGTCCAGTGTCCAACATGTATCAGACATTGACATCGACACCGACACTTCAATTCTTTGTATTTTTCATATTAAAACCGGTTTTTGCGTGTCTGTGTCTGTATCGGTGCCTGAAATCAATAACATTAACTTGTATACTTGTTAATAATCACTCCTAGAAATTTGTTTACAGTGGCGAGAGTGGATCTGGGAAGACAGAAACAGCGAAAATTGCTATGCAATACTTAGCTGCACTTGGCGGTGGCAGTTGTGGGATAGAAACTGAAGTTCTTCAGACAAATGTTATTCTGGAAGCTTTTGGAAATGCAAAAACATCTAGGAATGACAACTCTAGCAGATTTGTGAGTTGGTGTTTCTTTTCATTATAGTGTAACCTACTCCTTGCTTTATAAGATTTTTATAGCTTGATGGTTTTTCTATCAAATATGTCCAATTGTCCATAAAACACTGCGATTTTAGTCTTCCTTTTAACTTTCTAGAAGCATTACAGAACTTTGTGGATGGTGTCTAATGGATGAGAAGTTTAATTTATTTACATCTTTGATTTGGTGCAGGGAAAGTTGATTGAAATTCATTTCAGCGCAACGGGTAAAATGTGTGGGGCAAAAATTCAAACCTGTAAGCATGTTCAAGTTAAATATGTTTCACTAAGTTTGCTCTTTTCAGTCTTTTGTGATATCCATTTTTTATCTTGCAATCTACTGACTTGACTTATGGTTGTGTTTCTCGTATACCACTTCCCGAATGCTAACTTGAACAGTTCTATTAGAAAAGGTAACTTGTGATTCGTATTTGAATAAAAGTGTGGAACTTTAATATTTATCGTTCTTCATTTCTTATATCGTCGAGTCTTTTGGCAGTCAAGAGTTGTTCAACTGGCCTGTGGCGAGAGGTCTTATCACATATTTTATCAACTTTGTGCTGGATCTTCACCTGACCTTAAAGGTTTAATTTCTAAACCAACACTTAATTTTACTCCGAAATGCATTGACACCAATTTCTGCATGCAAGTTATAAATAACCTTTGTATTTTGGTTTCTTCTGCATCTTAATCGGGTTTGTAAACATTTTTACTCACAAAATGATACTGTTTTCCTGTGCAGAAAAACTAAATCTTAGAGTGGCCAGCGAATATAAATATCTTAATCAAAGTGACTGCTTGACAATCGATGGTGTTGATGATGCCAAAAAGTTTCAAAGGCTGAGGGTATATTGTTTGACAATTCATTTTGTTGAATAGTAACTTGAAGTATCTTTTTGACCTACTAAGATCTCATGTGTGTATTTTTTCCTCCTATTGGCGTATGTGTTTTCCCTAGAAAGCATTGGATGTCATTCAAATGTGCAAAGATGATCAAGAGCGCGTTTTTAAGATGCTTGCAGCGATATTATGGCTGGGAAATATCTCTTTCCAAGAAAATGATAATGAAAATCACATTGAGGTGGTGAAAGATGATGGTAGGTTTCGGAGTTTATGTATAATGCCGTTAAATGGGCTATTTGCACCTTCTCCTTTAGTGTGTGCTAATATGGTGGCCCTGAATACCTATGTAGTCAATAGCGGCGTAGTATAAATTGCTTGTATTGTTTTCCTAGACTTCGACACAGCTACCATATTGCTACCCGCTACACCGTTATAGTGTTTTGTGGGCCGGCCACTATGCTACGCTATCTGCCGGTGACTACATAGCTTAATACTTAAAACTAGCTGCGGCTCACTTGAATTTTTATGAGTGCGATAAACTGTACATAAACAAATATATTTTATTTTGAATTATGTAGGACAAGCCTGTCCCGTGGCTCATATTGACCGGCTAACATAGTAACATAGAGGGTATATACGAAGATTTCAGTTAGATTTTAAAAGTGACTTTAATTTATATTTTCTTTTGGCAGCTGTAACCAGTGCTGCTTTGCTGATGGGATGCAGTTCGCGGGACCTAATGGCAGCATTATCTACCCATAAAATCCAAGCTGGCAAGGATACTATCACGAAAACATTGACATTGCGACAGGTCCATTTATTACTTGAACATTTCAGTTAATCTAATTTTGTCGCTCCTGATTGTGTTATACTATTATTAAATCCAATTTTTCATCTTATATTAATAAAAAAAATCCAATTTTTCATTTTATATTCAGGCAATCGATGCAAGAGATGCATTAGCAAAATTTATCTATGCTAGCTTGTTTGACTGGCTTGTAGAACAAGTTAACATGTCACTTGAAGTGGGTAAGCGACGTACCGGGAGATCCATAAGTATCCTTGATATTTATGGTTTTGAGTCATTCCAGGTTTGCAATTTCTATTAACTCACTTATTCATACTTCATAGATTATCAGTATGTGTTCTGATGTTTTTTTGTTTGTTTTTCTTTTGTAGAAAAATAGCTTTGAACAGTTCTGTATTAACTATGCCAATGAGAGGCTTCAACAACATTTCAATCGGCATCTGTTTAAACTTGAGCAGCAGGTTAGCGACTTATCTATTTTTGAGTAGACTTGATTTGCATGCCAGCAACATCACAATCTACATCCCTTATTTCAGGATTACGAATTAGATGGCGTTGATTGGACCAAAGTAGATTTTGAGGACAATCAAGAGTGTTTGGATCTCTTTGAGAAGGTATTTATATGGTTTAAGCTTTCTAAAAATTAAATTTGAAATGGTAACTTGGACATTTTTTTTTGTTACATCCATTACTGGACAATATGAATTTTTTCAAAATAGGTTATTTAAAAAAATAATGTTTAGTTCCCAATGTTGGAGCTCACATCAACATTATTCTTTGCGGCTTAGTATACTCATTGCGTTCTCTATCGGAAAATGTGCAGAAACCTATAGGGCTATTATCTCTACTGGATGAAGAATCAAATTTCCCGAGGGCCACTGATCAAACACTTGCCAACAAACTTAGGCAGCACATGCACACTAATCCTTGCTTTAAAGGGGAAAGAGGCAGGGCTTTCAGTGTTTGCCATTATGCAGGGGAGGTTAGTTGCTCTAAAATCTATCTAGTTGTTGCTTTAGAGTCAAATTGATCCTTCCCTTTAGTTGCTATGAAATCTAGTTTGTTGTAGTTTTCGATTTGGAAATAATCTTTCGATTCACCTGTTTAAGCTGTGTTCATTTTCAGAATAATGCAGATAGAGTATTAAGGGTCCGTTTACTCTCTAAAAACATTTTCTATTTTCACTTTAGAAAATCTACTCAATTTTAAATTGTCAGCAAGAAGATAGAAGATTCATGTTGTGAACAATCATGATAGAGAGAAGACGAATTGTTAGCTAGAGAGAATGCAATTTTGGAAACAATGAAAACAACTTTTTAGTCATTTTCATAATTTCTGAAAATGGTTGATTTGTTATCTATGATGTTTTTTAGTTTTAGTGAAAATGACGACAGGAAACAAGAAAAGGATGTAAACGGGGCCTAAAATATTACACATGTACCTGCTTCTTCTTGTGATATTGTAAGACAGTAGAAATGAATTACTGTTAAGTAAATTAGTAATGTATTCAACATATGTTTTTTAAAGGCTTAAGTTTCCTAATATGATTATGTTGTTCTTTCTAAATATGATAGTATATTTAGTTTGCTTATTCAGTTTCTTTTTCCTTGCAATATAATACTAAAACTAAATCTCGGATATTTAAATTTCTGATGATACTTATATGGCCCTCAATCAGGTTTTGTATGATACAAGTGGCTTTCTAGAGAAAAACAGAGATCCACTGCCTTCTGGTTCCATTCAACTACTATCATCATGTAGTTGTGAACTGCTGCAGTTGTTCTCCAAGACGCTTAACCAGTCTCAGAAGCAATCGAATTCCCAGCACGGAGGTGCTCTAGATTCACAAAAGCAGAGCGTCGGCACAAAGTTCAAGGTATTCTCGTAGCATTTCTTGACGTTGTTCTACATTTTTAATTTTTCGGAAAGAAATAATTTTAACGTTATTGATTTGTGGCCTAACGAATATCTTTCTATTAGGGTCAATTATTCAAGTTGATGCATCAGTTGGAGAGCACGACACCGCACTTTATTCGGTGTATAAAGCCAAATGCTAAGCAACTTCCTGGTATATATGATGAAGATCTTGTTCTGCAGCAGCTCAAGTGTTGTGGCGTTTTGGAGGTTGTTAGGATTTCAAGGGCCGGATATCCTACTCGAATGACACATCAAGAATTTGCCAGAAGGTAGCTAAGAAACCAACTATTTTTTTCGGATTATCTTGAGTTATAGGCTAATATTCGTTGCTTAATATTTTTAGATATTGTTTTTTGCTCTCTGAGGCCAACACTTCTCAAGATCCATTGAGCATCTCAGTTGCTGTTTTGCAACAATTTAATATCCCTCCTGAAATGTACCAAGTTGGCTTCACCAAACTGTATCTTCGAACAGGGCAGGTACGTCCGAGTAGTTTCAGGTTTTCGTATTTTGTTTCTGAACTATGAGTTTGACTTTATTAGTCTTATTTAATTAACTGGATTTTATTCTTGTGCTCTGGTTGATTTTATAGGTTGGTGCACTAGAAGATAAGAGAAAACAGGTTTTGCAGGGAATATTTGCTATTCAAAAATGCTTTCGGGGTTATCAAGCTCGCAGTTATTTCAATAAACTTAAGGACGGAGCGACAACTTTACAATCATGTAATGTCCCGATATCAATATTAGTTTTATTTGTACCAATAGTTCTCTGTTTGTCTTAATTGTTAATTTGATTATGTTGTGTAGTTGTTCGTGGAGAAACTGCAAGAAGGAAATATGGTGTTATGGTGAAATCTTCTATGACTATTTCTTCTGAAAAAATTGAGGAAATACAGGCTATCATAATAATACAATCTGGTAATTAGTATGTTCTCTTTTTGCCAAGTTTACCTTTGGGAGGGGCATGACATATGGTTTGCTTAATATTCTTTTCCTTTGTATGTAGTAATTCGTGGCTGGCTGGTTCGAAGGCATACTAGCTTGAATAAGTCTAAGAAATATCATGAAAATGCAAAATATAGACGAAGGTCACATTCGAAGGTACTTAAATATGTATGTTTTTTTTTCAAAAAAATACTATAAATTCCTATCTTATTTCCTCAAATTTTTGTATATATATAATTTATTGATTTACTTCTTTTTCAGTTGTCTTATACATGTAAATAGTATTTTCCTCTTTTCTTTGATCAAACTAAATAGTAATTTCCTCTTTTCTTCTCATGGACCTAGAATGCTGACTGCTGCGTTTCATGATTTTGTTGATTTTCCCAATGGCTCAATGTGACAAACGTATTGATTTTTTTTTGGCTTAGCAGGATATGTCCAAAGAGCGGATACAGAATCTGCCTTCAGCCTTGGCAGAACTCCAAAAGCGGGTTGTCAAGGCTGAAGCAACTATAGAGCAAAAGGAAGAGGAAAATGGTGAATTGAAGGAACAGCTAAAACAATTTGAGAGAAGGTGGATTGAATACGAGAAAAGGATGAAAACAATGGAGGAGATGTGGCAAAAACAAATGGCATCTTTGCAAGTAAGTTTTCACTTTTCAGCTCATTTTAAGTCCCCAATTTTTGACATAACTAAATATAGTATCACCTTCAAGAAAACTAGGCAGGAATTGTAACGACAAGAAAATTTATTGCGAAATCGGTTACAATGCTATTGAGATTCTGATTGCAATTCCCATGCAGATGAGTCTTGCAGCTGCTAGAAGCAGCCTTGCATCTGAGAATGCAAATGGCCAACCTGCAAGACAGGAGGTTGCATCACCTTTCGGCTACGACTCCGAGGATGCTACTTCCATGGGATCTCGAACGCCACGAACACCCGGTTCGAGCACGCCTTTGAAGTTTTCTAGTAGTCTTTCTGAAGTCAGAACAGGGAGAGATGCCAACGGTACTCTAAACAATCTAATGAGGGAATTTGAGCAGCGACGACAAACCTTTGACGATGATGCCAGAGCTTTGGTTGAGGTCAAAACAACAGGACAATCTACCAATACAAGTTCCATTGAAGAACTTAGAAAACTCAAACACAGGTTTGAAGGTTGGAAGAAAGAATATAAGGCTAGGTTAAAGGAAACAAAAGCAAGAATTAAACTAGGGGAAACGGATAAAAGTCGGCGGAAATGGTGGGGGAAATTGAGTTCTAGAGCAGCATTATAGCATTCAAGTTACAAATGTTCTATTTGCCAAAATTGTATAAAAGGTGAAAGATCAGGTAAAAATGGGAAAATGATTGTTGTCTCTTTCCTTTTGAGGTAACAAGTGTTACTGATGTTCTATTAGTTGGTGAAGGGAAAATAAGTTGTATATCTACCAATTTTGTTACATGGTGGAAGATGTGTGTGTATAGTTGTAGAACAATTTAGGTTTGCATAGTTGTACTGAGTAGTGTAGTTTGGTCATGTACATTCTGTTCTGACTGATGTAATGTAAAACTCCTCCGGTGGGTATAAATAGTAGTGTTCATATGTTCATTTGTAAAGAACAATCATTACCCATTACAATTATGTGTCTGTTTAGTTAAGATTTTGGAAGATTTTGGCAAAAGAAAATGGGAATGTTACTGATTTTTATGTGCGAGAAAGGGCTTCATGAACCTAACTTGGACGTCATGCACCTGGTTTAGGGGCTTAAAAGGGTTAGACAAACCTCCCCTGACAACCGTGATTTTGAGGAGTTAGGCTAATTCCTTGACATCTAGGTGCATTTGTTACAAAGCAAATGTATCCAATTTCCTCCCAAAACTTCGCTAAGTCTAAATTTTTTTTGTAAATTCTTTCATCACTTTTTTCTAATTACTTAAAATGCCATTCTACTTCATTTCATTTTATCTTTTCACATCCCATTACGGTATACACTCTCCATTGAGTATTCAAATGAACCACTTCTAATTTTGAAAAAAAAAAGGAAGCACTTCTAATTGTGAATTGTTACAACCATCAATGTTTTAATTACCCCATTATATTAATCAAAGTCGTTTAATCCAGGCAACATTGATTTTGGTCCAAATCAAATCCCTTGAGCAAAGTCATGATAAAGCGTTACTGATAGAAAAAACACGCGTATGTTTGTTTGCACGTCCAAGTTACAATTCTCGCATCCTAATGTAGCTTTATGTGAGAAGCTACAATTTGTAGCTTTAGCGTGAACGCAAGTTAGACCGGCTTTCACCGTGGTATCAAAGACACTAGCGGTTGGGATCGGAAACCCTACTAAAAGTGGTTTGTTAGTTTGAACAAGACATATATTAACATGGGATCTTCCAAGTTTAAAATGAACCATAGTCCATAAGAACTAAAAAGAAGTACACTAAACCAACAATTATTATAATCATAATAATCTACACATAAATTGCCTGCTTCATCATTCATTCACACAAAGGCAACAAAAGAGATTACAACTTATTACTTAAGAGCCAGGCACAAACTTGGTAGCATAGACCCAAGCATTGTTAGCCACAGGATCATCAATATGATCCAAAAGGTTTTCCAAAGGACCTTTACCAGTAACAATAGCTTGAACAAAGAAACCAAACATAGAAAACATAGCCAATCTACCATTCTTAATCTCCTTAACCTTAAGTTCAGCAAAAGTGACAGGATCATCAGCAAGACCAAGAGGGTCAAAGTATTGACCACCAGGGTAAAGATTGTTCCCTTCTCCAACTCCATCAAGACCATTGATTCTGAATCCTTCAACAAGACCCATTAGAATAACTTGGAAGCCTAACACTGCTAGAATGCTTTGTGCATGGACAAGATTTGGGTTTCCTAAATAGTCAAGTCCACCTTCTGAGAATATTTGTGCTCCTGCTTTGAACCAAACTGGTTCTTTGAAGTCTACTCTTACATATTTTTCTAGTACTTCTGGTGTTATGCATCCTAGAGCTCCTAGCATAGCCCAACGTCCATGGATCACCTTCATTTTTTTACTCATATGTTAGTATCATTGTTGGTTTCATCTATAAATGCCCATTATGATAGAAGATTCTTATTGCAAAAGAGCAAGTTAAAGTTTATTTAAGCATTAAAATACTAACCTCAAGAGCCCTATTCTTGGCAAATGCTTCAGGATCAGCAGATAAACCAGCAGTGTCCCATCCATAATCACCAGGGAATTCTCCAGTTAAGTATGAAGGAGTCTGAGCTGAAAAGGGTCCCAAGTATTTTACTCTATCTGGTCCATACCACAACTCATTTCCCTGCACATTCACAACCACAAACCCAATGCATCTTTATCAGCCACACAACCAACATTATACTATGAACTATGAAGCACAACACAAACACAAACACGGACAGGTCAAGACACTGATATAGATACATAGACACAAATAATAATTTAAGACAATATAAGTTATTGAACTGTCAGCGTCAGCGTCAATATTACATGTGTCGAACACCAGACACGTCTTTAACTTGAAGGATTTGCGTAAATATTGTAAAGTTGTTAAGAGAGCGAGAAAATAAAGTGAAGAAAAAGGGTAGTACCATAGTGAATTTTCCAGTTCCCATGGAAACAACATCTCTAAGAGGGTTGGCATTGGTACCCTTGTTTAGGCCAAGGAAAGGAGTTTGTTTAATAACAGTGGTAGAACTTGCTGTGGCTGCCATCAATGTTGTTGCCATGACTTCCAATGCTTATTCAGTTGAAACCTTAGTTTACTCAAAAAGAAAGGTTATAAGAAGTGTGGAGAAAGGGAGGGTGATTGTAACATCATATGTAGGGAAGAGAATCAGGAGGGATGTGTGGTTAGAAACACAAGTGGAAGTTGGTGGTGGAGATGTTGTGGCTTGGAACAACCAATGAGAAGGCTTCAAAGGATTTTATGTATCTCTTACTCATATCTTTTTATCCACATTTTATCTTTCCCTAGTCCCTACCAACATAGATATTCATTCAAAAAAAAAAAATACAAAATAGTTAAATTGTCTCTACATTCAATTTTTTATATCAGCAGGGTATACAATAGAAGCGAAGGTTTGAAGGCAGAGAAATGAAAAATGAGAATGCGGTGAGCGTGGATCGAACACGCGACCTTCAGATCTTCAGTCTGACGCTCTCCCAACTGAGCTATCCCCGCAGTGTTGAACACATAGCTTATTTGTTTGATTTTATAAGCCGCACGTAGACTTTGATTGCATGATTTTCACAAAAGATACTTCGTATCGAGTTCAATGTATTATTATTCAATTAATTACTTAGTTTCATTTTTCAGAGCAATGAGAAGTTATCTTTTTTCAGTGAGCAGCTAGCGGGTTCAAAATGTTGTTAATAACAAGTAAATGGCTATATTTTTGTGCCACAAAAAATGTGCTATTGCTGAAGCAATACAAGGAACATGATCTCATGTGATGTGAGAGTAATTAATTTGCAACAGCAGAGATATATACTTAGAACACAATGTCAGCAGAAAAACATGAAAGCATCAAGTGTCAAGAATGGCCAATGATTAGCAAGCAATCCAGGAATATTAAATTCTCATCTTCCCGAAAATCTCATAGTAGGGTCATGTTCAAGTCCTGTGGTTTCTTAAAAAATTAAACTTGTAAAGGATTTTTTTTGGTCTACAAACTTGAATACGATTAAGTAAAACTTTTGAAGTCTTAGCAAGAAAATTAACTGTTAATATGTTAATATATTCGTTGTTTACATAAAAAAAATTATGATGTTTTATACACTTAAAAGTGAATTACTTCGAAGGAGCCAAACTCAGGCAAAAAATTATATTTATTGCTAGCTTAAGCTATTAGAGATAAATATTCAACCAAATAATTATTGAAGTGTTTGCAGATTGGATTGTTCTTTTTTTATTAAAAAATTTTTTATTAAAAAAATATGCATTCATTCAAATTGGTAGAATGCATCGAGAGCAATACAAATTCAACATCGATAAAATCAAAAAAGAACGAATTTGCGAGCAAACTCACAGCACTCGAGTTAATAGCATAAAACATAAAAATGTCTCACATGTGACAAAATCAAAGTGACTGGAATACTCATGTCTACGGAGATGCAACATTGATGTCCAAGTTATTGATTAAATTTGTAATGATCTAAGCAAATATGTCAATCTGAATCAAACGAACACCACAACATGGGAAACCAAACAACGTCAAACAAAGATGACAAACACAACAACATTGCACTTAGACGACAAAATCAAGGAAAAACAAGAAAGTAATTTTTATTTTGTGTGGAAACCATTTATTTTTTATTAAAAAAGAAAAATAATAATGCATGGGTAATTCTTTACCAAAAAAATGACCCAGGATCACCCCTATATGGTAAATGAGTGGGAAGAGAGAACTAGAGAAACGACTAGGGTTCAGAGAGAGGAAAATGTTAATTACTATACGTACTAATCTATTTTTCCGTTAAATGATTAGATTGTTTTTGGAAAAAGAACATTTAGTCCAATCATATTGTTTTAAAATTCAATCATCCATTTAGCAAAGGGATGATTCTACGCTGAATTTATCCAAAACTGCATCCTGATGCACTTTATGGGAGAAGTTATTATTATAAAATAGAATTTAAATAGGATGTCATATAAGAATATTTTTCTAAAAGATTTTGTTAGGTCTCAATTCAATTAGAACTTAATCTCATTGACCTATTAGCTTGTTAGTGTATTTACAAAAGCTTACACCATTGAAATGTTGTAGGCATTCTTAAAAAAATAATCAAAATAGACTTTTAAACAGGCTTTTAGGCCTTATCAGACTTTCAGAAAGGCCAAACCAAACATAAAAAATGAGTCTACGATAGGCCACAAGCCAGACTCAGGCCTAACATTTTTAACGTAGACTAGGCCCAAGCCATGCATAGCCCAGCTCGTCCCAACCTCCCACCCCTAGTTCCAAACACGGGCTTAGTAGTTTAACTTTAAGGGGTTTTTAATCGCACCCGTTTATTACTTATAGATTTTTTTTGGTACAATAAAATTAGCGTGAGGGGATGACACCCCAGTCCAAGGCAAGGAAGACCTTCGGGCTCTTTGAGCACTTACGAAGGTAATTTCTTATAATGATTGTAATAATTATTTATAGATTAAACTAACGTGTGGTGACAAAAAGTTTAGGTGAGTCGACTTTCGGGGGCTCACTAGGGTCATGACAGGCCTCAATGCTCTTTGAGCGCTTATAGAGGTACTTACAGATCATTCACCAAAGAGGTCCTCATATCGGCAGCAGAAGTTGAACCCACAACCTTGTGGGAAATGAGCCAACTCCTTAGCAACTGAGCTAACATTCATTGGCAGATTAAACTAACGTGTTACACCAACTAGTTTTAATAATGATTGTAAAAAACACTCCCTCACTTCTATAATAATTTTCGACCTATAAGTGTTATGTTGAGTTTTATTACATAGACTAAAGAAAAGCTATAAATGAATAAAATAGTGTAAATAATTTTAAAAATGCCTTTATTAACAATTAGTATTAATCATTACTCCCTCCGTCTCATATTATATGATTTTCTAGCCAGAAAAATTTGTCCCATAATACATGACTTTTTAGAATACCAATGCAACATCAATTTTCTTTTCCAGCCACATCCTTCATTATTTAATATATTTCTTCTTACAATTCTACTTTTTATGTTTCCAATGTCATTAATGAAGGATAATTTGGTAAACTAACTCACAATCTCTCTTTTCTATACAAAATTAACTACTTTTCTTAATTCCCGTGCCACAACCTTAAACGACATTTAATATGGGACGGAGGGAGTATCATAAACGCATAGTGAAGTGTAACGACTTAGAACTGTTGCACACAAATAATTTTAAGGTAAAAGTCCAAGAAAAAAATGATGTTAAGCTTAATTCACTTTTGGTCTATCATGTATCACGATTATGCAAATTTAGACCCAAAATTTCAGTTGCGCAAATCAGATTCTCTAAGTATTACGATTATGCAATTTTTATTCCTCGGATTCTAACTGCATGAAGTGAGTCATCTAATTATTGTGATTGTGTGAGTTTGGTCTCTCTTATAGTTCAACTTACAATAATAATTTTTTTAGCAAAAGAAAGGAATATGAAGTCTCGTTAAAACCTGCTGATGAAAATCCCTCCTGACTTACAATAATAAGTTGTATAACATGCAAACATAATTTCTAGAGTTCCCTCAAATTAGAATTTTTTCTTTTTTTGTAAACAAAGTGAGAATCTATCCTTTTTCCTTCTTTTCTTTCCACTCTACTTCCTACCAAACTCTTCCCTCCCTTCCAACCCCTAAATTACGTCCCTGCCCCTTTGGGTAACCAAAGAATATGCTTCTTTTACATAATTACGTAAGTTAATTATCTAAAATATTAAATCTTACCAATATTTCACACAAAAATTTATGCAATATTTTCTTGGTTCGCTACAGATACATTTGTTAAATTCCAACTGTTATAATGACCGACTTATTTCCTAATAAATAGAATCAATTAGATCAAATGATGGGAAGTAGAAAACACTATCAATCCCCTTTATAAAAAATATAGATCAAATGATTATTTTGCAATGAGAAAAATATATTAAACAAGTCACTTCTTTATAAAAAACCATCTTAAGAGCAATTTTACCATCTTTTTTTCTTGATAGATGCAATCACTTCTAACTTTTGTGAACATTAATCCTTGTTTATCTTTTTATATAACTATTAAAAAAATTGTATATTTAAAGCAAAAGGATTTTCCTATCACAGGTCATGTATGAAACATTTGTTTCAACCATTCAGCTTGAGTCGACTAGAATATAAAATATTTTTGTAAGCCACAATCTATTGGTTGATTTTCTAGATTTGTCGCCATAACATTAGCTGTTGGGTAATTATTCTTTGCTTCAGGACATGCGTCTGTGTAAATAAGTAAAGGAAAGAAAGAAATCAAATATATGCTTCTGTATCTCCCACTTTTACAGTCATTCCAAATTGAATGGCTTCATGACTCCCCACCCCCTAAAAAATGAAATGAAATAAAATTAAGAAATCTATAAAAGAGAGTTTTCAACATTACACAAACTGGGTTCTTTTTTCTCTTCACGTACAAGACTCCTGCTACCATTTTACTTGCACTCCGCTGAACTATCTACGAATCCAGGGCAAAACATTACCAACTAGTTAACAGAATCTTCCGATGTTTATATGTACAAGGTAAAGGAGCTAAATTCATCACATGTAATGCAACTGAGTGTTCATCTTCTCAGAGCTCCGTAGTTTTTGGTCACCTAAAAGTAAGAAAAAAGGGCTTAGTTCCACGAAATCACAACACCAAAGATGTTATGAATCAAAAAGTATATTCTAGAAAAAGAGATAGCAGACCACCAAGTCACCAATCAATTCCCTTCAAACAATTTTAATATTGATTTTAAGTTCATAGAGGGAATGAATAAATTGATTTAATTATCACCCGGAAATTTTTTTATCAAGGTCTTTGTCACCCAAGGATTTTTCAAATTCTTCAACTCTGCTTGCTAGAATTTTGGGTAGTATAACGGGTTAATAACAGATAAATGGATGGGAATACTAGATGGATTACCATCTATTCAAATAAATAATTTGAATTAATTCTTATCATATATCCTATCAGAAACAAGTCAAAGGGGCAACAAACCCGAGGTTGAGATTGATTTGGTCTCTTCCTAAAATTGTTGTCATCGTCGTCATCATCATCGAGCATTCTATGGATTGAAGAGTTATCTGATTTCCTTCCCCGTTTAGAAGACTGTGTAGAACCTTTACCTCTTCCCCTTGGAGCAGCAGCCCTTTTCCGTCTTGATAGCATAGATTCACTTTCCTGCGCAATATAAGATGCAGCAGATTCAACTTATTGAGACCGCCTAGGATATTTCCGTGGAAAATTGCAATCCAATGAACACAAGACTGTCAGGTTGCGTAGACTGACAAGCACTGAACCAAAGAGCCTAATACACTTCATATTTGAAGGTACTGCAAACAAAATAATGAAATACACAAGGTATTAGCATTAGTCCATACCGAACTGTCATCAATCTCTTCGGCCGCATTTTCCAAAGCATCATCACTTGAAGCAGAAGCCAAATCATCCCCATCATTGGCACCGCTTTGGATGGCACTTGCTGCAGCAACTGATGCAGGCCTGCATCGCATCAAGTGAATGAAATCGTGTTGAATGAATATTCACAGTAATATCAAAGTGACTTTATATAAACCCAACCTAACAGTGGGGAAACTAAATCTTTACATTATTTTCATGTATGTGATCTAACAAAGGCTTTTTCCAAAGTCCAAACTAGCCAAAGCAACAGGGATGTATGAAGGAACTAAGAAGTCAAAATCAGAATGATAGCTCTTATCAACAAAATAAAGGTGGGATAATGGAAAAGAGCTAATATCTCTCCTACAGCTTATCGTGTGCCTATTTTTCCAGTCTTTACATATGAGAGATACCAAATTAGGAGACAAAAACTTTTATGGCATAATGGCCCGGGGATGCCCAAAAGCCACCAGGAAGTTTAAAAAAAAGATTTTTCAATATATTCAATTAGAAAGTGTTGAATATTAAATAAAAGCGAGAATAATTGTTTTTGTGCAAGGGATGGGTTCAGTTGTTAGAATAATCACCACTTACATATCCCCTTTTGATTTACTGTGCTGCATTAAAAAAAAAAACTACGAAAACGATTCATGTCTTTAGAATTAGCAAATGCAACCTTTGAGAATGGCGAAACCCTAAAGCTGCATCAAGAGTTGTCTGCTTCAAGGTGCTGGAATCCTTGCCTCTGCCCCTTCCCCTGCCCCTTCCTCTTCCTCTGGTTGTTTGAGATGCACTAGAGGATCCTTTCCGTCCTCTAGTACTTGGCTTTGAGCCAGATATTGGTATGGCATCTTCATCATCACTGAAGGAAGCTGCACTTCCGGCTCCAGCAGCACTTCTGCCTCGGAAATTCTAAATGGAATAAGAATGGAAGCTAAGAATGAAGGTCATGAATAATATTGCCTGCCCAAAACCCTGCTTTTTCAATCACTATTGCAACAGCAACTGTCAACATATCAAAACCAAGAATGGTTAAGAAAACCATACAGGACCAGCCGGTTCAATTGGGAACCTGTCGCATGCTCGATCTGTTCAAACCCCAGTCAGAACAGGAGTATCTCAACCTGCAAATAACTGGTGGCCAGAACCAATTTGAACAGACCTATTTTTTATTTTTTGTTTTATTTTTATTTATAATTTATAATTTAATTGCTTCAAAAAAATAATTTATAATTTAAAAATAAATTATTTAGCAACATTTAAGTCCAATAATAAGTTATAAAATATACATGGGTTTTTATTATTTACCTTTTTATCAATGATTTTTATCTTGCAAAACACATAATGTGAACATTTTATGTTAATATTTATCATAATTTTGATTTTTAAAAGAAATTATTACATTATACGTTATATAATATTAAATATATATTTCTTCATCACCGGTTCGACTGCAGTTGAACTGTTAAAATGCAAACAAGTATCTTCACCGGTTCATTCTCCGGTCTGATTTTGAAAACATTGATCATAACATATGTTTGGGTTTACCTCAAATGACTGAGCACCAGCAGTGAACTGTGTGGGTTCCTTGGAATTTTTGGATCGCTCCTTGACACGCTCCTAGAACAAAAAGGAAAACCAACAGAGTCATTCATGACACTTACCTGTATGTTCCATTCATCAAACTATTGTAATCACATTGACCTAGTAAAAGATCACAAAGGCCCCACAAACAAACTTGTGATTGATGAAAGTCCAGAGAACATAGGCAACTGTTATGCCTAGAATACTTGCAACTGCTATAATGATATTCCATGAAAGCCCTAGTAATGGCAAGGCTTTCCCACAAGGTAAAGTGAATTTTAAACCCAAAATTCAATGGAGAACAATTGATTCTTTAACTAATGAAAAACAATGAAACTTCTAACCTCCAAGCACTCTCCAACTTTAACAATTAAATCATCATCATCAAACTTCTGGATATCTGAATCCTTGGCAATTTTATTCTGCACAAGCACAAAAGTCATCAAAGAGGAAGGAATAAGACATTAACATGAACACATATAAGAATATGACGAGACAGTGTAATCATTCTTAGTAACTAGGGTGTGGAATACAATATGGACCAGATGTTCCAACATAGCAGTTTCACAGACAAAACTATACAGCAGATATATCATATATGCAATACAGAAACTCACTCGGGTTTCATCAAGATTGTATTGCAAACAAGAGTAAAATGCCGTTTTATCATCCTTGTTCACAAAATTGTGGAGCGCAATATCCAAATCATTGACCGGAAGTATCTCCATTTTCTGCAAAACCATTAAGAGTTAGACATATTCATTTTCCTTATCTTCAGCAAATACCACAGTCAATCTAGAATTCCAAATACTACTGATGTTGTCCTCTAAAATTATACAACCAGAAACTCAAACTTAGATAGCGATAATCATAACTTTCATGAAGTTGCAAATGACATGGACAAAAATGCAAAAGAGATTGGAGTCTTCTTTTTGTTTCTAATGATTCTATTTATTTTCATTGCATCCTTTGTTGAAGGAGGACATCTTAACGTTTAAATGTACCCAGAAATATTCATGAAAATTACTGAGTTTAATATATAATATACAATCCAAAATCAGTGAGTCGCATAAACCCATATGTCTGTTCATCTGTTCATAGTTGAAAAAGGAAATATCTATAAAATCCATATATAAAAAGACTAAAGGATTAAATTACTAAAAGATTAGAATACCAGATTACTTTCAGCAACCAAAGCCTCTATGTTCTGTTGATTCAATTCTTCTGGACGAAGTCGTTCCGAATCATCAATTTTACCTACAAAAATAAAAGAACAGGGGTAAGAAACTATTGTTTTTTTAGTTTTATTTAAAAATGACACTATCACTGTTTTTAAATTATATAACTAGATTAAACGAATACAAAAATAATTAACAAATGCTACTTAACCATCTTGGGATTTTACTTGCTTTCAACACAGATGCGTATGCCTTGAAAATAATTGTTTACATGTCCAACAACATTCCCCCAATGTGACTTTAACACTTGTGATCACGACAACCCTGATTCTAAATTTCTAATCATAACTGTTGACTAGATGATTAAAATTAGATGATTCTCGTAATTATTAGGAGATACAGTGATACACTAAGTAATTGTAATTATAAATAGAGCTCTTGTGTGGTCACAAGACACAACTTCCATTACCATATTCCACAACAAAAAGGAGGAGAAACTCAGGGAAATTTAACTAATGTTTGAATGTGCATATCTACAATTATCTAGGCGGTTTTATTATGCCCTCTCCATTTCTTTTTGAATTAAGGGATTGGAATCTTGTGAGTTCTTATTTGGGTCACTAATAAGGCTGTGTAATCAATGTGCAACTGATAGGTCTGTTATATAGTAGTTACAGTTGGTTAATGTTTGTTGTGTTAGTTAATAGTTAGTTAGGTGGTTGAGTGGTTAGTTAGTCAATTAACAATAAGGCATGTCGCCTATAAATAAGAAGGGAGTGGGATAGAAATAATCATCTTGTCAATTGTATACACTAGAGGGCCACTTGGCTTAGGAGAGGGTTGGATCTCTCGAATATCCAGCAAACATTCATGTAATAGTCCTATTTCGTTCAATATATGAGTTGGTACCTATCAACAACATATTAGCACAAGTAATACAGCACGACGGGCAGGGCCAACTGCTGCTTAAAACAGATCACAATTGACCATGTCATACGTTTCAAAGTAACGGTACCGGGAGGGGGGGAGGGGGGGTGGGGGGGGAGGCATGTCATAGGTTTCGAAGTAACAATGTCAATGGTAGGTGTGGACAAATTTTTGAGCAGAAAAGAAATAAATAAATAAATAGATAAACCTGAACAAGAAATATACTATACAACGTAAAAAATAATACAAAACAAGGTAAATAAAAATAATTCAAATTACCTCCACCCTTCTCCCCTTTTGAGGCCTTTGAGAAAATAAGAATGTCTTGGGGGTTTGCAACCTAATATAAGGATGACCGATCAACAGTAAAAAGAAAAACAATCTTCAAGTAAAATCAGCAACAACACACTAGTGCAGGAAGAGTGATAGATAGAAATTACCTTTCCTACATATTTCTGCCCAAATCTTTGAGGATTTATCGTCATAAATCCAGAGTAATCTACCTGTAAATTACATTTCATTAGTTGGGGTCATGCTAGCCAACATAATGTAATATCTAATGAAACTAGATGTTGGTAATAGCCAAAACTCTATGTCTTCTGAAGGATTTGTAAATTCTACTCCATGTATGACTTATGGAATTCAATTGGTTAGTATCATGGAAATTACTATATTTTCAAGAAGAGAAGTGTAAGATCAAAACCGGTAAGATTATAGAATCAATGAATTGCAGTCCAATTGCCCTCGTAAGTGAAAAGCTAAGCAGGAAGAAGTGCCTTCAAATCTAGAAGTGATGTTCAAAATTCGCGTTGTAGTATATAGAAATTACCTTAATACGTATTAGTGGAAGCTTGAGTTCTGCACTATGAACGGCCTTCTTACTAGATTTTTCTAGAAGCTTCCCGACCTGAACAATCTTCTACTATCAAAATACAGATGCTATACATATGATCAAAGATCACAAAAAAAAATTAATTTGCAAAAACTGAAGTTAAGTTCCATCACAAATTCCATTGTGGTTCACAAGTATATTATAAAGCAGATTAGCCAAATTTTATCACTGCTAAATAATCATTTTAAATATAGAATAACCACAATGAGAAACCAAAGAAGAAAACTTTAACGAAAAGATATATAGGTGGGCTTGCCCATACAAAAATTAAGCAGTCAAATGGGCACAAGGTAAATTATATGGTCCAATTTTTCATCCAATATTAAGAAACACACGTACCACATTGTCCAGATGTTCAAGAATAGAATTCTGATCATTTGAATCAATACCAGACTCATCTTTTAGTATTATCTGCATGATAAAGGTTTGAGTGTTTATTGAATAACCATAACATGGCTTCAAGTGTCAAAAACCTGTGAAATGAAATTTCTTGTATTTAATTGATAATAACAAAGGACGGCAAAATTATAGCAGTACCTCACCTCTGTATATTCAAAAGGACGCACAGATTTTAAAGGTATCTTAGTTGGGCGATACTGATTTCCCTGTCAAGAAACATTACTTCAAGCACTTAGAAGAGAATATACAGATATGACAACAGTTGCTACAATGAAAAAGGCATTAAGAACCTCATTATATACAGTACACAACCTTAATTTCTAGAAGAAGTACATGCTTTGGCTTAGACTCTCCATCAATAAGTGATGTTGCAACAGACGAGCCTGGCTGTGAAATGTGAAATCCCAGCCCTGGAACTTCCTGAAGAAAATTAAAATTTACATCAAGTTTGCAGATCAAAACTAATGTCTATCTGGGCCCAATAAGAGGTGTTTAAAAAGTGCACCTGGGGGTCAACCAAACATTCATGCTCATGCCCCCACACAATGAAGTCTAGGAAGCGTGGCAGGAAGTGCTCATTTATCGCATTTTTGGGATTTGTTTTCACTCTGCATACAATTGTTAAAAACAAGATCAATTGTCATGTTGACTAAAATCTAAACCTCACACAACAAACACCGTTTGCATGACCAATACTTTTTAATTTTAGATTTCTGGTTAATCAGAACATTTCGTTCATATGTGATATTGAATGCAATCTCACAAAAAGTCAGACACAAAAAAAGATATAACCTGTTTTGATGAAGTACCAGAATGTTGAACCAATCAGAAACTTGACACCCTTCCTGAGACTCAGGTCGCATCCACTGCACAGCATGTGGTGTCTGAAAAAGAATAAGATAATATACCACATGCATATTTGAGTGCACTTAAATTAGTCAATAAACTGCTCTAGAGTAAATTTGATCAGTTACATACTTGAAACATCCTATTAAGCCTTTCATCTCTGATGTTCCCCAGACCATACAGAGCTACAGCTGTTGAACCCTGCAATTCATAAAAATACATCTCAGAACAAAATGATATTTATGACCATCCTGCTTTTCACTTATCATCCTCTACCCCCAATTTAGATCATCTGGATCAGTTTAACAGTATCCAATCCAATAGCAAACCTTCTTGATAAGAATAGGATGGATAACGATCTGACCGACGCCAGAACCCCCGAGAACTGTCTTTCCGAAATAGTTGACTAGATTACAAGCTGAGAGAATATCAACAACAGAAAGGTTGTCCTGTCATAATAATTCAGAAAGGATTAGGGAATGCAACATTTTGTAGTTTAGACTAGCTGTAAACACAACAGAATTAGGAACAGGAACAAAAATATTCATGTGGTCAAATACATATTTAGCTAGATTAGAGAATAATTCCCTTAGAATGTAAATGATTTTTTTACCACATATATCAGAAGGAAACTAACGGAACTGGATCACAAACAGAGCAGAAAGCCAACTTTTATTGCAGAAAACCCACCCCATATTTAGTATCGAGATGATACAGACACACAGATGAAAAATGTACATTGGAAACTCTCCTCAATAATCTCCAGGTATTCAAGAGACCTGGTTCACTTCCTCCTCTTGATTCCTTCTACTCAAAGGATTCCCCACACTCCTCTCTTAATTGCGTTATAGCTAACCCTGTACAGAACCCGCCAAAGCTAAATGGCAGTTATTATTATTATTATTACTATTATTATTATTATTATCATCAAATCGTTATCTATAACTATTAATCTATAACTATTAATAAAGGGGATTCTAAAAAAAAACTGTCATTTTGGTGTCAGATTTTTCTGACAAAAATGCCCTTACTGTAAGTACAAATTTCTAACAATGATAACCACTCACTAATGCACCAACACATTTCTAATTCTAATAACGATAACCACCCACTAATGCACCAACACATGAAAGACGGGCAGCCCGTCTTTCCCCGCTAATTATTATTAGCATTGTTGTTGTTGTTTTCATTAATATTCACTAAGGTTATAAATCCCGTGTTCTCCCTTTTAACCCACCTACTCAGACCTACTGTCAGAAACCCATAAGCAAAAAAATAAATAAAGATCACCTCGTCGCCCTTTAGCATTACATATTAATCTAGACATAATGTTATTTTTTTCAATGTAACCATCTACATCTATAAACAATACATTTCTCAATGCTACTCTGTATTTATCTTGCCACAATGAAGAATACAAGGCAAAAAACTCTAGTCATAGTTAAAGTTTAAAAACAATATTCCCGAGCAAGTATCTTGAAATGAAAACTGAATGGTGAAATAAATGAATACTCATCTAGATATTAGTATTTATTGCCTGTACAATATTATAACCGGCCAATTAGCACCTGCGTTCTCAAATCCATGAGAAATATTACCCTTTCATGATCTCTACCCACCCAAATCCCAACCCATCCGAAAGAAAAGAGAAATCACCGTCCCCATTACCTCTTTAATAATCTCTCAAAGCTTCCAGATTATAACGCAAGCTCTTCTGCCAACTCCTACTAATACCTATATAAAGTTTATTTTAACTAGCTGCAATCCCGAATGATGACTAAAATGGTATCAACGTCACATGTAAATGCATTTCAACAACCAAATTTCACCATAGATCATGTCCTCAGTTTATAATACAATCCCAAGCCCATCTTCAAACATTATTTTAACTAACATTCCAACATGCCAACTTTCAAAAGAACCAATCATTTCCAACAAACACAAAAGAAATTCCGAATGAATAAAACACGTCAGGACCATTTGATTTGGATTTGACTCCTCAAAAGTGAGTAGAGGGTAAATTGAGAGAATTAGTAGTTGTTATTTTAACAAACTCATGATTTGTTATGATGTGCCTGTGATATCAACCACCAATTTATTCATCAATGCTCTAAAAGTAACTTTAGAGGAGCCGAATCCTTCGGTTTAACATAAATCCTGAACAAGTTAAAATCAGATATTTGTCTTATCTTCAGTGACCGGCGTACTTTTATGGGTAAAGTGTGAAGTCAAGTTATAAATGTTAATTGGAATTATCAACAGTTAAGATTGTGAAAATTATATACATATCTCTAAGTTATAAAAAAATTACAACATTGTTAAAATTTACACATTTGATTCCCAATCAACAATATAATTCCATCTAAAGTGCAATCCTCACATTAGAAGAGCCAAATTCTACATCCTAATATCAAGATTCGGCCGATAACAGAGTTGATTAGCAACCTGCCAGGCTGTTTCTGTTTTCTGAACATATAAGTAACAGATGAATTTAAAGCAAAACACCAGTAAACATAACCAATCCATATATCAAAAACAACAAAAATAAGTAAAAAAGTTATATACATAACACAACAAGGTGCATATGATTCATACCACGCCAGCGGGGTCATCATGATTTCCATGAATAGTAAAGACAGGCAAACCAACATTGAAATGAGGGTCTTCATAATTTACATGACCAAACCTATAGAAAGAGGAACAATGCACAATCAATCTCACATTCAATAAGCTATAACTATAACTATAAATAACAAGCACCAAAATTATTCAGTAATGAACATAGCAACAAAAAATTAAAAATTAAAATAAAAAACGGACGTGTTCTGAAAGTTGAGGGTCTGGTCGCTAACAACTTGAAAGGGAACGGGACGATCGTTAAGGCAATAGCGACGGAGAATCTCGATGGTTTTGACTAGGGTTGACCTAGTAGGTTTGTTTTCATGGAAAAGGTCACCGCCGAGTAGCATGAAATCGACTTGCTTCTGTTCTGCGATGGAGCAAATTTCTTCGAATGCTTGGAAAGAGTCGTGGCGTCGCACTTCGTCTTTCTCCATGTAACCGAGGTGGCAATCCGTCGCTATTAGGATTCGGAGGGTGTTCGCGTCAGCGTCTTCCATGAATGCTGCCTCCACAAGAACACGAGAAGTTGCAGTGAGTGAGTGTGTGAGGGGGGGCACTGAAGAAATTTGGGGGTTGTTCTTCAAGGAAAGAAACGTCGTCGTATTAGCTCTTGAATGAGCGGGACCTTCTTTTTAGCCATTGTCTTTTTTGATGTTTACTAATTTTGTGAAAATAAAATAAAATAATATATTTTTACTTTATTTTTTGGTGGTACAAACAAGTTTTTTATGAAAATATTTAATACTTAATCATATTTTTGATATATTATTATAGTACATTATATACTAATATTTCATATTGACATCCATTCGTATCTTTTATATTATAATAAAACAATAAAAGAAAATTAGTCAATTCAATAAATTATGATAAATAATCAAATTGTGCTTTTGTGTTTTTTTCAAAGAAAATGTATAATCATCAAATACAAAATACCTTTAGTGCAATCAAATTGTGCTTTTGAATTTTTATAGACTTTCATAAACTGAATAAGAGGACAAAAATGCAGGTTCTAACGATATGAGTTTTTAAGAGCTTTGCTAGAGTTTTTATGCTAAAGAGTACATAGGATGGTGATCTCAAAGCACGTCAATAAAAAAGTAAAGACTCGTAAATGGGTAGGTGGCTCCATTGGGGAGCAAATGGGAGACTCCTTGCGAGAAGATTCTCTAGAATAACGACTTTAATTTATAGTGACTCTACTAAATGATTCAAGATTAACGCGAGATTATGAGATGTGAATGTGGAGGTTGACGATAAAAATAAAGCAAAGCATATGTTGTGAATAACGTTAAGAAAGACTTGTGCCCCAAACGGAATAGGTTGGACCATTCCATGTGGTTCGTGTTTTTTACGAAGAAGTGGGGGATTTGAACAAACCGTGGAGGAATACTCTAGTGTTGAACGTAATGGTAAATATATTAATTATCAAATCTTAGAAGAGAAGCTAAATAAATGTTGGTGAAGTGCAACAAGGCTACTATATACTGCACTTTGAAACAGATGACAGTTATGAACTCACTCTTTTAGATGGTCATGGGTGATTGTGGATCATTACTTGCTAGTTCAATGTTAGAGACCTAACTTCACGAGGAGTGTTAGGTGAAGGACAAAGTTACTATTTGGATTATATGTTGGAATTAGTGTCTGAACTACATAATAACAAACTTCTCGAGAGACTTCGGTCACTAATGGTAGTCATGCACAAGATACACCATCTCTCGTGCATTTATTCGATCTTGCAAATCTTTTTGATCCCCAAAGTAGTGATCATAGGTGAAGTCCTATATCTCGAGTGTGAGAGCTTACATTCAATATGTTTCTGTTGTGGTTTGTATGGCCATAGATGAATCTTGAAAGATGTAGCAAGATACCATGCAAGGTAGGCGGAGAAAGGAGCAAATCATGATGCCCAAACTTCATTCGATTAGGTATAGCTCATAAAGGAACCGCTAAGGCTGACATTAGGTATTGCAACGAGGCAAACCAATTGCAAGTTTTCCCACCCACGACATATGATACATATCCCTCCCTCGATTGGGGTCGAGTTGTCCGGCCTCAGCCTCACTCATATTTATAAAATGATAAAATAGAAAGTTGTATTTTTTGCATAATAAATATAATAAAATAATAATTATTAGACAATAACAAAATAAGGTAATATCAAAATTATAGTTTCTATTAAGAAAAGATCAAAACTTCAAATATATAAAAATATTAATTAAAATAAATGACTGAAGAAAAAACAATACTATTTTAGTAGGGGGCGAGTATCAACGTCCTCATCCTAAAATAAATGACTGAAGAAAAAGCAATACTATTTTACTAGGGGGCGAGTATCAACGTCCTCATCCTGCCCCCACGACTTTGAATTTCAAGGAAACTCGACTTTGAACTCAGTTAAAGTAACTTGTGGGTACGAGTTTTCTTGTCATGCCTAGCAGGTGCTGCCATTGATGAAGGCTTTAGGGATATGATGCCACTTTGGATAATAATCCTACCCACATGGGAAGTCAATAATAGCCTATCTCTAATAAGGATATTAAAGAGCCACAAAATTCATGATCTAACTATGCTTATATGGATGCTTGTTTAGCGAGTCAACTAGAGAAAAGGGTAAGGCATATTCTCTGATTAGATCTAAGATAGAGAGAGTCAATGAGAATATCTATAAAGAGAAGGTGTCTTGAAATCTCTATTTTCCATTTTGAAGTAGTAGTAGTTGATGGAGGAAGCTTCAATGAAGACACGAGTAACTAATCAGATTCAATGAAACAAATACAGGTAGTCATTCATCCAAACCACGTGGATGACTCAAATACAAAAAAAAATTGACTGTTCCACCGACACGATTTGGTATTTAACGGGCGATAGAAAACCTCAATTTATCTTGTCAAAAAAAAAAGAAAACCTCAATTTAGCCTAAGGGTGAAAGACACAAAGAATGCATCTCATGTGAGTGGGGTACTGAATCAACAAAAGTCACGTATGGTACTATGAAATAATACAAACCCCTAGATTTTGTGATTGATAAGAGGTCCAAAAGTAATATGTTTGGTCTACAAAAACCAAAAAATGCATCATTCTGGATAAGATTGAGATTATTGGCCAGGCGTTCTTCTAGAGAGGGTTATGAGAAATGTGCCCCTTATATATGATTCTAGAAGTGATTCAATCCCTCATTAGGATTTGTTTCTAATTCTTATTCTACAGTGGGTACTTTTAGAAAGGCAAAGTTGTATTGGTAAAGCCAGAATACAAGTTTGCAACATGATATTTAGCTCTAATTAAGAGCATACAACCTCCCACATTGTGTCTAGATAAATTTAATGTTCTCAAAAGTCAAGGGGATGACAATCAAAGGTCTCACCACTATAGTGATTCTAGTGAAGGGATTAAGAAGGGAGTATGAGGATTCCTTACTCTTTCTTCTAGAAACACACACACACACACACACATATATATGTATATGGTTCAAAGAAACAAGTAGAAACAATAGGTTTCATAGTAACCCTATTTTTTTTTTGAGAGAGTAATCTGAGGAATTTGGTATCTTTGAGATGTAGTTGTGCAAAATTGCTAACATTTCTCGAATCTACAATTCAGTTGGTTCATATCAAGTTGTCTTGGAAGGTGTGGTTCGATTGACTAACAAACATAGTCTATGTTTGCACAAGCTATATGTGTTGCCAATAGCCACACCATGACCTAATAAGGATAGTTTGTAATTTGATGAATTGTAGGTGATATCAGTTAACTAATAAGCATAATTTATGTTGGCATCAATTTGTGTCTTTACTGTTAGAAAAGAAATAAAAACAAAAGGATAAAGAATTCAAATGAGTATATATTTTTTCTCTCTCTCTCTCTCTCTCTCAACCTTCTCTTACTACATACATTTTAAAAATGTTGCTTTATGGGCCTAACACCTAATTTTTTATAATGGGAAAAAGTTTTAAATACAATTATAGAAAAGTTAACCTAGTATGGCCAATTGTTGCTAAACTCCAAAACGATGGATCTCTCATTGGTCGTACCTGTTTCGCCGTAAGCTTGGAGTGTTAGTTCACCCGCCACAAATTTTTGTATAAAGAAAAGTTAAAATCATTGTTTAAATCCTCTCCGTTTCTAAGGAAACAATCATCTCCCTTTTTCCCTCTATCCACGAAGCGCTGAAAATATCCAACAACTCATATTAAATTGTGTGTATCATGTCAATTAAAATTTGAGAAAAAGAAAAATATATTAAGCAAAGAAGAAGTTGAGATCCAAAACCCATCTTCCACCGCCGCCCCTCGCCTCTCACCTTTGTGCCTCTTGGATGAAATGCTTGTGGAAGCATTCACAACCTATGATATCAAACACATCCACAATCTTTAGATGCAAAGCGCTTTGCTTTGCAAGTACATAGTTTGACGGGTGAAATAGGGTACCCTTTTTGGAAGTCCCATAAGGTCATTGTCCATCATGCTATTATATTAAGAAATTGTTGCTAGGCTTGACAATCAAGTATAGAAAAAAAATTATTTTCCTAATAAGGGGCAAGTCAAGCTTGGTAACAATTGTTAGAGTTTCTAATTTAGCTACGCAGTCCGCGGTTACAAGTTTGTTACAAATGTGAAACTCCATCACTCGTGTGTATAAAAGGGCAATAGACGCTAGTGCTTCGTAGTCAATTTGGTCAAGGTTAGTGATTAAGATAATACACAGGTATATATATTTAGTGAGTTCTTGCATTCTTGCGTCTTCTCTTTCTTTGAGCCAGAGTGAGCATGAGTGTCATTGAAGTTCTGTCAAAGCACTTGTGAGTGTAACACTGTGTGCGTCAGTAGTGCTTGAATTCCAGCAACAATAAGTGAATCGAATAAAATAAATTGCATGTGGGGTTAGTTGAACGAGACAATGTTGAGTCCATAATCAACGATAGGTGAAACACATCCATAACCTATAGTGCTATCCTTTTCAGGGATCCAATTCTTGTCCTCCTTTCATCTAGAGTTCTCAAAATTATTAATCATATCGCATCTCTCTTTTCTCGTCACTGTCCGAAAACCCCTCAAAACCTGCCACAAAAAATCCAACAGTTTCTAGCATCAATAAATTCCTTGCAAAAATAAATCAAAAATTCAAGAGAATCTTGTGTTAGATCATTCGCCGCCAAAATTGGAGTCAAAGATGAGGAGAGTGCTAGAGGTGCATGGTAGAGTTTTACCATTCACTATGCAAAGAGACTCTCAATCGCATTAAGATTCGAGCTTTGGCGCCCATGCGAAGGTGTCATCGACGATGATTACCTATGTACGACATTAAAGTTATGAGGTGGATTTTGTGAACCTCCATTGTAAACGAATCTCAGTCATATATTTCATTTTTGTCACACGTCCATCACATTTGCAATAGTATGAATTGAGATGTCCATTTCCTTAAGAAATTCCTTAAGAAATGGAGAGGATCCAAATTCCTTTTCTCTATGAATCACTAAACAAAAGACCAATTTTATTTATTGGTCTATATATATGTAAATTAAATCAAACTTATCTTTTGGAATAAATATATATATATATATATATATATATATATAATCTTGAATTCAATGCTTTTAAATTAACACTTTCGATGAATAAATTTAAAATTTATATTAAATTTAGACATTATTGTGCAATCAATACTCCCCTATATTAAGTGTCTTTTAGCAAAACAGAAAAATTCATATTAAATGTCACTTAATTTTTTTCAATATTAATTCTTTTCTCTAATGTTACCCCTAAATAAATAATGTAGTATAATTTTATACTCCCTCCGATTCCTATTATAAGAGAAAAATACAAAAATCACAAAGACCAATGAGGTTATTAAATGTAATGCAATATTGAGTCTTATTCCATATATATCCCTACGATTAAATTTTTATACCCACTATGTGACTTTTTAGTAAACCTATATCTCACATTAAATAGGGGTATAAAAGAATTTTTAGCAATTAATGTGCTTTGTAAAGTGTATCTTTTTCTTATAATTAGGAGCAAAAAATGTACCAACAATTTTCTTATAATAAGGACCGGAGGGAGTATCATTAAACTCAACATTACATTTATATATCATAATGACATGATTAATACTTTGACTATAAAAATTGTTTCACGTATAAATGTGAATTTAATTTATATACACAATAGGTGAATACATGCTTTACACTATCTATTAATTACATGTTGACACATCATAGAAAAGAAATTGGTGATCAATTGGTAACCAACTACTCAATGAATTGTGATTTGTTGCGGTTGTAAAAGCATATACGCCATATGTGTATATAAATTAAACTCTCAAACAATTTATTTCTTAGCTATTGTTATTAAATCTTAACTAACACTAAATAAACTACACATAATAGAAAACAAAAAGTGAGAAAAATTAATTTGAGTTGTTTAGTTAAATTTTATTATTATTATTTTTATTTTTGACTGAATTATTTTATTTGAGTTGTTTAGTTAAATTTTATTATTATTATTGTTATTATTATTATTATTATACCAGTCTATTTGTATTGTTTGCTATTTTTAAATATGATTTGAAAAATAAATAGAAATAAAATTTTCAATAAATGTTTGCTGGTAGAAGAAAAAGAAATTTGACCATGGGTGAAAAATGAAAAACGTGAAGCCACTTAAATCACCATCCAGACCAGCAGAGTGTTTTATAAGTGGAGTGGGAGTGAGAGTGAGAGTGAGCAGGGGCACTGACTCACATTTCAAGCACCACCACCATTCCCCCAATGCCTCCCGATCAACACAACTCTCCTATTTCACAAATGCAGCACTACTACTACACCACCACCACCGACGACGAAGACGATAATCTTATCAACGATAACGACGAGGATTGTTCAAAAGGAGAATCCAACGTTTACAGGAGAATTTTTTTATACGATTCTCGGCGGTGGGAAACGCTGAACAGGGTGTTTCTGTTGGTGGTGTGTGCGACGGGGCTGTTTGTGGACCCACTCTACTTCTACGCGCTCTCTATAAGTGACACGTGTATGTGTCTGTTCATTGATGGATGGTTCGTCATTACCGTAACGGTTATTCGGTGCATGACAGACGCGTTGCACCTCTGGAACATGTGGTGTCAGTTCAGCAGCGTCGCTAAGAAACGCTCCTCTTACTTTGGCAGTTCCACCACCACACTCTCATGTGTTCTTCACTATATCAAAGCCAATGGTGGTTTCTTCTTCGACCTCTTTGTCATTCTCCCTCTTCCCCAGGTATTTATTTTCCTCTTAATTAAACAGCTAGCATTTGTCATTATTATTGTTATTTTCTTTGAACTCTATTGCTCAATTACTTTGTCACGTTATAGCATTTTGATTGTGTGACTTTATTATTGTTATTATTTCTTTTTGGAGAAAATAATGATATGAGAAGAGGGAGGGAGGAGGGAGACGACAAGTGCATGATACATGCAGATTGTGATGCTTACCGGCATTTCACAATAACCTATCTAGCTTCTTTCCTCAATTGTTTTTGAAATAGCAATTTTTATTCAACTTTTTTTTTTTGAAATACAAAACTTTTAATCATGAATACTCAAAACTTTTTTTTTTGACAAGACTCAAAACATATTACAATCAAACAAAAGGACCAAGGCACAAAACTTATTTATTTACAAAAGTTACAAATAAGTTTTGTACCTTCATCATTTTGTAAATTATTAAGATTCGAAGAGTTGAAATGGAAGATTCAGAAAC
The DNA here is from genome assembly GCA_963573325.1 of Astragalus glycyphyllos. Classification (NCBI taxonomy): domain Eukaryota; kingdom Viridiplantae; phylum Streptophyta; class Magnoliopsida; order Fabales; family Fabaceae; genus Astragalus; species Astragalus glycyphyllos. The sequence goes on along the minus strand of OY754311.1, from coordinate 31,525,933 downwards.
TAACTCATGTCTCATCTAATTAATTAATTAATGACTAATATTTGTATTAAGAGCATAAATGAAACATTCATATTTGTTTGACTTCTGTATCTTGTGAGTTTTTTTTACATACATATCTTGTGAGTTAAAATGTTTTTTTAATCAATTTTTTTTTGTTTTTTAATTCTCATTTATGAGACATTTTACTTAGCTAATAGAGGTTTATTTGGAGGAATTAATTTATGAACAGTACAAAAATATTTTACATAAGCATTCAACGATAATTGGTGCTATTAATGAGTTTAGTAAATAATTTGTTTATTTATTAAATGATTTGAAAATGCATTAAATGCACATGTAAAATACCACAGATGATGCATAGAAATTAAATTCATTTTAGTTATTAATGTTTCAATCGAATAACTGATGTATCTGGCTTATATTATAAGTCAGATACATCAGTTATTCAATAAATTTAAAATTGTAATATTTTCTTATAATAATGGCTAAGCTAGAGTGGTATAATTGTAAACAACTCTTTTTTGGGAAACAACTCTCTTGATACCAACTGAAAAGATATTCCATTTTGTAGTTGGCTCAAAATATTGGGCAAAAATAAGTTCATTTGAAGTTTTCAATTAAAACTCTGTTTTTATCCAAAAATGTTTGAACAGATGAACCGACAGCAAATTAAAAACAAAATGATATTTTGGTGTTTTGACCGCTAGCAAGAAGACATCTGGCCATTATGTTCGTGTTTGGGTAGAAAGAGAAGACTCTCTGTTTGACAACAAGTAGCAGATAGCGGGTAAACTATAACGGATAGTGGATAGCGGATAAGCTAACAGATTGAATTTAAAGTGTTTGGTGAAATTAGTAGTTGAACTAGTTTATAAATATAAATTTTGTAATTAATGTTTAAATATGAGAGAGAATATTCATTTAATGGAGGATAAATGAGAAATTAATTAAAGTAGCAAGAATAAAAATGAGAGAAAAATGAAACGTTATAAGCTACTCATGCCATACACTTGTTTGGCAAACACAATCCGCTAGCTTATAGCGGATAAACTCATTGTAAGTGTTTGACATGACTAGCTTATAACATTTTTTTACTAGCTTATAGCGGTTTATGAAACGCTACTTGAAATATCGATTGAGTTTGTAGCTTATAGCGTTTCATTTTTCTTTTATTTTCACCCTTACTATTTTAATTAAATTCATGTTTTAATCATCCATTAACCTAAGAGCACTTGGATGGTAGGGCTCTCTTCCAGCTTAACCAGGGTAGGTCCTGTGTTCGAATCCAGTCTTAGGTATGCAAGAGTGTTAAGTCTCTTGAGGAAGAGCGCACAGAGGATACCCGGTTTATACCACAAAAATCCTCTATTATATGAATAATTTCTTTCATTTTGTAGCATTAATTACAAATGTTCATTTATGTGATTTTATATTTATAAGCTAATTTAACCGCTAATTGCAATAAACACATAAAATTTAATTTGCTAGCTTATCCGCTATCAACTATAAACTAGTTTATCCGCTATCCGTTCTTTTTTTTGTCAAATAGAGCCTTACTCATCCACTATAAGTTAGCGGGTTGGAATTGCTAAACAGAGCCATTGATTTCTTTGTGGGACTAAAATATAAGAAGTTTCATTTCTTCTACCCTAATCGCCAAAACAATGGCACTCCCTAGCTAATCGTAAAAAAGAAGATTGGTTCTGTTGCTTCCAATGAAGATCCCGAGTCTTAAAACTTATAAGGATATGTCCACTCATGTGGTTAATCGCAAGATAAATGCTCCACGTGCCTAAGAATAAAAGGATTGTATTATTGGTCTTTATGTACTTAACCATTCCTAACTAGATTACCTCTTCTAAACCTTATCACAATGCTAGTTTCTCTAAGTTCTCCCCTAGCAGGAGAGTAACTCTATGTCTTTTTTAAGCTTCAGTAGTAAATGATTTTGTGGCCTCTACAACCCTTCATAGAAGGTGGGTAGAGTGTCTCACGTGATGCTCAAACTAGTTCATATCAATGATATATTTAATTATCGAAAAGAAAATGCTAGTTTCTCTAACTTCCTTCCCCTGTATTCATAAGGAGCCTGTTACTTTAGCTTGTAATAGGGATGGTTTTTCTAATGCTCCTCGATCGTTCTATTCAGCCTAGTACGTAACATTACTCGTGTTTCAGTTAGAAGGAATGTTGACTCCATAAGTGAGACATATAGGGGTTTTATAACAATCCTTTTGTTTATGTACATCAGAAAGTTTCACATTACTTGAGAATCAAGACCAATGGTAGTTTATAAACACCCACATCCTTAATCCATCGAGGTACCTTTTAACTATGAACAAAATTATGAAGACTCACATGTAAGCCCAAATGGACAATACCTCAAAAGGCGATGTTGGGCTTTGAGGTTGAAACAGTAGCGCCAGATAGAGGGCCCACGTGCCCTTTATCCCCTTTGCCTTAACTCAGGGGGATAGTGTTCCAAATACACCAAAAAGACCTGCATTGTTTGGGAATCAAGACCAATGATAGTTTATAAACACCCACATCTTTCACCCAATAAGACGCCTCTTAACTAAGGACAAAGTCGTGAAGACTCACATTTGGGCCAAAGAGGACAATACTCAGAAGGCGGTGTTGGGACTCGAGGTCGGGACACCTTTGGATAAGACTAAGGATGTTTTTTTTAAGCAAACAAACTCAAGCAACTTCATTAATCAATATAGTGCGAGTACAATGGGGAACAAGTTCATGCACTTGGTGACTAGCATAATATTGAAGCTATGCACTTGTCACCGAATATAACTGAGAGTACAATTTTGAAAAGAAATAAAAAGATCTTTGCATCAAGAAATAATGGCTCCAAATTCGTTAACTAATTGCATACCACCGTTGATCGCATCAACCACTTGCTTGCAGTCAAGCAAAAAATCAACATTATGGATGTCAAGTTGTTTCAGCCACCGAAGAGCCTCTAAGAATCCCATAGCTTCAATTTCAATTGGTTGCAAAAAACCATCAAACCAAATAGTCTTCGCCTTGATAAACCACTCTGTGTGATCCCGGATGCAGATTCCCAAATCGAAGCAAGAAATATGATCAAACCAGGCCCCACCCACGTTGCACTTCATGAGGCCTAGAGCTGGAGCTGTCCAACGCTTCTGCTGAATGTCTGTGGTCTGCTGCTGCACATTCAGGCGCTGAATTGGCTGTTGGGAATTATGTGAATAGTTGTGGAATTACCAAGGAAACATCAAGGATTTGGCTTCGTGGAGAACCAAACGATATACGGTCTATCAACAGTGTTCCAAACAGTGTCATTACGACGTTTCGAAATGCAGCAAACCGCAACTGCGAAATCGATTTTTTCCTCGCTGTCGAATTTGTCCAGCAGGTGAAAAATGAATTCCTTTGCGCTCTCGGCTTGCTTATAATCGTCCCGCATCGAATTCCAAAGGCCAACTGCGTCCCAAATTTGTTGTGCCTTAGGACAACTGGAGAAAAGATGCTACTCGTTCTCCGAATACTCGCTACACATTGGACAAATTTCGGTACAAGGCACTCGCTTTCGCTGAAGATTACATCGAGTTGGAAAGCATTCTATGACTATTGAGATTCCTATGATTAATTCGACCCGTGTCATGTGCATCATAATATTATTCATGATTTGAAAGTTATTGACAAGTTTTTGGAAAATAGGGATGAGGGGGATCTACATGATGCCTCTCTCAACATAGGATGATTCTTCATTCATTGTGGTTTTGTTTAAACCTCAAAAGTACAACCTATTAAGGATTATAAGATTTAAGGTTAGCAAGATTATTGGCTTCTCTCCATAAGTTTTGGTTTATGCGCTTCGTGATTTATTTTCTCAATAAATTTATGGTTATTAAAAATCATCTGTTACTAAAAAAAATGCAAGGTTGGTAAGCTTAGGAGTTACAATTTTTGAAAAAGTATGTCTAATTTAGTAATTTATTGTTAGCAACATTCATTACAATACTAATACAAATAATAATAATTTTCATTTTATAAATTTCTCTGTTGCATACATCTCTCAAAGTGTACTGCAAATATAGTTCTTGTAATAATTCCAAGAAAGAAATCGTAGTAGGAAAAACACTAGAAACATTAAATAAAAGTTATAATTAAACTCGGTTTCTCCTTTTCTATTTTGCAGATTTTGCTATGGGTGACAATTCCATCTCTGTTAAAGAAAGGCTCAATCACGCTGGTGATAACGGTATTCTTTATAATGTTCCTCTTTCAATACCTTCCCAAAATTTATCACTCAGTTTGCATCTTGCGTCGCATACCAAACCTCTCTGGTTATATTTTCGGAACTGTTTGGTGGGGATTCGCTCTCAACTTGATTGCTTATTTTGTCGCTTCCCATGTAAGTATATGTATCTTCTGTTAAACCATCGATTATATCCTAATTTAAATAAGCTTGTTAAATATAGTATATCTAAATCATATTACCTCTTGACTTAATTGCAAATGAAACAGGCAGCAGGGGCATGTTGGTACTTACTGGGAGTTCAAAGGGCAGCAAGATGCCTAGAAGAGCAATGTAGGAAAACAACTGGTTGTGGCCTGAAAATATTGTGTTGCAAAGAACCTATATATTATGGAACCAAAACCATGTTGAAAGACAAAACGAGGTTGTTATGGGCACATAACAGGGAAGCTAGGTCTACATGTTTGGCTAGTGCTGATAAATATAACTATGGACTTTATGAATGGAGTGTTCAACTTGTAACAAATGATAGTCGATTAGAAAAGATACTCTTGCCTATCTTCTTTGGCCTAATGACTCTCAGGTCTCTTTTCTCATCCCCTGCTCCCTCTCTACTCATCTTTTGTTTAATTTCGTTGAAGTTATTGTTGCTTCATAGCTACTCTTATCTCATAACTTTTTCTTTATGTAGCACTTTTGGGAACCTCCAGAGCACAACGGAAACTGTAGAAGTCATTTTCAACATTATTGTGTTGATTAGTGGCCTCATTCTTGTTACTATGTTAATTGGTAACATCCAGGTACATAATAAGCACTAGCTTCATAGACACACTAAAATTAATTCAACTGTTGATTACACAATTACATGTTAATTTGTTGTCGTAGAAATGATATGTATGTTGTCTTGAGCTGATCCATTAGCTTCCCTTTTGTTTCAACATTTGGACAAAATGTAAATTTTATGGGCTAGACATATGTTAAGGAGTAAATATTCAATTTTGTCCCTCAAATTATTAGGCTGTATCAACTTAGTCTCTCACATTATTGATATTTCAAAATCATTCTTGTAATTGCAAAAGGTTAATCAGGTATGTCCCCTTTTGGTATTCGCATGGTCTATATTGATATTAAGTTAATAGTGTTAGGGATACATTTGAAACTAAGTGAATAATGTTGGCGACACTATTAGAATTTATTAATATTTTTGGTGGTGGTAGGTATTTTTACATTCTATAATATCAAAGAAGCAAGCGATGAAAATGAGGATGAGGAATATTGAATGGTGGATGAAAAAAAGACAGTTGCCACATGGGCTCCGACAACGTGTGCGTAACTACGAGCGACAGTGTTGGGCTGCTATGCGTGGGGTTGACGAATGCGAGATGACCAAAAATTTGCCTGAGGGTCTTAGAAGGGACATCAAGTACCATCTTTGTTTGAGTTTGGTGAAACAGGTAATCCTCAAAAAGGTGCCCAAATGCATACTCCTTCCGGTCCTTATTATAAAAATAATTTATATGAATAACTGATGTATATGGCCTAATATAAGTCATACATCAATTATTCAATAAACCTAAAACTGCAAATTTTTCTTATAATAGTGATGAATTGGAAAAACCACTTCCTAATGCATAATTTTAAATAAAAAATAAGCTCTCCCTGGCTTCACTTTTTCCACCAAAATTTTAAACTTGAGTTTTGTCCAGGTACCGCTATTTCAGCATATGGATGATTTGGTTTTAGAGAACATTTGTGATCGTGTGAAATCCCTTGTATTCACAAAAGGAGAAACAGTAAGTTCTAAATTGCATTATCACCGTATAAAAAACTCATGTAGATAAGCATACTTTTATATGTATTTAGTTTTTTGTCAAAAAAATATATGCATTTAGTTTAAGTGTCAATTTTGGCCCAACCCAACGAGCCGGCCCAACAATTTTGGCTCAGTACAAGACTAGGCTCAAAAAATAGAGGCCCAAAAAGAAACGAAACATTTTTGCCCAACCCAATTTACCCATGGGCCAGACTAGGCCAATCTTTTTATGCTATTTTGCAAAGAAATTTGTATTTGTTTGTTAAAAATTAGGTTGGATTGGCACAACATTTTGGTCTGGGCTACAAAAAACACAGCCCAGTAGATAATTGAGCTGGCTTAGCCAATTCGACCAGACGATCTAGTTTGACAGCTCTATTATTTACGCGCTATGCAAATTGTTAATTGTTAGCAAGAAACACTAAAATTATGTATGTGATTAATCGTGGTGCATGCATGCAGCTAACTAGAGAGGGAGATCCAGTTCAAAGAATGATATTTGTGGTAAGGGGTCACCTACGAAGTAGTCAAGTCCTACGAGACGGTGTAAAAAGTTGTTGCATGTTAGGCCCAGGAAACTTCAGTGGTGATGAACTTCTGTCATGGTGTCTAAGAAGACCATTTATAGAACGACTTCCACCATCATCATCAACTTTGGTCACACTTGAAACTACTGAGGCATTTGGGCTTGAAGCAATGGATGTGAAGTATGTGACACAACATTTTAGGTACACTTTTGCTAAGGAAAAGGTTAAGAGAAGTGTTAGATATTACTCACCTGGTTGGAGAACTTGGGCTGCTGTTGCTATTCAATTGGCTTGGAGAAGGTATAAGCATAAGTTGACTTTGACTTCTTTGTCATTTATTAGACCTCGTAGACCCGTTTCAAGGTCTACTTCTATGGAAGAGGATAGGCTTCGTCTTTATACAGTTTTGTTAACTTCACCAAAGCCTATTCATGATGGTTTTGACTCTTCATGACAGTATGTGTGTGAGTGTAATAACTCTGGTAGTGTAGCTTGTTTCTTGATTACAGTGATGCTGAAAAATATTCAATCGTAGTATGTTATGTTTTTGGATTCTAACAATACATTTTATTCATCGCCATTTTCTCTATTTTTTCTGGTTGACAAACAAAACTGTTACAATTTGAGATGCGACGGGCCACAATGTTTGACCCACCTACCTAATTCAATTTGCACTTGATAACCATTTTTTGACAAAGCCATCTGTTAAAAATGCTTACAGCAATTTTATGTAATTGTGTAACACAATTATTAATCTCAACCATTCAATTTTGATTGAACAACTTATAGACTATTTGAAATTGTGGTCATTTTGATAATTGCGTGTCCCGATACATGTTTTAACACAAGTAACAACTTGTAGCTTCATATGAATCACATGACTATAAACATCCAATACCCTTTTTGTTAGTGTTTGGTTATGGAGTGATGAAAATTGATTATGAATAAATTGATTTTGTAAAATTAATTTTGAATGTAAAGTAGTTTATGTTTGGATCAATTCCGTAAAAGTGAGTTAAAAATGAACTTTAGAGTGTAAATCACTTGGATAACAAAACCTACAAACTCTAGCTTCAAATTAGAATCATTTGAGGTAAAACAATAACACTATAGAACATAAACAACCATTTATATCTCCAAAAGAAATCCAAAAATACATACACTTATAAAAGACAGTGAATATGGGAAGTTTAAATTAGAAATTTAATAAAACGTGAACACTCTCATAATTTAGAGTTTTGTAGGGTATGGTACCCAAATCGTGCCATTTAATGATGATAGTTATTATATTTAATTACTTTAAAATAAATATAAATTTTGAGCTAGTTTTACCAATAGAATATCGATAACCAATATAAACTCAAGAGTATCGTAGATATCTACAACATATATCTTCGATTAAGTTTGTAGTTGATTTAGGACACTATCTTGGCTTCCCTTTAGTCAAAGATCGTGTTCCTAGAGATGTTTACAATGGTTTCCTTGATAAAGTTCACAAGAAGTTAGCTTCTTGGAAGGGAAATCTTCTAAATAAAGCTGGGAGGGCTTGTCTTGTGAGATCGGTTACTACAACTATCCCTCTGTATACAATGCAGCTTCACATGCTTCCTAGCTTTGTTTTCAATCACTTGGATCGTATTTCAAGAAGCTTCCTTTGGGGTGGCGAAGAGTTATATAGAACTTGGAACCATGTCAATTGGGAGATTGTTACATCTCCTAAGAGGTACAGAGGCTTGGGTATTAGAGATGGAAAGATCACAAAAATATCTCTTCTTGGTAAGCTTCTTTGAAGTATACTCCATGACAAGGACAAATTGTTGGTGCAAGTTCTCACGCTACAAAAAACGGATCAAATAGCGGAGGTTATTTACGGAGGTTTTAAAAACCTCATCAGAATAACATTAAAAATACACTCTAGCGCTTCTTCAGTGAAAGCTTTTAGTTCAATTTGAAGAGGTTAAAGAAAACCCCCGCAAATTGAGGAAAAAAAAACGCAAAAAACCCTTTCGATTTCATTCCCTCCTCTTCTCGCTCAATCTTTTCAATATCGCGCCTGATTAGAAACCCTTCCTCTCTCTCACAACTGAAACCCTTTCTTCCATTAACAGTGACAAACCCTTTCTTCTTCCCTTTCCTCTGTGTTTGTGAGAGAGTGTTGCTTTGAATCCCTAACAGTGACAAACCCTTTCTTCTTTCTCTTTGTGAACCCAAGATGAACCCTTCCTCTCTCTCTCTCTTGCAACTGTGAAATCCTTCCTTTCTTCTGCGAAACTGAAACCCCCTTCTTGAAATTCCTTTCTTCTTCCCCTTCGTGAAATTCCTTTCTTCTTCCCCTTTGTGAAACCCTTCCTTTCTTCTGCCAAACTGAAACTCTTTCATGAAAGCCCTCTACGTGTGCATCTCTCGTTGCATCTCCTCATTGTCGTGTGGGTCTTCAACTCTTCGATTTCATCTCTGCTACTCTTTCTTCATGGCAGCGTGCATCTTATATTTTAAGGTAATGGTTCAAGCTTTCCTTGTTTGTTCTAATTTACATGACAAAACCTAAAGAAAGAGGAACAATGCACAATCAATATCACATTCAATAAACTATAACTATAAATAACAAGCACCAAAATTATTCAGCAATGAACATAGCAACAAAAAAAAAACGAACGTGTTCTGAAAGTTGAGGGTCTGGTCGCTAACAACTTGAAAGGGAACGGGACGATCGTTAAGGCAATAGCGACGGAGAATCTCGATGGTTTTGACTAGGGTTGACCTAGTAGGCTTATTTTCATGGAAAAGGTCATCGCCGAGTAGCATGAAATCGACTTGCTTCTGTTCTACGATGGAGCAAATTTCTTCGAATGCTTGGAAAGAGTCGTGGCGTCACACTTCGTCTTTCTCCATGTAACCGAGGTGGCAATCCGTCGCTATTAAGATTCGGAGGGTGTTCGCTTCAGCGTCTTCCATTGTTGCTGCCTCCACAAGAACACGAGAAGTTGCAGTGAGTGACTGTGTGTGGGGGACACTGAAGAAATTTGGGTGTTGTTCTTCAAGGAAAGAAACGTCGTCGTATTAGCTCTAGAATGAGCGGGACCTTCTTTTTAGCCATTGTCTTTTTTGATGTTTACTAATTTTGTGAAAATAAAATAAAATAATATATTTTTACTTTATTTTTTTGGTGGTACAAACAAGTTTTTTATGAAAATATTTATTACTTAATCATATTTTTGATAGATTATTATATTCTAATATTTCATATTGACACCTATTCATATCTTTTATATTATAATAAAACAATAAAAGAAAATTAGACATTTCAATAATTTATGATAAATAATCAAATTGTGCTTTTGAATTTTTTTCAAATGAAAATGTATAATCATCAAATAAAAAATACCTTTAGTGCAATCAAATTGTGCTTTTGAATTTTTATAGACTTTAATACTGAATAAGAGGACAAAAATGCAGGTTCTAATGATATGGGTTTTTAAGAGCTTTGCTAGAGTTTTTATGCTAGAGGATACATAGGATGGTGATCTCAAAGCACGTCAATAAAAAAGTAAAGACTCGTAAATGGGTATGGCCATAGATGAATCTTGAAAGATGTAGCAAGATACCATGCAAGGTGATAACTCTATTTTATATAGAGTTATATATGCTTTCAAATCTAAATTATTGTAAGAAATTCAGTAATTAAATAGTGTTAAATAAAGATTCACAATAGAAATCAGCATTTTTTAATATGGAACTCATTATCATTGATTATCATGATTTGTGGCATTTTATGTGTTTGTTCAATTGCTGCAGCAATCATTGCACCTGCAATAGATCAGGCAACTATTGCACCTGCAATACAGGAAACAGAAGTTCTGAAGAAAGCAGATACATTGCACCTGCAATATGCCCAGATGACAATGCACCAGCAATCATTGCACCTGCAATGACCACAACACAGAATGCTCCTGCACTATGATGATGACGTCAGCATGCCAAGTTGCAAGTGCAAGTTGTGCAAGTGGATGGTTGCAGCGTCAAGTTCAGAACTCTTGGACAATAAGTTGTAACTTTTTGAGTACACTTGTCCACACATCATTGGACTACTCTTGATAGTTGGTGGGAGTTCCAATCTTGCTTTTTGAAGACAAGTGGAAAAGGGAACCCTAAGTTCAGCTTGGTGACCAAGGCAAAGCACTTTTTGAAGCCCATAAATACATCCCCTCTTCTCCATTCAAAATACATCTTAGAATATCACTAGTTATCATATTCTCTCCATCTCCATAATTTAGTAGATAGTTTCATTTTATTTTTAGAGTTAGAGGTACTCAACAAAGCTTGAAAAGAAGGAAAGAAAGTGACAACTTCCTCCTTCTCTTCTCGTGGAGTTCTTGTTGGTGTTTTCCATTGTTGAGAGTTGTTCTCCTCAACATAAGCTAGGTAGAATATGCAAAGGATCTTCATGTGTGTAACTTCTATCTCATCTCATTTCCTTTGTATTTTCCTTCTTATAAACATGTCTCATTCTGTTTATATGTGCCTAATTATGTTAAGCATGAACTAAATTTTCTATGGTTGGAATACTTTAACTTTGTAATGAAACTTTGATGAGTTATTATGTTATATTGATGTTCTTGCAATTTGGTTCTTGTACTATAATTCTTTGAACTTATTTTGAGATTGATAACTTAGAATAAGTAGGGTCATAAATACAGAAATGGTTTGTGATTTGAACTCAAGAACTAATGTGGGTAAGTATTTTAATAAGAGAAAACTTTATTAAAACCATGCTAGACTTAGACATAAGGTAGCATAGTCCATAGGGTGATTCTGTAAGGATTTAAAAGACAATAGTGAACTTATTTAGGACTTAGACATAAGACTTATAATGAAACTGAAGATAGTTGCAGAAATACACAAGTCATTTTATTACAACATCAGATGCAATCATTGCAGAAGCAATGATTGCAAGAAAAGTTAAAATCATTGTTTAAATCCTCTCCGTTTCTAAGGAAACGATCATCTCCATTTTGTCCTCTACCCACGAAGCGCTTAAAATATCCAACAACTCATATTAAATTGTGTGTATCATGTCAATTAAAATTTGAGAAAAAGAAAAATATATTAAGCAAAGAAGAAGTTGAGATCGAAAACCCATCTTCCACCGCCGTCCCTCGCCTCTCACCTTAGTACCTCTTGGATGAAATGCTTGTGGAAGCATTCACAACCTATGATATCAAACACATCCACAATCTTTAGATGCAAAGCGCTTTGCTTTGTAAGTACATAGATTGACGAGTGAAATAGGGTACCCATTTTTTCATATTTTATATCAATTAAATAGTTTAATCATTAACTAAATATGTCATTTTACAGATTTATGAATTTCACAGTTTCAAACTAACAACAATTAACAAAAAAATTGCACAGATGCAAATTTAACAAAAATTTTACATGTATAATTATAGAAACCCACGAAGATCAGTAAAAGGGGAGAAGAGAGGGGTTGGTGATGAATGTAGAAGAGAGAAAATTCAAAAAAAAAAAAAGCGTTAACAGATAAGGAATGATCGAAAAAATTAGAGGAGACAAACTCTATTTCCGCCATGTTTCACTATGACCCTTTCGCTCACAACCCACGTTTTTTATCGCCACGAAAAGCCATATACCACTGCAAGACAACATTGCATGCTGAGAAACGAGGAAATCACATTCATGAATGACATAAATCATAAGATTTCAACTCGATGTCTATTGTTGTGATGATGTTTTCGGGTCAAATGAACAATGGTCATAAGAAAGTAGAAGCAAATGGGTTAAAACATGTTGAAAAAATGTAAAAAACAACACTACGGTAGAAGGGAGAAACTGAGGAAACTTAAATAAGGACTAAAAGAGGAGAAAGCAGTGGTTGAAAATGGCAATTTTAGGCAGAGGAGTTGGTGAAATCAGGCAAGAGGGAGAAAGAGGTAGAGTGAGATGTGGGTGATGATATGAGAGAAGATGAGCTTTTTGTTGGAGGTGAGTGCTTGAAGGGGTTCCACCGAGAGCTTGAGTGAGAGACTGATGGAAGAGAAGTGCTTCTGCTTTTTGAGAGAGGTGATTGAGATGCTGTGAGGGTATGAGGGAGATGATGAGAGGTGAAATGTAATGAGATAAACTGAGTAAAGAATGTGAAGAGTTTGAAGAGACGTTTTCTTTTCTTTGACGGATATCTTGAGGCATTTTAAAATTCATTAATTGTGTGATTCATTCAAAGTTGAAATAATATTTTCCAATAACTTCCAACTGAGATCGTTAAAAAAATACTGCTCCGTTTGTATTCAGGTAGATGAATAGATAGATAAAAATATTGTAATTGTGAGGCTTTCATAGGAATAGGAATGGTTATTAAAAATAATAGAATAGTAACAAACACAAACAAATGCATATTAAAGGTATTTATTAATTTTGATATACAACAAATGTCCAACATGCAACAACATATGCCATTTGTCTACAACTTTTGAATAAATTTTACACACATTTCAACAAAAAAAAAATTATATTTAAACCATTTTGATGAGTCTTCTATAATTTTATATATAACCTATTTTTAACACACTTTTCATTAGATTCTGTATTATTTTATTTTATGACACATCACTAACATCGTTGGCTCAGTGGCTGAGACATGGAGGGTCGATTCGGTGCTCCAGTTTCGATTTCCGTAGTAGACAAATTCGGTGTTGGCCAGTACGAAATTTGATACTAAGAACGAGAGCAGAGGTTAATCATTCGTTGAAATCATTGGGACACTCCGTAGGTAGCCAGCTGTTCACAGTCGAGTCGACCACTCCGAAAGGTTTGGCCTCACATCCCTTCATAGCTGGCATGATTGTCTCTTGGAAGGCAAGGCATGACATCTGAATACCCAGGTTCGCTCTAAGGACCGAGGGACTCAACGACATTACAGACTGAGGGACTTCTGTCTTCTCTTGAGGCTCGGCCCCGTCCCCTTGGCTCAGCCAGAGACCAAAGACAGGCAGAACACATTTGGAAAGTCTTATAATTTCGCTGCCATATCTGTAATAGCTACTCCCTCCGTTCTTGATCTTTGGTACTTTTGGCCTTTTATTTTTGTTCCAAAACAATGATACTTTTAAAAACCCAATGTACAATTCACCTAATTTTTCCTAATATATCCTCTATATTTATTTATCCTTTTAGAGTTTCAATGCATGAATTAATTGTCCCAAGACTATTTTACTTTAACTTCAATTATCCCAATACAACTACAAGTGGGGCATTTTAGTACTTAAACAACACAAATTAATGGTACCTTAATATGTGTGTAACAAGCCAAAAGTACCAAAGATTAGAAACGGAGGGAGTATAATGTACATTTATTATTTATTCTTTTTTATTTTGACTCAAGATCAGCATCGTTTTATTATTCTATAAATTCAGAGTCATCGTCTTTTAAACTTCCACAACTCCCAAGTTCAAATTCTTTTACATCCTTCACGGGTTCCTATTAGAATTAGAATGATCTTAAATTGTTATTCAATTTTCAATAAACTTTCTGTTCTGGAGTGGGCCGAAGCCCACTATCCAGTGCTCTGGCGCTAGATCGGCCCAACCGTGGGGCACAAAGCAGGAACCGCATCAACGGCCCTGATCTGTCCGTACGTCCATCCAACGGCCGAGCACGACTCACGCTCACTATTTAAGCATTCATTGCGTCAGTTGTCAGGTACACACTGTTCATCAATACCTATATTTTGCTCGTCCTTTCCTGACTTGGGCGTCGGAGTGTTATCGCAGGTACACCCGCCCGCTGGAGCAGAGCTAGCTGAACGACCGAGGCATACAGAGATCTGAGACCTGGAAAACAGCAAGTAAGGACATCTAAGGCACAGATCAATTGGCGACCACAGTGGGAGCCCGCGCGCTTTCCACCATTCGTACGGATGCCACCAAAGGCAGCTCGGGGCCGACCAAGGGCCACCGCTCGTCTACAAAGTGTGGCTGAAATCCCCACTCGACCACCTCCGGCAGGTGTTGAAGGCATCAGCGCCACCCCCGCACAACAGGTTACCGTGGAACTCCCCGCCGACCTGGTCCAAGAGCTCCGAGGACTACTGCGCGACCGTAATCAGGCCCTGAATCGCAATGATGACCGCCTCACATACCTAGAAGATCAGATCGCCTCAAGGAGAGCGCACACTGCACCAGAACAACGACCTCACCATGAGGGAGCTTCAACCGTGCGGGCACGCCCTTCAAGGGCCCATCGATCGCCTCCGCGAAGGCAGCTGGTCCATCGATCTCCACCCCCGAGGAGGGGACGAGGAGGAGCGACCACCCCACCAAGAAAGACCCCGTCCACGACTGATTATACTTACTGGCCCGAAGAATCGTCGCACGAAGGTTCCTCCCACGGTTCGACTGTTTCGCCCGCCCGTTCTCGAAGCCGATCTGTCGAACGATGCTCGTATCGATCGAAAGCTTGTGCCAAACACTACGGTCAAGATAGACGGGACGCCGGACTTGGACCGTATACTAGACAGATAGACGAATTCCGCATCCCGCGCTCTTTGCAGAAGCCTCCAACCGACCTTAAGATGTACAACGGCATGAAAGATCCGGACGCTCATTTAAAGCACTTTGATATTATGATGAAGTATCGTGGAGCGCCCGGGCCGGTCAAATGCAAGATCTTTCCCCTTACTTTAGAGGGGTCAGCGTTGGATTGGTTCACCGAGCTTAAACCCAATACCATTTCATCCTGGGAACAGATGGCAAGGGTGTTCACCGCTCGGTTTACAACTTCCAAAGTCAAACCAAAGTCCCAAGATGTTCTGATCGCCATCAGACAGGGTCCGGAGGAGTCTTTGAGGAGTTATGTGGAAAGGTTCAACCGAGAAGCCGACCAAGTCAGGAACTTAGACGACAACCAGAGGTTGTTCTTCCTAAGGACAGGACTCTTAAGAGGAACTCGTTTTGAAGTAGAGGTGGGACTCCACATTCCCAGAGACCTGGAGACGTTCCTCAGGCGATCTCAAAGGTTCATGAATTACGAGGAAAGAACGACCGCCATAGAAGCCGCCGAGGCGGGCATGAGTCAGCGCCCGCGACCAGAAAAAGATCAAAGGATTAGGGAAGAGTATAACGGCAGTCGACCGAGCAAGGAAAATAAGGCCAAAAGGTTCGCTGAGCGCACCAAGTTGAACACTTCGTACGCGAACATATTGGCGGAATGTGCGAACACTGAATTCAGGGATATTAAACCACCAGAACCTCTCGTGCTTAAAGACGGGCAGCGCCCATCAAAAAAATACTGTAGATACCACAAGAGCAACGGGCATGACACCAACAATTGCATGGCTCTTAAAGATGATGTGGAGGCCCTAATCAGAAGAGGAAAATTGACTCAATATGTGAAAAGAGATAACGGTGAAACGCGAGAAAGGCAAGTGGCACGTTCACCTAGTAGAGGGAAAGCAGTGGCAAATGAAACGATCAAAGTCGTAGAAGAGGGCGACGATGATGAAGAACCAGTAGACACGAGAAAGTCAAGAGGGAGGCCAGTCGCCATGGTAATCTCGGGAGGAGTCCCCACCAACGCCTCGACCAGCAGATCGATCAAAAGGAGATGGGACGAAATCATGAGCGTTGCCTCGACCTCGGCTCCACGACCACTTAGTGGGCGACCACCCATCTCCTTTGGAGACAAGGATCTCATTGATGGAACCCCCAACTACGAGGTTCCCTTAGTCATAGTAGCAGTAATGGCAAACACGGAGGTTAGGAGAATATTGGTGGACCAAGGGAGTTCAGCAGACATAATATTTGAAGACCTTTTGGACGTCCTAAAAATTTCAAAGGATGATCTGAGGCCGTATAGAGGAACGGTCTTGACCGGGTTTAATGGAGCCTCGACAACTCCCGTAGGACGGATAGAGCTGATGGTAACTTTTGGGGACGACACGATAGAGAATCCCCTCTGTAGGACTGTCAGGACGGATTTCATTGTGTTACCCTGTAAGTCCGTGTATCAATGTAATCATTGGTAGACCAACCCTTGCCCGTTTGGAAGCAGTGCCCTCCACCGTCCACTTGAAAATGAAATTCTACACCAAAGCTGGGGAAGTTTCCACCATCCAGGCAGACTTATTGTCCGCCAAGCGAGTTTTTCTTTTGGGGCTTAAAGAAAAAGGGAAAAGCGTAGCGATAGAAATAGAGAAAGAAATGAAAAGCGGCGGGCAAGTTAACCTGGCCGACCTAGATGCCCGCTATGACCCTGATAGCGAAGAAGAAGAAGGGGACGATCTTCTGACTAAAGAGCTAAAGAAACGAATTAAGCGACCTGAACCAGACGGGGAATTCTATCGCATCATGCTAGGTGACGACCCGGAGAAAACGATCAAAATAGGGAAAAACCTTCCCCCTGAGGTTCGGGATGAGCTCGTTCAATGTCTGAAGGATCATGCAGACCTGTTCGCTTGGAGTACGGCCGACATGCCCGGTATCCCACCCCAAGTAGCCTGCCACCACTTAGCTGTGGACCCGGGAGTAAAATGGGTGGCTCAAAAAAGAAGAGTTCAGAAGGAAGAAAAAGCTCGAGCAGCATGCAAAGCCGTTGAAGACCTGCTCGAAGCAGGGTTCATTAAAGAAATAAAATACACCACGTGGTTATCCAATGTCGTCTTGGTCAAGAAGGCGAATGGAAAGTGGAGGATGTGCGTGGACTACACTGATCTCAACCGAGCATGCCCGAAGGATGCTTTTCCCGTCCCAAGTGTCGATCGTCTTGTCGATAATGCAAGTGGATACAAGATCCTGTCTTTCTTGGACGCCTATTCCGGGTACAATCAGATTGCCATGCACCCACCAGATCAAGAGAAGACCGCATTTATGACGGACAAGGGGAACTTCTGTTACACGGTCATGCCATTTGGATTGAAGAACGCTGGAGCGACCTACCAGCGCATGATGAACTATGTCTTTCAGGATCAGATAGGGGAAACGGTGGAAGTGTATTTGGACGATATGATTGTCAAAACCAAGCAGGACCAAACCCATGTAAACGACTTAAAAGAAGTATTCAAAGAAGCCAGAAAGAATTCGTTAAGGTTCAATCCAGAAAAATGCACTTTTGGGGTTAGAGCGGGCAAATTCCTTGGCTTCCATCTCACAGAAAGGGGAATTGAAGCCAACCCAGACAAATGTAGAGCAGTGACTGAGATGAGACCACCAACGACCAAAAAAGAAATACAGAAACTCAATGGTATGGTGGCCGCTCTCTCTCGTTTTATCTCAAAGGCAGCAAACAAGTCTTTGCCCTTGTTTAAATTGTTGAAAAAAGAGACCACATTTGAATGGACGCCCGAGTGCGACCAGGCCCTCGAACAATTGAAGACATCTCTGGCAGAACCTCCAATTTTGACGACTCCCAAGCCTGGGGAAACTCTTTATTTGTACTTGTCCATCACGGACGAGGCTTTGGCTGCCGTCTTGGTACGAGAAGAAGGAACGAAACAGAATCCAATCTACTTTGTCAGCAAAGTTATGCAAGGACCCGAGCTAAGATATCAGAGGATTGAGAAATTGGCTTTGGCATTGATTGTCTCAGCCCGAAGGTTGAGACCATACTTTGTGGCCCACCAGATCACCTTACGCACCGACCAACCCATTAGGCAAATCTTGCATAGCCCAGATCTAGCGGGCAGAATGATCAAATGGGCTGTAGAATTATCAGAATTCGGAATAAAGTATGAGCCTAGATCGTCTGCAAAAGCACAAGTCTTAGCCGATTTTATCGCAGAATTAACCCCAGGGTCAGAAAACCCAGTTCAGAACTCATGGACTTTGCACGTTGACGGATCGTCCAATGGTAAAGGCAGCGGAGCGGGCTTAATTCTTGAAAATGAGGAAGGGACGACCATTGAAGTCTCCTTGGCCTTCTCGTTTCCAACTTCTAACAATCAGGCCGAATACGAGGCCTGCATCGCTGGGCTGTTGCTCGCTTTAGAGATGCAAGTCAAAAGGGTAGAGCTTCGATCAGACTCACTTCTAGCGGTCTCCCAGATAAAAGACGTCTTTTTAGCCAAAGACGAGATACTCCAGAAATATTTGGCGAAGGTCAAAGAGTTGATGAAGAAGTTCGAGCATGCTGAAGTCAAGCACGTCCCAAGGTCGGAAAACATTAGGGCGGACATCTTGTCCAAACTAGCAAGCACCAAAAAGAATGGTAACCATAGAAGCGTAATACAAAAGGTCCTATCTCAACCAAGTGTGAGGTTAGATACGGCCTTAGGAGCAGAGATATGTACGATCGAATCAACGCCTTCCTGGATCGCCCCCATCTTTAACTACATAAAGAACGGGGAGGAACCCAGCGACCCAAAAGAAGCTGCTCTCGTTCGCAGGCGAGCATCGTCGTACTCAATAATAAACGAGCAGGCAACGAGAGAAGAGCTTGACCTAGTGGAAGAACTGCGGCACAAAGCAGCACTCAAAGAGACGTTGGTCAAACAGAACATGGCCACAAGACACAACGCCAAGGTCGTTCCTAGATCGTTTGAAGTGGGACAGCTCGTCCTAAGAAAGGCAGATATCGGTCAGAAGAATGCTGGCCAGGGCAAGCTAGCCCCAACTTGGGAAGGACCCTACAGAGTAGCTGCCAAGACGGGCAAAGGAGCATATATCTTAAAGACCATGGGTGGAGGGATGATTGCAAACACTTGGAATGCAACAAACCTTAGAAGATATTTCACTTGATGCCATGTAATATATGAAAGAATGTCATGTTTCCAGTTTAAAGATGAATAAAAATCAAAACGGGCGGGACACTCTTTTTCCCTGCGGGGTTTTTTATTGAGGCCCGCTGGTCCGTCAATAGAACGACGAGGAATTTCTTAAATTCTTGATTATGGTGATTGATCCATCCAATAACGAACAAACCCTAAGGCGAGTTAAATTCAAACCGAGTTTGATAAACTGCCAAGGGTCGAACTTAAGCGACCTTAAGTCTGAATTCGCTTGCAAACGAGCTAAATCTAAAGTAGAAACTTGGTAAGCTGTTTGCAGGTAGCTTCGCAAGCTTAGACCGACCCATACGAACATGAAGAATTCAATAGTTAGATAAAGCAAAAATCTAAATAAACGATTATAACAAAGAGGTTTAAACATTAAAAGTTACCCGGAGAAAACCGGGCTATTTGGTGATTACAAGTAAAGGACGGCCACGAGACCCCCAAAGCAAAAAACGATACATTCTTGAAAAGGAAGACAAAGACAATCAAAGTCCAAACGGACGAGTACAAAGGGAGTAGCTCATTCAGGGCAACGATAGACGATCGTCTCCTCTTGGATAACGTTCCCATCGTCGTCTTTCTCCGCGAGGCGAACGATTTGCCCGTTTTTCAGGAAGTGGTCGTTGTTCACTATCTCTGTATTAATCTCCAGCGATGGGTAACAATACCGAATCTGAGCTACGGCCTCTTCGAAACGCCCGCTAGCAATAGAGATGGTCATGTCTTCCAGGGCCTCCAGGTCGCCCCTCGCCTGATCACGCTCGCCTTCGACGGCCTTCAGACTCTCCTCAAGACCGACCACCCGCTCCTCCAGCTGTATAACCTTGGTAGACTGCTCGGCCAAACCGGCAGTAGCGGTGGCAAGTTTGACCTCAGCATCTACCTTGGCTGTCATGGCCGCATCACGCTCGGCAGTAACTGCGCCAAGTGCGTCCTTCGTGGGTTGGAGGGCGACCTCAACATCCTCTAGTTTCTTTTTGGTGCTCTCGAGCTCTGCTCGCAAATCTGTAATATGTCCAAGAGCGGACTTATACTTGTCAGTTTTATCCAAAAGATCACCCTCCAACCACAAGTTTCTGTGAAGTAAGCGCATACCTGCTTGGCGGCCGGCCTCCTCAGATTTGTAACGAGCAAGCTTTTGAGAAGCTGCTTGGGCAATTTCGGCTACGAAGAGGAGGGGATCGGCCTTCAAACGTTCAAAATCCACATCCTTGAGATCGTCCAAATCCAAAGACGACCTTCTTGATACCTCTCTTCTTTTTTGAGGAGGATCAAGGTCGATCGGAATAGCGTCCAGAGGACCTTGAGCCCGATCTCTCTTTTTGGAAGATAAGTTTGTTCCTTGATCGCCCCCAGTAGGTCTATGATCGCCTTCAGCACGAGATGGTTGGGACGAAGAGGCAAAGGACACCTTCTTCTGCTTCCTTGACTTTGTCTTCGCCAAAAGAGCTTCAAAACCGATGCCCGTCATTTCAGCTGGAAAAGCAAAAAGATGAGTTAGGAGGCAGGGTAAATAAAGCACGATTAAAGTAAACGAAAATAAAGGCACACCAAGTTTGTTTTCGGCTTGCTCGGATGTCCGGAGACAAGCGAATTTATTGCAGGGGATGACTCCTTCTGGCAGCCAAGTAACCAAGGTCTCTAACATCTGAATACTCTCAAGATCATAGTCGCTCAGCCTCCTTTGATGCCGATAATGGATTGTGTCGCGATCGTAGTGCGAGTGCGACCAACCTAGAGGAAACTTCATTGAGGAAACACGACCTTCGTCATCCACGGTTCCCACCATTGCCTTAGCACGATCATTAACAGGGACGACCCAGAGGAAAGCGTGCCTCCAAGTTTTTACCGATTCGCAAAATGGCTTAAAGAGCCTGATCGTGTTCTTCCGTCCCTTCAAGGAAACTTGCTCCCATCGCCTGGGTTCGCTCCTCATCTCCACTGTGCGACTAACGTCAAACAATGAGAAGAAAAGACGGCAATTTACCTCCCGATCAAGAGCGGCCATTATTACCTCGAACGACTTAACCAGCGCCCAAGCATTAAAGTGAAGTTGAGAAGGGGCAACACCGAGAGTCCTTAAGACACGCCTCTGAAAAAATGTAAAGGGAGGTCGCACCCTCAAATCACGAAGGACGTTGGAATACATGATAAATTTTAAAGAACTCGGGATTACGGCAGCATGCTCGTCAGGTCTTACGCCCTCCGCTCGCCATTCCTGATCACCGTAACCTATTAACTTGGTGAAGAGAGGCAACACCTCATCACCAGGGGGGAAGACAGAGCGTTCGTTGATTATAGCGGAGGATATCCAGGAGCGGTCGACATCAACCCTACCCCTCCAATCGTGCTCTTCGGGCAGTACCTCGTTGACTGGAACCGGAGGGGGCGAAGGATTCATTCGGGGAGACTGGACGGAATCGACCGTGTTTGACGAGCGTCCGGAGGACGATGAAGAAGAGAAATCGGTAGAAGAAAAGGTCTCAGATGGGAACCCGCTCGTGCCGACATCTCCGGAGTGAGCATGCTCAGCCATACTGGCAGGTAGACGACCGGAAATTCTCGCAGTTTTCTTTGTTCGCGCCACTGCGTTGACCTGTGAGGAGAAGGAAAGTCAGGCTCACCCTAAACGATGAGTTGCCGAAGGGGGCGACAAGGTCGACCCCGAGCCTGACGCCCCCTCCTCGCCCTATGCAAGCAAAATTAGCCAAAATAAACAAGACGAAAAGGGCATACCTGGAGTGGGAGAGAAGTTCGGTCTAAGGGTAGTATACTCCTTGATGAATAAAATCAACCGACCAGAAGAATAAGATCGCCTGAGTTGAAACTTATGCACGGGTAAACACCTGGCCAGAATAAAGAAGCAAGCTTTTTGATCGGTCTAAGAGTTTGCGACCGTTTTTTTTGAGCTCCGACAATAAAAGTGGAAACTGAGAAAGAGAGGGGGCAACATATTTATAAAGATTGGAAAGCAAGCAAGCCAAACGACACGACCCCTCACTTGCACACGCCTTGAAAACCAGACCGCCATCATGACAAAGCGCCACCTTTTTCAGAATTCGAGGCACCATTAATGATCCCTAGGGAAAAGCGAAACGTCACTTCCTGACAGGAGCCACGAATCAGAAACGATCATAAAACAAGCCCACGCCCGCCACACGAGCGACCTTGGCTTGGGGGGCAACTGTTCTGGAGTGGGCCGAAGCCCACTATCCAGTGCTCTGGCGCTAGATCGGCCCAACCGTGGGGCACAAAGCAGGAACCGCATCAACGGCCCTGATCTGTCCGTACGTCCATCCAACGGCCGAGCACGACTCACGCTCACTATTTAAGCATTCATTGCGTCAGTTGTCAGGTACACACTGTTCATCAATACCTATATTTTGCTCGTCCTTTCCTGACTTGGGCGTCGGAGTGTTATCGCAGGTACACCCGCCCGCTGGAGCAGAGCTAGCTGAACGACCGAGGCATACAGAGATCTGAGACCTGGAAAACAGCAAGCAAGGACATCTAAGGCACAGATCACTTTCAAAGGGTCGAACCTTTTGGAAAATAAAATGTTGAACCCAATTACAAATGTAAAACTCTTAATGCATCCAGATTTTTGTTTTTAAAATTTAATACAAACATCTCCATTAAAAAAAATTAATACAAACATTTGCAACTTATTTAATACAAATAATAAAGAGGAGATTTTAAATTTTCGTATAACTGGAGTGGGTGAAGTTTATAGGTAACCAAAGATAAACCTATTTTATAAATAAAAGTAAATTAGAAATATATATGTGTGTATATATATATATATATATATATATATATATATATATATATATATATATATATATATATATATATCCAACATGGTTGGTCCAAGTGGTAACTGGACTTGGATCTCACCCCAAGCTCTCGAGTTTGAATATTGGGTGTGGAAAAAACTCTGTTGGGAAGGGAGAACCACACGGGCCGGCAAAATCGAAAACTCGTGGTCAACTAAGTTCCCGCCGTAGATTAGTCACCGGCAAAGTCGGTGGAAACTACGCACCAATGACATGGTATACTGATTGGGTCAACCATCGAGATCGAGTATTCTGATTGTGTCGATCACCAATTCCAATTTTTAAACACATCCTAAAATTATTGTTTATCGTTAGGTATGTGTTTTTTTTCTAAAAACTCTATGATTGTTAGGGTGTTAATAATCGATCTAATCCAATAAAAACCGCAACTAACATGAAAAATTGCAAACAAAAAATCTGAAAATTGCAACAACCAAAACTTTGGATTGGTTGGATTAATCTTCAGTCTCTCAAATAGAACCGATCGAATCTATCTATCTATTTTTTGTTACAGGAATCTATCTATCTATCTATCTATATATATATATATATATATATATATATATATATATATATTCTCCATATTTAATATATTTTTAAAATAAACTAATGGTGATAATAATGTTGACCGAATAACCATCCATTCGCTTTCAATCAATAAGTATTTAAAATTTGATGTCAAAAAACAAGTATTTAAAATATAAAAACTACGTGAACATGTCTCGTTACTTTTACTATCTTGCTAATCTTGCATTTTCTTTTGATTAAAATTGTTCCTTAAAAGAGTTTTTTATCTCATACATTTAACTTCATAATAGTTTGGTTGTGTTTTTTTAATACAATAATTTGGTTATTTTTAATGTTCTTCTTATTTATTTTCCACTTTTATTGTGGCATGATGTATGCATAAAACAAGTGTTCGATGAAAATTTCCTTAACAATTGTTTGTATCTAAACTCGCACTCACTCTGTAACAAAACTTAAGAAAAATAATTTATGTATTTAGTCTAAATTTAAATCAAATACAGACTTTTTGCTTACATTTTGTTATAGAGGGAGCAACATGTTTTATTGAAGTTAATTTTGCCTATTAAAAACCACTTATCAGTAAAAAAAACACTATTATTTGGCCCCCGCATAAAAAATTAGCTAGCTCCGCCACTGGACACGGGCGTTGCAGCATTCACTCCCGCAGGAACTTCAGTCAAATTTACAATAGAACTTCATCATCTTCTTTCAACTTTGAATAGTTGTTTCTATTTTATTTATGGTTTTCATCCAACTCTGCATAATATCCACATGTTTCACTTTCTTATTATGTTGTCTTTTTTTCTTTCTAATTATGGGGTCAATTTTTATATTTACATTTGATGTATATGCACAGTTATTATACTATATATTTCATAAACTAACATCGTATGCCCAATGACATATGCTACCCTAGGACATGTAGGGCGGTCGACCTGGTGCTCCCGGTTGACCTCGGTGTTGGCCAGTGCAAAAAAGAAGATTGGAACATACTTAAAATATAAAATGATGAAAAAAATGATGAAAGGTGAATAATATTTTTTTAAAACCTTGGCACTTAATTTAACTTAAAACATACTTAAAATGGTAAAAAAAACCCAAAATATAAACTTTTAATTTAACTAATATAATATTAAAATTCTGTCATTTTCATTGTGACCTGACCAAGTCACCAATCCTAAAATAATATTTGTAGGTCACTTCTTTTTTTAATGTGTTTTTAACATATAAGAATAACCACAAACATATCATGCAGTCCAACGTTATTTTAATATTGTGCACCTTAATTAATGTTTCCTGAAGACTATATTTAAATTATAGGATTATGTCGGACAATGTTTTCTTTAATATGAATGCATCGATGTAAGATAGTATTTTTCTTTTTTATTAAACTATTAGTCATACAACAACTAATTGATTTCAACGACGTGAAGTTTTAGTTCTGAAATTTTCAGAATCCACCTATTTTCTTAGCAAATGAGATTGAGTTTTAAAAATACTTAGGATGTTCAATTTCAATGTGTTTGTTAATGTTCTTTTTTAATTTTATAATTCTCTTATTTAATTTATAGTTATATTTTAATTTTCAGTCACGGGAATTTCAGCTACATTTACAATAAAATCCCCAATCATATTCTTTCAACACTGTATAGGGGCTTCTATTTTATTGGTGATTTTCATTCAAACATGCATGATACTCACGTGTTTCACTTTCTATTTGTGTTGTCTTCTTTGTTTTGGTCATTTCGCACCAACAGTGTTAAAAGCATACTTAAATTAGTGTTTATTTTTTTATCTTTCTTTCAATTTTATATAGATTCTTCTCTTTTTATACTTTGATGCTATTCATAATACTTTTTTTATTCCATCGTAATTTTTCTATACCTTTAATACTGAATGAACCAAATGTTGTTAAATAATTATTTGAATGCCATAATAATTGAATAGACCAAAAAACTGAAGGTTGAATAGTGGTTTAATAAAATCCATCAACAGCAAGTGGCCATTGTCTCTCACTATATACACGTCGCAAGCATGCATAAGGTTTTGGTCTATGAAATAACACATGGCTAGCATGCATCATATGTTATGACAACACATCACAATATTTATGTTTCACATAATCATTCATTCCGCATATTTTCTCTCGATTTTTTTTCTTCATTTTATTTAGATATAAGCAAGTCTTTTTATTTGTTTGATTAAGATAAAACTATAACTCAGCTCTATAATAATTGTTAACTTTACTTTTCAATTTTTTATTAGTATCTTGAATTTATAGTTAGCACTGCTATTAGAAGTGAATAAGGTGTTGGAGACATCAAATAAAAACTCACATATATATAAGGTGTCAGCATGCATGGTTTCTCTAATTATTAAACTGTGTAAAGTGACTTGCATGCTGACCATCTGTATAACAAATATTAATAATTTACTTTATTTGTTACATTTAGCATTTTTTCGCACTACCGATTGAACTCCGTCTATTTATATAATAGAAGGCAAAAAGTGAGAAAAATAATTTGAGTTGTTTAGTTAAATTTTTTTATTATTATTTTTGACAAATTATTATTATTATTATTATTATTGACTGAATGAAAAACGTGAAGCCACCTAAATTACCATCCAGACCAGCAGAGTGTTTTATAAGTGGAGTGGGAGTGAGAGTGAGAGTGAGCAGGGGCACTGACTCACATTTCAAGCACCACCACCATTCCCCCAATGCCTCCCGATCAACACAACTCTCCTATTTCACAAATGCAGCACTACTACTACACCACCACCACCGACGACGAAGACGATAATCTTATCAACGATAACGACGAGGATTGTTCAAAAGGAGAATCCAACGTTTACAGGAGAATTTTTTTATACGATTCTCGGCGGTGGGAAACGCTGAACAGGGTGTTTCTGTTGGTGGTGTGTGCGACGGGGCTGTTTGTGGACCCACTCTACTTCTACGCGCTCTCTATAAGTGACACGTGTATGTGTCTGTTCATTGATGGATGGTTCGTCATTACCGTAACGGTTATTCGGTGCATGACAGACGCGTTGCACCTCTGGAACATGTGGTGTCAGTTCAGCAGCGTCGCTAAGAAACGCTCCTCTTACTTTGGCAGTTCCACCACCACACTCTCATGTGTTCTTCACTATATCAAAGCCAATGGTGGTTTCTTCTTCGACCTCTTTGTCATTCTCCCTCTTCCCCAGGTATTTATTTTCCTCTTAATTAAACAGCTAGCATTTGTCATTATTATTGTTATTTTCTTTGAACTCTATTGCTCAATTACTTTGTCACGTTATAGCATTTTGATTGTGTGACTTTATTATTGTTATTATTTCTTTTTGGAGAAAATAATGATATGAGAAGAGGGAGGGAGGAGGGAGACGACAAGTGCATGATACATGCAGATTGTGATGCTTACCGGCATTTCACAATAACCTATCTAGCTTCTTTCCTCAATTGTTTTTGAAATAGCAATTTTTATTCAACTTTTTTTTTTTGAAATACAAAACTTTTAATCATGAATACTCAAAACTTTTTTTTTTGACAAGACTCAAAACATATTACAATCAAACAAAAGGACCAAGGCACAAAACTTATTTATTTACAAAAGTTACAAATAAGTTTTGTACCTTCATCATTTTGTAAATTATTAAGATTCGAAGAGTTGAAATGGAAGATTCAGAAACTAACTCATGTCTCATCTAATTAATTAATTAATGACTAATATTTGTATTAAGAGCATAAATGAAACATTCATATTTGTTTGACTTCTGTATCTTGTGAGTTTTTTTTACATACATATCTTGTGAGTTAAAATGTTTTTTTAATCAATTTTTTTTTGTTTTTTAATTCTCATTTATGAGACATTTTACTTAGCTAATAGAGGTTTATTTGGAGGAATTAATTTATGAACAGTACAAAAATATTTTACATAAGCATTCAACGATAATTGGTGCTATTAATGAGTTTAGTAAATAATTTGTTTATTTATTAAATGATTTGAAAATGCATTAAATGCACATGTAAAATACCACAGATGATGCATAGAAATTAAATTCATTTTAGTTATTAATGTTTCAATCGAATAACTGATGTATCTGGCTTATATTATAAGTCAGATACATCAGTTATTCAATAAATTTAAAATTGTAATA
This sequence comes from Astragalus glycyphyllos, assembly GCA_963573325.1. Taxonomy (NCBI): domain Eukaryota; kingdom Viridiplantae; phylum Streptophyta; class Magnoliopsida; order Fabales; family Fabaceae; genus Astragalus; species Astragalus glycyphyllos. The sequence continues at coordinate 31,498,046 of OY754311.1, read as the reverse complement.
TTTTCTTATAATAATGGCTAAGCTAGAGTGGTATAATTGTAAACAACTCTTTTTTGGGAAACAACTCTCTTGATACCAACTGAAAAGATATTCCATTTTGTAGTTGGCTCAAAATATTGGGCAAAAATAAGTTCATTTGAAGTTTTCAATTAAAACTCTGTTTTTATCCAAAAATGTTTGAACAGATGAACCGACAGCAAATTAAAAACAAAATGATATTTTGGTGTTTTGACCGCTAGCAAGAAGACATCTGGCCATTATGTTCGTGTTTGGGTAGAAAGAGAAGACTCTCTGTTTGACAACAAGTAGCAGATAGCGGGTAAACTATAACGGATAGTGGATAGCGGATAAGCTAACAGATTGAATTTAAAGTGTTTGGTGAAATTAGTAGTTGAACTAGTTTATAAATATAAATTTTGTAATTAATGTTTAAATATGAGAGAGAATATTCATTTAATGGAGGATAAATGAGAAATTAATTAAAGTAGCAAGAATAAAAATGAGAGAAAAATGAAACGTTATAAGCTACTCATGCCATACACTTGTTTGGCAAACACAATCCGCTAGCTTATAGCGGATAAACTCATTGTAAGTGTTTGACATGACTAGCTTATAACATTTTTTTACTAGCTTATAGCGGTTTATGAAACGCTACTTGAAATATCGATTGAGTTTGTAGCTTATAGCGTTTCATTTTTCTTTTATTTTCACCCTTACTATTTTAATTAAATTCATGTTTTAATCATCCATTAACCTAAGAGCACTTGGATGGTAGGGCTCTCTTCCAGCTTAACCAGGGTAGGTCCTGTGTTCGAATCCAGTCTTAGGTATGCAAGAGTGTTAAGTCTCTTGAGGAAGAGCGCACAGAGGATACCCGGTTTATACCACAAAAATCCTCTATTATATGAATAATTTCTTTCATTTTGTAGCATTAATTACAAATGTTCATTTATGTGATTTTATATTTATAAGCTAATTTAACCGCTAATTGCAATAAACACTTCAAATTTAATGTGCTAGCTTATCCACTATCAGCTATAAACTAGTTTATCCGCTATCCGTTCTTTTTTTGTCAAATAGAGCCTTACTCATTCGCTATAAGTTAGCGGGTTGGAATTGCCAAACAGAGCCCTTGATTTCTTTGTGGGACTAAAATACAAGAAGTTTCATTTCTTCTACCCAATCGCCAAAACAATGGTCACTCCCTAGCTAATTGTGAAAAGAAGACTGGTTCCGTTGCTTCCAATGAAGATCCCGAGTCTTATAACTTATAAGGATATGTCCACTCATGTGGTTAATCGCAAGATAAATGCTCCACGTGCCTAAGAATATAAGGATTGTATTATTGGTCTTTATGTACTTAACCGTTCCTAACTAGAATACCTCTTCTAAACCTTATCACAATGCTAGTTATTTGCATCAAGAAATAAAAAGATATTTGCATCAAGAAATAATGGCTCCAAATTTCATTAATTATTCGCATACCACCTTGATCGCATCAACCACTTGCTTGCAGTCAAGCTAAAAATCAACATTATGGATGTCAAGTTGATTCAGCCACTGAAGAGCCTCTAAGAATCCCATAGCTTCAATTTCAATTGGTTGCAAAAAACCATCAAACCAAATAGTCTTCGCCTTGATAAACCGCTCTGTGTGATCCCAGATGCACATTCCCAAACCGAAGCAAGAAATATGATCAAACCAGGCCCCACCCACGTTGCACTTCACGGGGCCTAAAGCTGGAGCTGTCCAACGCTTTTGTTGAATGTCTGTGGTCTGCTGCTGCACATTCAGGCGCTGAATTGGCTGTTGGGAATTATGTGAATAGTTGTGGAATTACCAAGCAAACATCAAGGATTTGGCTTCGTGGAGAACCAAACGATATACGGTCTATCAACAGTGTTCCAAACAGTGTCATTACGACGTTTCGAAATGCACCAAACCGCAGCTGCGAAATCGATTTTTTCCTCGCTGTCGAATTTGTCCAGCAGGTGAAAAATGAATTCCTTTGCGCTCTCGGCTTGCTTATAATCGTCCCGCATCGAATTCCAAAGGCCAACTGCGTCCCAAATTTGTTGTGCCTTAGGACAACTGGAGAAAAGATGCTACTCGTTCTCCGAATACTCGCTACACATTGGACAAATTTCGGTACAAGGCACTCGCTTTCGCTGAAGATTACATCGAGTTGGAAAGCATTCTATGACTATTGAGATTCCTATGATTAATTCGACCCGTGTCATGTGCATCATAATATTATTCATGATTTGAAAGTTATTGACAAGTTTTTGGAAAATAGGGATGAGGGGGATCTACATGATGCCTCTCTCAACATAGGATGATTCTTCATTCATTGTGGTTTTGTTTAAACCTCAAAAGTACAACCTATTAAGGATTATAAGATTTAAGGTTAGCAAGATTATTGGCTTCTCTCCATAAGTTTTGGTTTATGCGCTTCGTGATTTATTTTCTCAATAAATTTATGGTTATTAAAAATCATCTGTTACTAAAAAAAATGCAAGGTTGGTAAGCTTAGGAGTTACAATTTTTGAAAAAGTATGTCTAATTTAGTAATTTATTGTTAGCAACATTCATTACAATACTAATACAAATAATAATAATTTTCATTTTATAAATTTCTCTGTTGCATACATCTCTCAAAGTGTACTGCAAATATAGTTCTTGTAATAATTCCAAGAAAGAAATCGTAGTAGGAAAAACACTAGAAACATTAAATAAAAGTTATAATTAAACTCGATTTCTCCTTTTCTATTTTGCAGATTTTGCTATGGGTGACAATTCCATCTCTGTTAAAGAAAGGCTCAATCACGCTGGTGATAACGGTATTCTTTATAATGTTCCTCTTTCAATACCTTCCCAAAATTTATCACTCAGTTTGCATCTTGCGTCGCATACCAAACCTCTCTGGTTATATTTTCGGAACTGTTTGGTGGGGATTTGCTCTCAACTTGATTGCTTATTTTGTCGCTTCCCATGTAAGTATATGTATCTTCTGTTAAACCATCGATTATATCCTAATTTAAATAAGCTTGTTAAATATAGTATATCTAAATCATATTACCTCTTGACTTAATTGCAAATGAAACAGGCAGCAGGGGCATGTTGGTACTTACTGGGAGTTCAAAGGGCAGCAAGATGCCTAGAAGAGCAATGTAGGAAAACAACTGGTTGTGGCCTAAAAATATTGTGTTGCAAAGAACCTATATATTATGGAACCAAAACCATGTTGAAAGACAAAACGAGGTTGTTATGGGCACATAACAGGGAAGCTAGGTCTACATGTTTGGCTAGTGCTGATAAATATAACTATGGACTTTATGAATGGAGTGTTCAACTTGTAACAAATGATAGTCGATTAGAAAAGATACTCTTGCCTATCTTCTTTGGCCTAATGACTCTCAGGTCTCTTTTCTCATCCCCTGCTCCCTCTCTACTCATCTTTTGTTTAATTTCGTTAAAGTTATTGTTGCTTCATAGCTACTCTTATCTCATAACTTTTTCTTTATATGTAGCACTTTTGGGAACCTCCAGAGCACAACGGAAACTGTAGAAGTCATTTTCAACATTATTGTGTTGATTAGTGGCCTCATTCTTGTTACTATGTTAATTGGTAACATCCAGGTACATAATAAGCACTAGCTTCATAGACACACTAAAATTAATTCAACTGTTGATTACACAATTACATGTTAATTTGTTGTCATAGAAATGATATGTATGTTGTCTTGAGCTGATCCATTAGCTTCAACATTTGGACAAAATGTAAATTTTATGGGCTAGACATATGTTAAGGAGTAAATATTCAATTTTGTCCCTCAAATTATTAGGTTGTATCAACTTAGTCTCTCACATTATCGATATTTCAAAATCATTCTTGTAATTGCAAAAGGTTAGTTAGGTAAGTCCCCTTTTGGTATTCGCGTGGACCATATTGATATTAAGTTAATAGTGTTAGGGATACATTTGAAACTAAGTGAATAATGTTCGCGACACTATTAGAATTTTTTTTTTGTGGTGGTAGGTATTTTTACGTTCTGTAATATCAAAGAAGCAAGCGATGAAAATGAGGATGAGGAACATTGAATGGTGGATGAAAAAAAGACAGTTGCCACAAGGGCTCCGACAACGTGTGCGTAACTACGAGCGACAGTGTTGGGCTGCTATGCGTGGGGTTGACGAATGCGAGATGACCAAAAATTTGCCTGAGGGTCTTAGAAGGGACATCAAGTACCATCTTTGTTTGAGTTTGGTGAAACAGGTAAGCCTCAAAAAGGTGTCAAAATGCATACTCCTTCTGGTCCTTATTATAAGAAAAAATTACAGTTTTAGGTTCATTGAATTACTGATATATATGGCCTAATATAAGTCATAGATTAATTATTCAATGAACCTAAAACTGCAAAATTTTCTTATAATAGGGATGAATTGAAAAAACCACTTCCTAATGCATAATTTCAAATAAAAAATAAGCTCTCCCTGGCTTCATTTTTTCCACCAAAATTTTAAACTTATTTTTGTCCAGGTACCGCTATTTCAGCATATGGATGATTTGGTTTTAGAGAACATTTGTGATCGTGTGAAATCCCTTGTATTCACAAAAGGAGAAACAGTAAGTTCTAAATTGCATTATCACTGTATAAAAAACTCATGTATATAAGCATGCTTTTATATATAGTATTTAGCATAAGTGTCAATTTTGGCCTAACCCAACGAGCCGGCCCAATGACCCAGTGCTCAGTATAGGCTCAAAAAATAGAGGCCCAACAAGAAACGAAACATTTTGCATTTTTTTGTATTTTTCTTTGTTAAAAATTAGGTTGGATTGGCACAATATTTTGGTCTAGGCTACAAAAAACACAGCCCAATTGATAATTGAGCTGGCTTAGCCCAACCCACTTTTGCACTTTGGCCAATTCGACCAGACGATCTAGTTTGACAGCTCTAGTATTTACGCGCTATGCAAATTGTTAATTGTTAGCAAGAAACACTAAAATTATGTATGTGATTAATCTTGGTGCATGCATGCAGCTAACTAGAGAGGGAGATCCAGTTCAAAGAATGATATTTGTGGTAAGGGGTCACCTACTAAGCAGTCAAGTCCTACGAGACGGTGTAAAAAGTTGTTGCATGTTAGGCCCAGGAAACTTCAGTGGTGATGAAGTTCTATCATGGTGTCTAAGAAGACCATTTATAGAACGACTTCCACCATCATCATCAACTTTAGTCACTCTTGAAACTACTGAGGCATTTGGGCTTGAAGCAATGGATGTGAAGTATGTGACACAACATTTTAGGTACACTTTTGCTAAGGAAAAAGTTAAGAGAAGTGTTAGATATTACTCACCTGGTTGGAGAACTTGGGCTGCTGTTGCTATTCAATTGGCTTGGAGAAGGTATAAACATAAGTTGACTTTGACTTCTTTGTCATTTATTAGACCTCGTAGACCTGTTTCAAGGTCTACTTCTATGGAAGAGGACAGGCTTCGTCTTTATACAGTTTTGTTAACTTCACCAAAGCCTATTCATGATGGTTTTGACTCTTCATGACAGTATGTGTGTGAGTGTAATAACTCTGGTAGTGTAGCTTGTTTCTTGATTACAGTGATGCTGAAAAATATTCAATCGTAGGATGTTTTTGGATTTTAATATTACTTTTTATTCATCACCATTTTCTCTATTTTTGTGTGGTTTTGAAACAAACCTAACAATTTGAGATGCGACGGGCGACAATGTTTGACCCACCTACCTAATTCAATTTGCTCTGTAGCCATCTGTTAACCATGCTTACAGCAATTCTATGTATTTCCTAGACTTGGATTCCTTGTTGTAATTGTGTAACACAATTATTAATCTCAACCATTCAATTTTGATTGAACAACTTATAGACTATTTGAAATTGTGGTCATTTTGACAATTGTCGTGTCCCGATACATGTTTTAACAAAAGTAACAACTTTTTAGTGTTTGGTTATGGAGTGATGAAAAATGATTGTGAATAAATTGATTTTGTAAAAAATTTTTTTTGTCCAAAAGCTGATTGATTAGATGAAACTGGGCAAGACCCAAACCAATACAACTCGATAGTTGACACTAGCCCAAACTAATATGGGACTTACACATAGGCGAGAGGCAGCCAAGCCCAACTACGGAGCAAGGCCCAACCCAACCCAATAACTAATAGTCTTGACCAGGACGGGTCTTACACAAAAAAGGAAACGAAAGACCATAATTGGAAACAAATTGAAAAACAAGGTAACCCTAATTCGGCAATGGAGCCTTCATCACGTTCCACCAACATCACCAACCTCAATTATTGCAAATGGTCTTCAATTGGATCCAGAACTCTGATTCTACTCACGATGTGTTTTGCTCTTCGCTATTGATCTCAGATCCAGAGTACTAATGGAGCTTCAATACCACGAGGAAGATTAAGGACCTCACCACAAAGTCAATCATCTCCTCCCTTGAAGCACCAACTTTCTGTCTTTGCCAATAGCTTTGCGAATCTTCTGTGGAGGATTTGCGAGCCAATTTCCCCTCAGTACACCACGATCTCCCAACTCAGCAATGCAATGGGCCACTTCATTCCCTTCCCAGTGAGTCCATGTAAAGCCACATCGTTGAAATTGCTTTTTCAACTCATAAATATCTTGTATAATGCTTCTGATTTCTTCCTTTATTGCTTTTCCCCTGCAAATCTCTATCAACAACTGATTGTCTGATTCAAATATAACCGAGGAGATCTGGAGATTGGTTGCCATTGAGATGGCTTCTCTTAGAGCAAGCGCTTCAGCAGCAATAAGAGATGGAGCAACCAGGGTATTAGTAGCTGCCGTGAGACAGGTACCAGTTGAATCTCTAAATATAATCCCCACGGACACTCTGCTGGTTGAAAGCAGCATCTGAGTTAACTTGAACTGAGCTTTCTAGTGGTGGTCTCCAATAAGACCCTCCCCTAATAATATCATTGTTTTCCTTTTCAACTCTATTAGCTTCATTGGACTGAGTGATCTCAGTAGCAAGAAGTTGAGTTAGCATCAATGCTTGCATTGGATTAGGGTTTCTATCCGCGAACACTTTCTCATTCCTCATTTTCCAAATTGACCATAGTGCATAGAATAGGGTAGATGTTCTCAGATGTTGAATGGAGGCATCTCCTTTAAATTCTTGAAGAAGGTTCTGAATCCACACTTGAATGGATTGTAACCCCACTCTAGAGGGTGTAGAGCAGATCTGGAGAGCAACCCATAAAGGTTCCACCCACTGGCATAACAGAAAGGTGTGCTCAAGAGTTTCAGGCTCTAGAGAGCAGATAGGACACAAATTAGATGATGAAATTTTCCTTCTATAAAGGGCCTCTTTGAGAGGGAGAGCATTGTTAATTAAATTCCACACGAAATGCTTAATCTTCTCAGCTACCTGTGCCTGCCAAATGATCTTCCACACATAAGGATGAACATTGTAAGAGCTTGAGACAATAGCCCCATTCAATTGGTCTTGGTCCACTAGCCTTCCGTATGCTGATTTGATTGAGAACAATCCATTTGAAGAAAAAGGCCAGAATAACTTGTCTTCATTAGCTGTCCAAGAGATTGGAGTTTGGAGGGCAGCTATAGCACTAGAAGGACTCAAGTGCTCTCTCAATAGAGTAGTTTATGTTTGGATCAATTCCGTCAAAGTGAGTTAAAAATAAATTTTAGAGTGTAAATCACTTGGATAAGAAAAACCTACAAACTCTAGCTTCAAATTAGAATCATTCGAGGTAAAACAATTATACTATAGAACAAAAACAACTTTATATCTCCAAAAGAAATCCAAAAATACATACACTTAATAAAAGACAGTGAATATGGGAAGTTTAAATTAGAAATTTAATAAAAGGTGAACACTCTCATAATCTAGAGTTTTGTAGGGTATGGCACCCAAAATCCTACCATTTAATGACGATAGTTATTATATTTAATTATTTTAAAATAAATATAAATTTTGAGCTAATTTTACCTACAAAATATTGATACCCAATATAAACTCAAGAGTATCATAGATATCTACCGCATAGATCTTTGATTAACTTTGTAGTTGATTTAGGACACTATCTTGGCTTCCCTTTAGTCAAAGGTCGTGTTCCTAGAGATGTTTATAATGGTTTCTTTGATAAATTTCACAAGAAGTTATCTTCTTGGAAGGGAAATTTTCTAAATATATAAAGCTGGGAAGGCTTGTCTTGTGAGATCAGTTACTACAACTATCCCTCTGTATACAATGCAGCTTCACATGCTTCCTAGCTTTGTTTTCAATCACTTAGGTCGTATTTTGAGAAGCTTCCTTTCGGGTGGCGATGAGCTATCTAGAACTTGGAACCATATCAATTGGGAGATTGTTACATCTCCTAAGAGGTATGGAGGCGCTTGGGTATTAGAGATGCAAAGATCACAAATATATCTCTTCTTGGTAAGCTTCTTTGGAGTATACTCCATGACAAGGACAACAAATTGTGGGTGCAAGTTCTCACTCATAAGTACTTGGGGGAGAACTCTATTTGGGTAGCAAAGAAGAATTCTAGACCCTAAATTACTTGGAGAAGCATCATGAAGGCCATCTAGACCACTGCTGATGGATATGTTTTCGGGTTGGAGTGGGTGACACTTCTTTCTGGTTTGATGATTGAACTAAGTTGGGCCCCTTGTGCCGACTTGTTCCCTGTGTTCACATTAGTGATACTCAAACCCACCTCCATGATGTTTTCATGAATGGTACTTGGTACCTCCGCGAGTTATATACTACTTTAATTCTTGACTTTGCAGCAACCAGCATCCCCTACTCCTACATCGCTTGACCCTCGCCTCCAGGATACATGGACTTGGAACCATAATAAGAAGGGCACCTATACTTGCTCTAGTGGGTACCATTGGCTTCTCCAACAAAGTCGGACTTGGGACACTTCTCATGACACAAGATGGATTTGATGACATGCATATGGTTCCAACAAAACTCCAACGTTTCACTTGGTTGTGTTACCAAAATGACCTTCCTTCAAATGCTCGTTGGCATACCTGCTACATGGCAGCTTCCCCAAGTTGAACCCATTGTTCATCCTTCGTGGAGGATCGCCTCCGTATCCTTCGTGATTGCCCTCACTCAAAAGAGATTTTGGCTTCGGCAACCACCCCAATTTATTCTCTTTTACCAAGGCTCGTCGTTGGGTGCAAAGCATGACTTGTGGTATAACTCCTACCCTCTTCACCACTTGCTTGTGGTATGCATGGTGTTGGCGCAATAATATGATTTTTGAGATCCAGGCTTGGCACATTAACGAGGTGATTCACAAGATTTATCTTTTGGCCCTATTAAGGTGAATGTTGATGGCAGCTTTCTCGATTGTACCTCTTCTTGGTGCAGGTGGTGTTGTCAGTGGAGTTGATGGTAACTGGGTTACAAGTTTCACTCACTTTGAGGATGGTGGTAATGCTCTACTAGTGGAATTATGTTGCATTCTCCTTGGGATAAGTCTCTGTTATGACTTGAGTTACAAAGAGTTTGTGTGTGAATCAAATTGTTTGGAGGCAATGTCTCTCATCTCCTACCATGACACCCATAACTTACACTGCTATGCCTCAATCTTACTGCATATTGCAGAGTTATATTGGACATGTGTGGTGGAGTTCAAGTGATTTACATTTTAAGAAAACAATATAGATTTGCTGATTTTATGGCTAAGGAAGCATGCTTCAAAATCTGCTATTTGGATTTGGAGCCACCCTCCCCTGGTGTTGAGTCCCTGCTTCTCTTAGATAAGTTGGACTCTTAGCCTATGTTTGGTTTGGCAGTGAAGAGGTGTTAAAGCACTTTTGGTGCCTACTTTCGTGATTTCAGCTTATGAATTTTTGTTTGGCGTGTCTCCAACGAAAATCGATTCTACCCCTCAAAATTGATTCTGAGAGAAGCTAGGATTTGTAGCTTTTGCGGCGGAAAGGAATTGATTCTAGTAGGTACTTTCTCTCACTTCCTTTACTACCCTTTATCCTGACCTTCATCCTCAATATATTTTTAAGTTGAGACCCATTTTGGTACTTTTACATGTAAAAGCAATTCTAATCTAACCTATCCAAACAACAAAGATTGAAAAAAATCAATTTTTCAATATAGGTATCCAAACAAAAATCACGTCAACTTCAACTCACTTTTAACTAAAATCAATTTTGCAAAAGCAATTCTGTTAGAATCAATTTTACTCACCGGAGAACCAAATTTTTTTCTCGCCGCTTTTGTCTCCCTTTGTTTTGATACGTCGTATGCCTACCCAAAAAAATATAAAACAAAAACGACACCGTATTGTTGTTGATGTTGTTTCTGAAATTCTACCCACTGATGTTGTATTTTCTTGTCATGCAAAAGAAGCAATGATCTGTCTCCTATAACATAACATCAGAGGTATCAGTTTTATTTGCTATTGCTAGCTAGCAAATAAAACCATGCCAACCAAAAATGCACCACATCCTAAAATTCAAACACCAACCTGTCTTCCCCATCATTAAACATCATATTCATTATTCAAAACCCCAAACCTCTCTTCTCTCCCTCTTTCTCTTCACTTTTTTTCATCAATTCTCTCGCGCACGTGTATCTTATTAATTAATTAACCGATCACCGATGGCACCGAAACTTTTGTGGTGCTTCGGCAGCGGCGATAACCAAAAAACCGACACGGCGGAGGAAGAACCAGGACCAGTGGTGGTGGAATTATTCACGTCACAGGGTTGTGCAACATCGCCGACGGCGGAGCTAGTGCTATCTCGGTTAGGTAGGGATGATTTTCAATTGAAGGTGCCGGTGGTGCCGTTGGCATTCCACGTGGACTATTGGGATTATGTGGGCTGGAAAGATCCATTTGGGTCAAGTCAATGGACCGTTAGGCAGAAGAACTATGTTGAGGTTCTTGGGCTTGATACGTTGTTTACACCTCAGGTTGTGGTTCAAGGTGTAGCCCATTTACCTGGAAATGACGAGGATGCCCTTGTTTCTTCTATCAACTCTGTTCCTCGGTTCCCTGCTGTTGCTTTCCAGGTTAGTTATTCTACTATCCTTCTTCCCTTTTTTCTCCTACACATCCATGCATTAGATTACTTGATTTAGCAGGGTTTTTTTATAAAAAAATAGTTGTTAGTTAGAAAATATTAACCATGATTGTATGTAATTATGAATATATGTGTATAATATATTACAAAACTAGAGTTTAGTAGCTATTTAGATGATCTAAATAAGTTTTACAAAGAGACTTTAATTATATTTCATCAAAAAGTGTTACTTGTAGTAAAATAGTGAAATATGATTGAAACATGAAACGCGGACTCTTGAGTTCGAAGTCGAGAATGACCTTGTGATAGTGTGTGATGTCTATTTGCCATTCTGACTAAATTGGCAAATTTGGTTTTTTATTCCCCCTTTTTCTTCCTGATGTTTTTCCTAAGGATGATTTGCATTGGAAGGTTTTAACGAAACTTTAAAAAAAAATCTTGTTTATTCTTGTTAAGGCTAGGATTATGAATTTAGGTGCCAAGAGTCATTATTTCATAGGAGTATATATACTACATTTGCCTCCGGTTGAGGTAAACCTGAAACAACTAGCGGAGGATCCAAAAACAGATGTTGACATAAGAGATTTTCAATTACAATTTCATCATCTCACATCACACAACAAGTGGGGATGGGAGTCCACACTCCACGGGCTCACTTAAATAATGCCAAAAAGTTGTTTTGTGGTTTAAGGAAGTTGCTTTGTCCTTTTCATCATCAAAATGAGAGTTGGATCAAAGAAATCCTTCCTATTGAAACCAACCACATAATGCTAATTAATTCTATAGACTTCACTTGTTTTTCTAGAAATTCAATAAAATGAAATTTAACTTTTTAGTCACACAAAATAACTTCTTCAAAATGTAATTTCTAAAGTCCGTGATGTAGAACCAACGCTTCATATTGAAGGTGTGTCTAGCGTCCTACATGTATCGGTTTCTGTACACCGGACACGACACATGTGGTTACATTCAATCACTTTAGGTCCATGTGAAATTAAGTTCCAAGAAAATCAATGTCGTACCAAGAATTTTAACATTGTTCTAACAGTTGAACAAAATTATGTCCTAGCAGGCAACTTTCAATAAGCCTACATCAGATTCTATGGAAGTATCTCTAAATGGAGCATTGAAAAGCAAAGTGGATAGTCATGGTGCAGATATAATGGTTGCATTATATGAAAATGGTTTAGTTACTGATTGTCCAAGAGGAGAAAACAAAGGGCGTGTTCTATCAAATGACTATGTTGTCAGAAAACTAGAAAAGCTCTGCACTGTCAAAGATTTACCACCAAAGAAAACAGTCTCAGGAACTGTTAATTTTTCATTATGGGATTCCTTCAACAGCAGCAGATGTGGCCTAGTAGTCTTTGTTCAAAGCAGCAGCTCTCATCAAATTTTTGGTTCACAGTTACTTCAGCTGCCGGATGATTAATTAATTACTTAGCTTTATTTGTCCTGTTTAATATCATGTTTCTGCTCCATTGTTAGGCCATATAAACATACTGTACAGGATGTTTCATTTATTTAATTGGAGAGAAAAAAATAAAAAATGTGACTGAAAATTAGCATATAACTTGTTTTTCTTGAGCCTGAAAGAGATGGGAGAGGACCGGGGCGTCTTCCATGGGGTTGCTAGCAATGTCACAGTGGTTAACGATTGCTGGAGATGGTCATAGTTCTGGATAAGTGGTTGATGATTTTGGAAATGTGAATTTATGATTTAAAGTTTAGAGAATGATGGAATGAAGAAAATGATGAATTAAAATTTAAGTGTAAAATTAGGTAAAATTAGGTAAAATCAATGTGTACAAACCAGCACAGCAAGCCACGACACAACTTAATGGCCAGCTCAACTTCTTTTATCGGGTTTAGATGGAAAATTTTAAAAAGTTTAATTTTGTTAAAATTTGGAAATATAAAAATTGCAAAGTGAAACAAAATTTAAAGGAGTAAACTGAAATTTAAATAAACTTAAAGGATCGAAAGTACATTTTTGTCATAATTATATTACTTCACAAGCATATGCCAGTGAAGATTAACATTTATTTTACAACAAGCAAATTCTACTATATACAGGTATGACTGTTCCTCCAATAAACAATAATTTTGTTAGTTATATCAACAGAGTGCGTTATCTGAGACTCCCAATAAGCTCCCAACATTGATGGTGACAAATTGACATCAATGGCATCTATGATTATCTTCCTCTAAAAAAACAGTAGCTGGAAGAACAAATTGCATTTGCATTTTACACTGAATCTACTGCTTGAACTTGTTGCCGAGCCAGGTACCTCTCCCTTCTTTCTTTCTATAAACATTTGGAGACAACAATTTAGGACGTATATAAAATGATAAAACAACTCAATTTGAAAACACTGAAATGAACAAATGTATGTTTGACATTTTGCATACCCATTCATCAATGACTAGACCTTCAGCAACGACTCGATTACCTGCCTCTGCAGGAGGCTTCTTTCGAGCTTCAAGTGCAGCATCAGCTTCAGCCAACTGTCTTTTCAGTTTTTCTAAAGCCTGAGAAAATCAAATTGCCATTATTACACATGAATCATGTTGATCTGTACTAAGATAATTTGCAGAAAATTTGACTTACTGGACTTGGCCGTTCTGGATCTAAAAATACAACCCCCAAGATTCGTTCCACTGTCACTAGATCCTTTTGCTCATCAAACTGCATGACAGAAAGGCCAAAGACCACATTTTTTATACCAAAAACGTAGAAGTGCTGTTGTAGCTCAATTGCATTGCGAAATATAACGTATGAATAGAATGACAGCATTTGACAAAACTCCAATTATAACATTAAAACTGATAAAACCACAAAATTTGCTTTCCCTTTTCAGCCACTAGGCAATCCAGGTTTGGTGTGAGGATATGGATTTACTGGTTTTAGCAGAAACTAGTCAACTTTTTTATTTTATAGCATATGTTTCAAATTCACACAGCAAGACAACTGAAAATCAAGAAAAAAACAAATCAGCCAATTTTACCCCTCTCCTTGTCTCTAGTCAATATAATTTATCAGAAAGACATACCAGCTCAGGTACATAGTCCACCCCTTCTTTCACTTTCAGACTCATGATTTTGAACTTGACCTTGTTCTTCTGGTCTGGAAACTTCTCATTATTTTCAGGTTGCTCCACAAACTTAAACACTGAGCACCATATTTCAAAAGGAACATTAATATAATGCAGCAGTAAAAAAAAACTAACAAGGTGATAAATACAAAAATTAGAAACACTATACTGTTAAAAAATTTACCTGTTGCAATCAAAGTTTCTCCAGGAGCAAGAATGCCACCAGGAGGCCTCATGTAACAACTCTTTGGTGCAGTAGTTTGAAACTGAAACAACAAAATCAAAAACATTAAAGAAGTGAATCAGGCCATGTGCAAGGAAACATACACGAGGTAACCAATGATGACTACGAGTGTACACATTTTTCATCACAAATCACAACATATATAGTATATATATTATTACAAATTAAAAAGTAGAACATAACTAACATGGGAAGACTAACTCCTAACGATTTTTCTACTTTAGGAACAGATATAAATATTGAATATATAATGTAAATTACCCATTCTATATATAAATTCCCACACATCCTTCTATGTACATGCTTAGTAAACTGCAATAACTTTAACTAACAAAATAAGAGACACATGAAACCACAGAAACCAATACATACCTTAAAGGCAACGTGAGATTTGCTGGTGTTTTTTAACCGAACAGCACTCCTCACCTGCTTACCTGGTTCATCTTCAAAACAAAGAAAACCAAAACTTGAGTACTACTGTATTAAGTATTAACCATTGAATCAACAAACAAAGCACACAGACACAAAAAAGAACAAAGCAGAACCACTGAACCATCGTTTATGTTATCATTTACACACGTGAATGAGTTCATAAATAAATATAAAATTCTGTCAAAAATAAATAAATGAAATTTAAAATAAAAAGTAATAAATTGAGACAGAGCACTTGAGGAACTGAATATGAATTCTGAGGAGTTCCAAAAAGCATAAAGAAATTGAGAGAGAGTGAAAAGTAGAAAAGAAAAGGCAACAGAGAGAGAAATGCAGAAGAATGTAGTTACATGGAAAGTAGAGGTGATTGGAAGGGTGAAGACGGAGTCTACGGCGAGGAGGGAGCAGCGACCTTGCAACAGACGACACCGTTTTGGATGACTTCTGAGCATTTCCTTCTGATTGGTTTTGTGCGTTCCCTGAACTCCAAAAAGGACAGAGCCGGAAGGGCTTGACATCGGAGCTGGGTTTTTGGATGGCCATGGTATGGTGGGAAAGTGATGAAGTTAGTTAGGGAAGTGGAAGTGGAAGTAGAATTGAATACGAAACGCAACCGTTTTTTTGGAACGAATGAATAAATTAATTGTTGTTGCAGAAGAAAGGGAGAAGGGAAGAAAGGAATGAAGGAAGGAAAAGAGAAGAGAAGAGAAGAGAAGAGAAGGAGGCGTTTGTATTCCCACGACTTGTGTGGGAACGTGTCTGTCTCCTTTTCAGGTAGCGTTTTATTTAATGCAAACGCTCCTCCTCATCTATTTAAATAATCCAATAAATACGTCCCAACTAACGTCGCAAGCAAATTAATTAATTAATTAAAAAATCCGAATTATAACATTAAACAAAATTCTAATTCCCATATACTTTAATCAAAAAAAATACTGTATCAACTTATCAAAAAACAAATTAATGAATTGTATTCAAATTTCAGTAAAAAGTTAAAGACGCTAGGCACTTTTGGTTTTTCTATTTTATAGAATTTTAAATTTTAGTTTCCTTTTTTTTTTCTCAATTTTGATCCGTCCATTTTATCAAATTTGCAATTTTAGTCATCCTATTTCCCCCCACAATTTTAGGTACTTCGCTCCACAACGCCCACTTGCACGGAGAGTGGGGTCCAAGTGACTTCGCTCCTATTTTCGCGGCACCTATCCAAGCTGCTCTTGATCGTTCTAATGCTCCAAATTGTCTACGTGCATTGAATACTTGCTCTCCACACAACCTCTTTGCCTCGACTGCATCCTTCCTCGGCTATGCATTTGTTTCTTCCTTAGCATCTAGCTTCTCAGCTGAATTATCCTACGGTCGAGCTACTGCTGCTTTGCAAGTATTGGCACCCTAGCTCAAATTTGCTCTATAAGGCATTTCTCTAGCCTTCTTTCCAAATTCCTTTTCCCTAGCAGTTTCTTGCCTTTCTCGGCAATGTTCTTCCAATGATGCTCCCAACTAGTTGGTAGCATAACTTGGCTTCCCTGTCATTGATGGCTTCTATTATGCAGGTAGCCATTTTTCCAACACATATCTCTCACCCCCTTCTACTATATTCCACTGAGGCTAGCATCATATGATTAGTGGCTACTCTTACTCGAAACAACGAAATAAATGAAAGGGATGAGATCTGTTTTAGTCCTAGAAGGCATGTTGTCTTACCTCCTGCTCATTGTATATGGGTCTCAGCGCGTTTTACCTCGTAGGGTCTTATCCCCTTGACTAGGTTGTTTCCTTGGCCAATGTCTCAGCAGGTTTTAGGTGTCAACAGATACAAATTAAAATATAAATATGTGAAAATTTATAATTTAAAAGACAAGTATAAATTCCAGATCGAACTCGTGGTTTATTCTTGTAACAAAAAAATACTTAGTTTAGTATAGTAATATACAAAATCTATAAATGATATTAAAACTTGCTTCATTCGTAAAATATGTGAAAATTTGTTTAATTGTCCACATTGCATGATTGTGTCAGCATTGCAAGTGCCTGCCAAGTCGCCGTCTTGCTGCCACGTCAGCATTTCGTCAAAAATTGGACGACAATTTAATGAGGGACTAAATTTGCGGATTTGATAAAATTAGGGACCGAAATTACGGGAAAAAAATAGGGGAACTAAAATTGCAGATTTGATAAATTTGGGGGACCGAAATTGCGGATGTGATGAAATAGTGAGAGCAAAATTGTAGTTAAGCCATAATAAATTGTATTGGAAAGGTTGAGCAACTAGTCTTTATGAAATAAGTAAATTATATAGCATGTAAGCTCGTGGCATGTGAATGTGATCAGTACTATTCAAGCATAGCATATAGTGTTTTTCCAGACGATACTTGAAGTAACATTTAAGCTTATAATTTACTACTATATTAATTCATATGTTAATATAAGATCATATTACACTTTTACGTATATTAAGAAAAGTTAATGTGTCAAAAAAAATAGAAAAGTTAAAAGTATAATTACTATGTGTAATTTGTATTTGAATATTACTAAATTAGCAATTGTGTATGAAAGCATCTAATGTTAGTTTTTCATATAGCAAGATAATTTAGTAATATTAACAAAAAATATATTTGAAAAATAAGTTATAATTGGATCAAATTATTCGTTATAAGGACAAACAAAAGAGTGTTATAATTATTGTAAAAAAAAAGAGTGTTATAATTATTAATTAGAGAAGAGGGAGTACTAGTAGTTTTTTTTATAAGACAAAATTTATATTGATGGGGAATACTAAGGGTACTCCAACCATATACATATAGACTCAAGGTTTCTACTTAGTAAGCACAATACAAAACATTGGGGACTTCCACCAATCAACAATAGAACCCCCATATGAGGTACCTACTTTACCCAAGAACACCCCCAAAAATATGTGTAATCTTATTAAGTACACTAAAAATATCATCCAACACCCCTTCGAAGGGGCAGGAGTTGCAAAAGTAAGTCTTTGCACACTTATTGAGATATGTAGTTGTTCTTAGTTTGTTGACGAAGGGGCAAGTGCCATTTGAAATTCACACACATAAGTGTGAGGTCCTGAGTTTGAACTGGGGACATGATATACAGTCCAACAATTTCAACATTTACTAGTTGAGCTAGGTCTTACGGATTATTAAAATATATATGTAGTTATTCACACATAATTTTGTACATCTAATTTAAAGTTTAACTGCATTACCTAAATTACTCTTCATCTCATTTAGTTACCTAAAAAAGTCTCTAACTTTTCATATTTCTCTTGCTCGGTTTTTGACGTACTTCACTAGATAAAAGGTAACCGAAAGACATTGTCGTATTATGACCGTTCTTCACTTTTCATTTCGTATCATCCATCAATTTCCTTTAGTTAGCAGTGAAAAGACAAAGGACGTAAACCGATATTTTAAAAAAGGTAAATGACATAAATGAATATTTTTAAAAAGATAAAGGACGAAACCGAAAAAATAGGAAACATAATTAAGAAACACTTACTAAAAGGACCATTTCAAGTTTTCAGGAAAAGATAAAGGACGTACACCAATATTTTTAAAAAGATAAAGGACGTGAATGGAAAAATATATAATTGTCTAATAGCATGCTTATGTTGCCAATTTATCCATGTCAGTATTCACGTAAGCCTTACTTAACTTTCACTTAACGGAAAAGTCATTTTAAACTATTTTGAAAAGATATAGAAGGTAAATGAACATTTTAAAAGATAAAGGACATAAACGAGAAAAAGTGAAAGACAAAGGACCAAAATAATATTTTAGCCTTTCTTTTATAAATTCCTTTTTTTGGTCATTAAAAGTTTAGGTGAGTTGGACTTCGGGGGCTCACCAGGGTGAGGTTTCTTTTATAAATTCTATCCTATTTTTTATGTTAATTTTATTTTTTTGAAAAATTATATAAATTTCACATATCATGATTTTTTTTTGGTTCAGACAATTGCTGGCTACTCACAGAATGTCTCAACGCTTTAAACGAAAGACTAATTTCCGCTCGTGCTTAGGATCAAATTTCGCATTGGCAATCACCGAATTTTCCATTGCGGGAATCGAACCCGAGAGCCACTGGGCCAACGGTGTTGGTTCCACACACACATATATATATATATATATATATATATATATATATATATATATATATATATATATATATATATATATTGATAAGCTTGGTTCCACATATCATGATTATGAGAAATTTTTAATTCAGTCAGAAAAAGAGAAATTCTTAATATGAAAAAGATCTTTTGTTGTCATGGGTACAAAGGAAAACAGGTCAACGTTTGGAGTTGGGATGGATTGATGAAGGGCAAGGGAACTAATGAAAGGAGATCAAATTAGGTGTGGTTTGATGTTGGAGGCATTAACAGATGTGGGCTAGGTTTGTTGGTTTAGGTTTGTTATTCGTTGGGAAATTGATTATGTGAATTATTATGACATTCCTATGCTCTTATTTCCACCTATTCTATCGGGTGTTCCTCAAATAAGATAATTTAATGAATGGACTTTTACTCTCTTTCTCCTTTTTGTTCCCATTGAATGAATGAATATATTGGTGAGGCTGTGTTATTACTCCACCTTATCACTAGGACGCACTAGTGTTAATTTCAATTTTAGTATTTCTACAAATGTACGTACTATCAAAGTGTGATTTCATGTCATGATTGGATTTGTATGTTTGAAACGGGCTGGCCAGTTATAATAGCTTTTTCATTGACCTAATAATTGTAAGCCCAATTCTTAGTTTTTTCTTAAACTATTAAGTTGGAAAAACGTCTCAACCTTCTCGAAGACCAAATAAAGAGTCAAAGGTCTCTGACTAGGTTGTCTTGGCTATTATAGCGACATGGGGACATCAGCTCTTGAATTTGAACCCGAGCATGGTGTGTGTCGTGGTATTTATTTGTTATTTCATTTAAGTACACAAAAAAAAACAAGGAGTCAAAGAGGTTAACGAGAGAGGGCAAATATCCCACACATAAAGAAGTGTGTGTGTGTGTGTGTGTTTGAAAATAAGTTTGTTAAAAAAATGCGTTTTAGATAGAAGTGATTTCGGCGACAAAGTGGATGTGACCGTGAAAGCTATCGAGTATAGCTTCATGGGAATCATGCGTCTATGAATGTTTTGAGTTGTTCCAAACAAACTCTATATGGTAGACTTCCCTTCATATAAAGATGAGAAGGGAAAAAATATATAGAAACTACTTTGAGCACTGAGAAAGAGTTATCTCTCATTGTAAGTTGGCACAAGATCGCAACAATGAGAGGGGATAGCCTTATTATATCCTCAAGTCCCCATAAGTTTACTTAGTTGGAACTGTCGAGGCTTGGCGGTAGCCCCAACGATTAGAGAGTTGAATGATGAATTGGCGGTCGCCCCAATAATTAGAGAGTACACAATCACAAAGTGACTCATTTGAGGTCAAGATGAATTGGTTCAGATTACATGTCTATTTCAACTGATCCTAACTGATAAATATGTAATTATGTTAGGTCTTTACATCTCTAGTGGGGTCGGGTTTTTCCCATCCCATCCTCACCTCAAACGAGGTTGGGTTTCTCGCGGGCACCTGTTTCCGCCACTATTTATAGAAAAAAATTAAAATTTATATTTATGAAAATTAATAGAATAAACTCATAATTATGATACAATAGTAAAATAAAGCAAAAAGCATTGAAAGAGATTTTCTTCCTATTGAAAAGAGATCAAAATTTAAAATAAACAAAATATATGAAACAAAATAAATGCGCAGATATGTATAAAATAAAATAAAAACTAATAATTAATGTATTCTTAACGTTACTAATTCATAAATGAAATCGGGCAAGGCCTGAACCAATACACGACATGGATCAAAGCAGACCCAAAGAGCCAAACAACAGCAAAAAGGCAAAAAAGAGCACACAGCCCCAAATGAAGAGCTACGAGACCAAAAGAGCACGCAGACCCAGTAAACGCACCAAACACTAAACCCATTAGCTAAACGTAAACCAACCCAATAGTTAACTGAAGTCAAACAAAGTACATCGAGGTAAACTAACAAGCACGTACAGAAACACAAACACGGTCTATCGAACGAGAGAGAGAGAGAGAGAGAGAGAGAGAGAGAGAGATTTTTCTTTTTGGTCGAAACAATTAATGTTTAGTGGCACAGATTCGAGGCATGCACAGATATTGACATCCCAAAACTATCCCCTCAAGGCAGGTTTTCACGTCAAACTTGGGCGGGGTTAGTACTCGCAAAGTCGCCAATCATAAGACACTCAATCCAACTCATGCCCACTTATACACTGCGCCTCTTTGTAGGTCAGATGCTCATAGAAATCCCACCTCACTAGAAGTACCGCACACACGTTTGGCACATGAAGGGATTCACACAACCATGGACATTATATGAAGCTAGTCAATGTTGGGAATTGCCAGGATCAAAAGGTAATCAAAGGAATATCGAGATTGCTTATCAAAAACAAAAAAAAGGAATATCGAGATTTCTTAACAGTTTTCAGATTTGTATCAATAAATTTCAATTTTTGCTAAATTGGATTGACTTAAGCATTACAAGTTCAATTTCACAAAAGCTTATTCAGTTTCCTAGGGTTTGATTACCATTGAATGGACAAAATTTTGGATGAAGGGGCTACAAAGTAGTTATTAACTTGCAACGATCATAACAATATAAGGATGATTACACATTACATGGCAATGCATCATTTAATTAATTTTCTGAATTCAGCATGGATGGACACATTAATTAAAACCTTGAAGTACTAGGACCCCAGCAATTGAGATCCATGACTTTCTTCATAGACTCTTCCTTGGTTCTCTTAACCTTGTTTTTGGAAACTGCAGCAGAAGACAATTTGGTGGCCTGAGTGTATGATCTGATGTTGTTCTTGGCATGCTGTTGCTGTGACTGTGACCTTGAAGCAGAGTTCCACCTGCACAAAGACACTATCCAAGCTCTCGCACTCATGTTGTTGTCGCTTTTGATGAATATTCCGAATATATGCGAGCGACTCAAGTTATTTTGATGTGTTGTGATGATGATGATGATGGGTTTTGTAAACTAGGGCTTGTTGGTGACTTGGTGCGGAAGACAAAACAAGAGGACTAGAGGAGGAAAACTAGGGGGGGTTATTTCTTACCTAGTTTGGAAAGGAATCACAGTTTTTACCGAAACCTACGCGGTGTCAAAAGACTTGTCTCCTAAGTTTCGTTGTATCGGCTATTAATAATTAACATTAATTTGTGAATTAAATACCAGCTAGAATTTACTAGTATTAATTTGTAAATTAAATAACAGCCCAAGAAAAAGATGGCTTTTTTGACAAGCAAGAAAATATAGCTGGTTGGTTCACTTATGCTTGGGGGTGGGAATAGAACTAGTCGGCCTAATAGGGCCTACAGTCTACACTGCAAGAAATAGTGGTTTTACTGTCGAAAACTTTCCGGCGGATATAAATCCGTCGGAAACTTTCCGGCGGATTTGATAGATTTCCGGCGGATTTGATCCCACGGTAGTTTCCGGCGGATTTTTTGGACTTTTCGGCGGATTTTTATCCCACAGAAACTTTCCGGCGGATTTTTTGGACTTTCCGGCGGATTTATACATTTTTTTTTTTTTTTTTTTGCAAAAATCCGCCGGAAATTTCCGGCGGATTTTTGGTAATTTCCGGCGGATTTTTTGGACTTTCCGGCGGATTTTCAATTTTTTTTTTTTTTTTTTTTTGCAAAAATCCGTCGGAAAATACCAAAAATCCGCCGGGAATTTCCGGCAGATTTTTGGACTTTCCGGCGGATTTTCAAATTTTTTTTTTTTTTTTTTCAAAAATCCGCCGGAAAATACCAAAAATCCGCCGGAAATTTCCGGCGGATTTTTGGTAATTTCCGGCGGATTTTTTGGACTTTCCGGCGGAATTTCCAAAATTTTTTTTTTTTTTCAAAAATCCGCCGGAAATTTCAAAAAATCAGCCGGAAAATTTTGGAGGGAAAAAAATCCGCCGGAAAAATTTAGAGGGAAAAAAATTCGTCTATAAATACAACTTTCTCCTACACTCATCTCATTCTCTCATTTATCTCTTTCTTTCCTTCTTATTCTCTTCTACATTTTCTCTATCTTATCTTTTTTCTTTTTTCTCATACTCTCTAATCTTCAAAAATTTCTCTACATATCTCTCTTCTATAATTCTCCTTTCTTCTTCATTCTCACTTCTTTATTCTTATTCCTTCTTCATCTCACTATTTTATTCTTATTTCTTCATAATTCCTCATTCTTATTCTCTCATATATCATTTCCTCTCATATTCTCTTTTATTCTTTCCTTTTTCAACAATACTATTCAACATTTGATTTTACTTTTGTTTTTTGACTTTTATTTAAAACACATATTAAGTTATAAAATTCAAAAAAAAATTAAAAATTTTCGGTTTTTTAAAAAAAAAAAAAAAATTGGAAAATCCGCCGGAAATTACCAAAAATCCGCCGGAAATTTTTTTAAAAAAAAATAAAAATTTCCGGCGGATTTTTGGTAGTTTCCGGCGGATTTTCCAAAAAAAAAAAAAAAAATTAAAATCCGCCGGAAATTACCAAAAATCCGCCGGAAACTACCAAAAATCCGCCGGAAATTACCGGCGGAAAATCCGCCGGAAACTGTTTGCGACGAGGGTTTTTCCGGCGCCAAAAATCCACCGAAAAGTCCACATTTTCGGCGGATTTTGGTCATTTTCGGCGGATTTTGGTCGCCGGAAAATCCAGTTTTTCTTGTAGTGCTAGCCTGTTCAACGTTTGGCTTGACCCAGCCTGTTTAATAGTAAAAATGTTAGGCTCTTGCTTTTTATAAAGCCTATTTATTTAAATAGGCCAGACTTGGGTTTTTCAAAAACCGATATTTTTATATACTAGTATAATATGTTAATAAAAATATATATTTAATTAAATTTTATTAAAATAAAATAAATTTTTTAAGTAAGTAGTAAATATTTTTTTATCAAAAGGAAAGCATAAGTAGTAAATATTTTAGTAAGTAGTAAGTAGTAAAATTAGAAAATATTCTCTCCGTCTCATTTTAAGTGTCTTGTTTTCCATTTTTCTCTGTCTCAAATTATCTATCATTTTAGAATCCCAATACAACATTTATTATCACTTTCAAACAATACCCTATTTTAGAATAACAATAACCGTGCATTTGCTCTAATCGAGAAAAGTGAAGGGTGTTTTAGTCCTAACACATTTTTTTACCATAAAATTTAGCATAACCAAATCATTTTCTTAATACCCGTGCATAACCTTAAACGACACATAAAATGAGACAGAGGGAGTAATTAGTAGTGGCCCAATGTCATAACCATAATCCATGATATTTTAGTTTTATTTTAGTAAGAGTAAAAGTAAATAAAAGTAAAGAGTGAACCCTAATGTCACATTTTGCACTCTAAATATTTTCCTTTTGTTGCTATTTTCTTGTTTTGTGCCATCACGGGATAAAGTAATGGACATGCTTTTTGATAAATTATTGGCCTACTTCCCAAGATCTGTCCTAATGTGCCCTGGGCGAACAACTAATGTGGTGCCCTAGCATGTAATTATCTATCCGATTTCATTCTTCTTGTATTTTTTGTTACACAATCATGGTTCCATAAAAAATTTATTCTTGATAAAAATCATAGTAGATCGCAATAAATTTTAAATTTAGAAAAATTTCTCTGGGTAGACGTAGTAACAATAGTCAATATTATTTTATACATCATGAATGCATTAACAATTAAATATCTTCAAATAATTAAATATCATGTAACTTGACTTTGATTCAACTTTAAAACTTCTCTAATGACTCTCAATTCTTCAAATAAAATATCATCATCAGGATCATAAGAATCATCATGTTATAACTTATAAGTAAGATTTCTTTTATGTTTGAAACTTCAGTTTTAATTCACACACACTATTCACATGACTTTCCCAATGTGTTTGATACATCTACTATAGATTTATACCAATTAACCTCCAATGAAATTACCTATTGGCTCATTTGAGAAACATGACAAGTGTCAAAAATGAGGGTAACATAGTAACTTATATTTAATCAATTATTCCTTTTTATTCATTTTTATCTTTCTTCTTACACACTCTTTCCTCCTTTTTACTTTTCTCTTACACTCTCTTTCTTCTTACTCTCTCTTTCCTCCTTTTCACTTTTTTCTTACACTCTCTTTCTTCCTTTTTTTTACTTTACTCTTATTTTCTCCATAAACAATTATTCTCTTTATCCTATCATTTCTCACTTTAGTTTTTTTAACTAAATTTCTAAACTTATACAAATTAGCTATAAAAATGTAAATTAGTCACACTAAATAAAACTATCACCTTTTTAGAAAAAATTGTCCCGTTAAAATTTTAATTTTCTCTCCGAAATCTGTTTTCACTCTTCTGTTTACACTCTTATTGATAATCTATTAACACCTCTTATTGATAATCTACTATCTATTTTTTACTATTTACTATAATCTATTAATCAACTAAAATAATCAATTGAAACTACAAGATAACTGCAATGATATATAAAAAACACACGGGATAACTGTACTGATATATAAAAAAAATACGACATTAATATTTGTCAATGATAATTAATTTTTTTTGAAGACTACTACTACAAACCTACTATCTAAAAAACAAGAAGACTTAATGACTATTTAAACTACTAATTAATATTTAAAACAAATATTTCTTATTGAAAATCTACTATCTAACTTTTACTATCTACTATAGTCTACTAATCAGCTAAAATAATCAATTGAAACTATGGGATAACTACACTGATATATAAAAAAACACGAAATAACTGCAGTGATACATAAATAAAACACAGGATTAACATTTGTCATTGATAATTATAATTTTTGAAGACTACTATAAACCTATTATCTAAAAAAAACAAGATTTAATGACTATTTAAACTGATTACTATTTAAAACAAGGGATACATATTTCTTATTGATAATCTACTATCTACTATAGTCTACTAATCAACTAAAATAATCAATTGAAACTACGGGATAACTACACTGATATATAAAAAATACGGGATAACTGCAGTGATACATAAATAAAACGCATGATTAATATTTGTCATTGATAATTATAAATTTTGAATACTACTATAAACCTACTATCTAAAAAAACAAGAAGGTTTAATGACTATTTAATCTGATTAATATTTAAAACATATACATATTTCTTATTGATAATCTACTATCTATCTTTTACTATCTACTATAATCTACTAATCAACTCAAATAATCAATTGAAACTATGAGATAACTGCACTGCTATATAAAAAAATACGGGATAATTGCCGTGATACATAGAAAAACACGGGATTAATATTTGCTATTGATAATTATAATTTTTAAAGACTACTATAAACCTACTATCTAAAAAACAAGAAGGTTTAATGACTACTTAAACTGATTAAATTTAAAACACGGGATAAATATTTCTTATTGATAGTCTACTATCTATCTTTTACTATCTACTATAATCTACTAATCAACTCAAATAATCAATTGAAACTATAAGATGATTGCATTGATAGATAAATAAACACAGGATAACTACACTGATATATCAAAAAATACGGGGATAACTACTGTGATATATATATATATATATAAAAACACGAGATATATAGCTGCACTAATATATAAAAAACACTACATTGATATAAAACTCACAGGATAAATGCTCAGATTTTTTTAAATGATACATTTACATTTTTAGATTTTAATATTTATCTATTTTTTATTTGAAACTCATTTTTTATTTACTTTAAATTTGTCTTTATTTTCACAGGATAATGTTCAGACTATTTAAATACTGTGTAATTCATTCATAAAAAGAACACAACAGCACCCGTGCGTATGCACGGGTATCCTACTAGTTACAAATAAAAGCATGATGATACAATCGGTGAACCGCACCTAGTTTTGCTTTTGGCATCCTCTTTTCGTTAAAGTTGCACGTGGTTTCTTACTCCCACTTTGAAAACAATCGGTTTCTCACATATATAAAGGACCAAGAAACCAGTACCTTAATCAACACATCCATCTTACCTCAAATCAAACCTATTACTATCTTACCTTAACACCTGATCTTTTTATTACAAGTTCAAAAATGAGCAAATGCAACAAGAGTGCATCAACTAAAACTTGGATAGTGGCATCGAGTATTGGAGCAGTGGAGGCCTTAAAAGACCAATTGGGAGTTTGCAGGTGGAACTATACTTTGAGGTCAATGCAACAACATGTTAAGAACAATTTTGGGTCATACTCTCAGACCAGAAAATTGTCTTCTGCTTCTTCTTCTGCAGTTTCTAACAAGGTGAAGAGAACTAAGGAAGAGTCTATTAGGAAAGTTATGGACCTCAATTGTTGGGGTCCAAGTACTATAAGATTTTAAAATTTTAGTTATGAGTGTTTAGGGTATGGAGTAATTGCATGTGCAATTCAATTAATTATTAGTTACTATCTCATGCAAACATTTTTGTCAAGAACATATGGTGTTAATTTTTTATTAGAGAAAAGTGAATCTGATGGATATCTTTTAATTATATGCGGCTTGTCATCCCGCGCGGGAAGCTTTCAGTTTTTTTTTTCTTTTCTTCTTTTTTTATTTCAATTTTTTGTTCAGTTTTTTTTTTTGCTTCTATTATATTTTGAAGAGTACTTTACGGTCTTAAATATGTAAATTTTGGTTTTCAATAATTGATTCATTGAAAAAGTAATTGATTTCATGAAAAAATAGGTAAAGTGAGATGTTAAAAAGTGTGTTTTTGTGTACTTGATGGTATAAAAAAACTATTTTGTAACGAAATGCATAAAGTGAAATGTCAAGTTTTATGTTTTGAAGTACTTTGGGATTCAAAAAAATTTAACTCTTCAAAGAAGTTTTTTCGTAAATAACGGTGAGGTAAATAAAAATAAGTTTGTGAAAAAATGCGTTAAGTGGGATGGTGACAGTGTATTTTGGGGTATTTTAGGGTCCCGAAATTTTTTTGGATGTTCAAGTACACGAAGTTCGATCCTCAATAACCTTTTCTTTTTAATTTTATAATTTTTATTTAATTTATATTTTAATTTAATTTTGGTTTAAAAAAATTTCAGTCACATTTACAACACATATATCCCTCAACCGTACTCTTTCAACTTTCTTTAGGTGCTTCTAATTTACTGGTAATTTCCATCCAACTCTGCACGATTCCATGTGTTTCACTTTCTATTTGTGTTTTCTTCTTTATTTTGGTCATTTCGCACCAAACGGGTATTTAAACCATTCTTTAATTGGTTTTTATATTTTTATATTTTTATCTTTCTTTATAATTCGAGTTTAACGTTGTTGCTACATTGACTCCTGAGAGAATTTCAGCCATATTACATAGAACCTTCCTCATCTTCTTATTTTGGGGTACTTTAGGGTCCCGAAATTTTTTAAAATGTTTAAATATGTGAAGTTTGTTCCTCAATAACCTTTTGTTTTTAATTTTATAATCTTATTATTTAATTTATAATTTTTATTTACGTAAACTTAGTCACATTTACAATAGGTCCCTTAATCGTACTCTTTCAACTTTCTATAGGTGCTTCTATTTTATTTGTAATTTCCATCCAACCCTACACGATACCACGTGTTTCACTTTCTATTTGTGTTTTCTTCTATGTTTTGGTCATTTCGTACCAATGAGTATTTAAACCATTCTTTAGTTGGTGTTTATATTTTTATCTTTCTTTAAAATTCGAGTACAACATTGCTGCATTGACTCCTGTGGGAACTTCAGCCACATTTACAATACAACCTTCATGATCTTCTTTCAACGGGAACTTCAGTCGCATTTACAATAAAATCTCCAAAATCTTTTTCAATTTTGTATAACTACTCCTATTTTATCATGGGTTTCCTTCAACCATGCTTGATATCTAGCGTGTTTCACTTTTTAATTGTGTTGTCTTTTTTTCTTTCTAATTATGGTTACATTTGATGAATGTGAATTACGTTATTAAATTTTTTTAGGCTAAATTTTCTTTCTAATTATGGATAATTGTGGATTATGGGTTAAAAAATTTTTTTATCTCCAAAATATTTTTTTAACAAAATACGTAAAGTACGATGTTTACCCGTGTGTGTTGAGGCACTTTAGGATTCAGAAAAAATATTAGCTGTTCAAACACCCGAAGTTTTTTCCTCAATAACTGGTTTGGTCAAAAAAAATAATAGCTTTGTAACAAAATAGGTAAAGTGTGATGCGCACCAACATTGAATTTTGGGGTACTTTAGGGTCCAAAACAAATTTTATATGTTCAGATACGTGAAGTTTTTGTTCCTCAACAACCTATTTGACGAAAAATAAAAAAAATACGTGACAAAATACGTAAAATGTGATGCTAAACAATTTGTTGAGGTACTTTAGGATTCAATTTTTTTTACATGTTCGGATACACAAAGCTCATTCCTCAAAAACCCATTTGGTGGAAAAAATTTGTGACAAAATATGTATTACGATACTAAATAGTGTTTCTATGTGCTTCTATTTTATTCAAAGATGCGAACTTCTTTCTTCAAAAATAGTTTCAACTTTGTATATGTGCTTCTATTTTATTGGTGGCTTTAAATCAAACTCTGCATGATACCTATACGTACATACGTGTTTCACTTTCTAATTATGTTGTCTTATTTTCTCTTTAATTATGTGTTAAGTTTTTATATTTACATTTGATAAATATAGATAACGTTATAAAAGTTTTTTAAACTTTTTCTTCTAATTGTCTATGGATGTTAAATTTCAATGTATTTGTTGTTATTAATATTCTTTACGTTTTTTTTCTTATTATCTGTGGATGTTAAATTTCAATGTCTTTGTTAATGTTTATTTTTAATTTTATAATATTTTTATTTAATTTATAGTTTTTTAATTTAATTTTTATTTACTGGAATTTCGGCCACGTTTACAATAGATCCCCTCATCGCCCTCTTTCAACTTTCTATAGGTGACGATACCCACGTGTTTCACTTTCTATTTGTGTTGTCTTCTTTATTTTTGTCTTTTCGCATCAAACGGTATTAAAAACATACTTTAACTGGTGTTTAAATTTTTATCTTCTTTCAATGGGAACTTCCGCCACATTTATAATACAACCTCCATCATCTTCTTTCAACTTTGTATAACTGCTCCTATTTTATCATGAGTTTTCATACAACCATGCATGGTACCCACGTGTTTTAGTTTTTAATTGTGTTGTCTTCTTTTCTTTCTTATTATGGGCTAAGTTTTAATATTTACATTTGATAAATATGGATTATGTTATTAAAAGTTTTAGACATTTTCTTCCCATTATCTATTGATGTTTAATTTCAACGTTTTTTTGTCAATATTCTTTTTAAATTTTATAATCTTCTTATTTAATTTATAGTTATAATTTAATTTCAATCCACAATTATTTGACTATATATTTTACAAACCAACATCATTGGTCCACTGGCATAAGCTACCCTGGGACTCGGGGTCGACTTAGTGCTCCTGAGTTTGATGCCTGCAATGGACAGAAAACTGTTGTCTTGAATGATTGGTTTATTAAAGAGGTTTTCCCCTTCCGGTTTTACTTTAATTTTGCTAACTAAAAATTAGTCAACCCCGTGCGTAGCACGAGTCAGGCGGCTAGTTAATTTTTTATTTGAGAAAAGTAAATAATCAAAATTAATGGTTAGAAAGACAGGTTGTAAGGAATATTTTTTAATTCTCGATATAGAGAATAATCTCTTTAATTTATGGTAAATTTTTAGTTACCTTTAAAAAATTTGGGTAAGAAATCAACAACATCAATCACAGCTTATCGAATAAAAAAACAACATCAATCACATTGTTTTTGGTTTTTTTTGTGAAATCTACTATCTTAGTCGATTAAAATATATTTGTATTTTTACACCATGTTAATATTGGTTTAAACAAATATTAATATTAAATTATTTAAATATATGTGACAAATTTAAAACGAATATAAGTGAGATTAGGTATATTACCAACATTTTTCAAGAACAAAATATTGGCCCATGCAGGTCTCGAACCTGCGACCTTAGCGTTATTAGCACCACGCTCTAACCAACTGAGCTAATGGGCCATTTATGTTTATACAAGTATTTCTAAGTATTATAACCCAATAAATTCTGTAATATATTTTCCTTTTAAATTAATTAAATATGATACATCTTATATCTTTTGACTTGTGTCTTAATTATTTAAAAAGAAGAAAACAACATAAACTGTTAGGAGACATTGAACATCTGGTTTCTACTATTAGTAGCTCACTCAAATCACTTTGCCGCCTCTAACTTAATTTAATTATATCTTTATCTTTATTATACTAAACCATGGAAAAGTCCATGTGTTTGTCCACCTCACTAATGACGTCATAAATTACGTCAGCTTTAAGAAACTCCACGTCAGCAATTTCCCTGTTCAGTTATCTCACGTCAGCAACGAATTACTATCCAACGGTCGACGTTTGTCCATGGCTACACCTTTACAGTATCAACGCCTGAGATTTAATTAAATTGCGGCTGGCTATTGCAAGGCTGAGATTGCACGGGATTAAATGCAGCACAAAATCAACGGTTGCCAAATATGATAATGGCGCTTCTCAAAAAAATGGTGAGTTGAATGCTAATTCAAAAAAATTAAAAAACGGCATTCAGGTGAGTTGAATGCTATTTACTCCGTATCAATTACAATCAAACCTTTTCAACCAATTAAAACCAAATCCTGGCCTATGATTGCGGAAATAAATGACATTCACAATTGTGCTATATCAACAACAGCCAATAAAAACAATTCCTTTACAAAATAGAGGCATTAATCTGAACCATCAACCATGGAGTTTGTGTGACAACTTTGTGCGAATATCCTACCTGCACATCACAAAAGTAGACCAAATAATATTAGAGTAACGACGTGTTTGTGAGGACGACAGCGACGTGTTTGGGAGAACGGCCACCGTCGGTGGTGGCCGGAATTCGAAGGTGGGTTTTTTCCATTTTTTTCATATTACTTTTTTGCATAAGCAACCCTGTTCTTGGCCTTATCCTCTTCTAATTCATATTTAATCCTAATTTCTACATGTTTTGTGTTCTGATTGTGTTCTGATTTGCCTCTAATTTTTTCAAAACCCTTTCTTGCTTTTCCCTTTCTAGGTTTTAGGTTTTCTAATTTTCAGATTTTATTCCAAATAGAGATTTGTGCAATTTAGGTTGGTATTATCTGGAATTGTTGTTGTTATTTGGATTTCTATATTAGCTCGGTTTGTTCAAAATTCTGAAAAAGTTTGTTGTGTTTTGATTTTTCTTTTGATTGCAAATTGATGTTATGTAGGTTTGTAGATGGAAGAAACAGAGAGAGAGACATAGATGAGAGAAAAGGAAGAACTACGAGCAAGGGGATTGGTACCCACATGATCGAAAGCAATATCTATTTCACTAAATGTAATCTTTAATTTTTGGTTTGTGTTTGTAATTTTCCACTTATAGTTATTATTATTGTTTCTTATTTTGATTTTTTTACTCAATCAAAGTGAGTTGCTATTGGTATTACTTATTGGTATGCTTTGCAACCGGTTTTTGTTTTAAATTCCAAGTAAAAAAATTACATTTTAAGTTAAAAGAAAATGTATACCCGTGCAGCGCACAGGTCATACAAACTAGTAAAAAACACGAGATATATAGCTGCACTAATATATAAAAAACACTACATTGATATAAAACTCACAGGATAAATGCTCAGTTTTTTTAAATGATACTTTTACATTTTTAGATTTTAATATTTATCTATTTTTTTATTTGAAACTCCTTTTTTATTTACTTTAAATTTGCCTTTATTTTCACAGGATAATGTTCGGACTATTTAAATACTGTGTAATTCATTCATAAAAAGAACACAACAGCACCCGTGCGTATGCACGGGTATCCTACTAGTTATTTTGATAATTAATCAAAGAATTTATTAATTTTAATATATATTTTTTTGACGGATAATTTTAATATATATATATATATATAATTTTAATAATATAAATTTTTATTCAAATATGTGCAAATAGTACTAACTACTAAATAAACAAAATGTTTTTTGGTGCCCCTAAAAAAATGAGCCCCCTGAATGGTCGCTCCTCCCGTCCATGCTCAAGACCACCACAGTTACTTCCATGCATTCTGTTTAAAATCTTCCCTGTGTTTAATACCCATTGATAACGTCTATGGATATTTCGGTTCACTTTCTATTGATACTTTCAAATGTTTTGATACTATCCATTCCTTTTCTTTCCAAATGTTCGGATTATCTATGAGTCGTGTGTAGTCTTCTTGTTTTTTTTTTTGGTTAAAAAAAACTTAAGTGACTTGGGCTCCGGGGGCTCGCCAGGATAAGGGCAGGCCTCAAGGCTCTTTGAGCGCTTATAGAAGTACTTACAGATCATCCACCAAATAGGTCTTCACATCGGCAGCGAGAGTTGAACCCACGACCTTGTGGGAAATGAGCCAACTCCTTACCAACTGATTCAAATGTAGCTTCTTATTTTAGTGTAAGTACATTTTACAGATAAATATACACACACACACACACACTTTGACATTGATTCAAATGTTTACTCTAGCTTATGATATATCTCAATGCACCTAAAATTTGTAAATAGGAAAGTATGTCTATCAAAGGGGTTTTTCTTTAAGACCAAATGTCTCCGGCATTTGGAAACACACAAGTATTAAAGTAGAATTTTAGTAAAATATGTGATGATCTAGTTATGATTATAAGTGAGTTAAGACATAGTTGTTTAGATGAGTAATAGGTGTTGTGGAATTTGAAGCAAGTGTTGACCATCAAGCTAGTTTGGAACAATTTCAAGGTAAGGGGAAATACTAATAATAAGTTGATGGGCACAAATTGTGTGTTGCTTGTATATATATTATTTAGATATTCTTAGGTGATTTTGATTTGTTTGAGTTATTTGCAAATGTGTCAAAATAAGTACATTTTGAATTTGGTCGGAAAATATTAGTTGTCTATTTACTTAGTGATATGACTTATGAGGATTGACTAGTTAAGGGGAATCTCACAAGTTGTTCTATGGACTGATTTGTCAAGTTGATTATGGATTAGATTAGTAAGACTGATGATTTTACTAAGAGCTATTACAGGGTGTTTCTTATAGTACTATCAAGTATATAAGACTGAGGATAGGTTTGGTTGGGTCGACTACAGACCTTTTGGGCGCACTTGTGTTTCGAACTCCTACCAATGGTCAGTTGTAGCATCTCTAGCTGGGGGAAATCATACTACCCGATACAGTGAGCCTAACTGTACAGGACTATCTATAATAAGGTGCAGCGCTCGGGCCAGAATGATTGGAGTATAGATTGGATATCTTCTCATTGCAAACAATCAAGTTATGGCAGTTGAAACGACCTTACGCTCAAGATGATAGAGATCTCCATAGAGTACGTTGAGTATATTATTTTTAGACAGCAGACTAACTTTATTGATGGATTACAAGATAAGTGTGATATCTAGTTTATTTGACTAACTATCGATAATTGATTTCACTAGAATGTTAGTCATGTTTTGCAGGATTTGGTGATTGTGTGTGGTTAATTTTCTTAGTCTTGATTAAGTTTGATGTGTGTCACTTATTATGTCTATATATTATTATTGCTTGAGATTGTATCCTATTATGTGTAACTTGAGTAACCATCGTGTTGCAAACTTGTGTACGAGTATTTCACCCCTTACATTTCAGATGGCGACATGAGAACCACTTGGTCATTTGGGACACCGACAGATTAGGTTTTTGGAGGACGAGGGAAATCCCATCTGGGAAATCGATGCAGTAACTCAAACTTTAACCTATACTGGTAACAACAGATGGAATCGGGGGAGTACCAATGGCCTCGATTACTTCCCACATGACCTTAGAGATAGAGTTACCTGTGGACAAAATGATAGAGGCATTGATACCAGATGTGATGGTACCTGATGTAGTAGTACCTGATGTCGTAGTTCCTGTTGTGCCTGAGTGGGAATCGTCTGATGGTTCCGATAGTGGTGGTACCAACGGGGATATCCCCAATGGTTATCATTAACATCTATGGGACGTTGGGTTTTTTATGACTTTTTGGAGGTTAGAGAATAAGATTTTTGTGGAATTTAGACTGGTTTGTATTCTCTTATAACTCTATATTTGAGGCAGTAATTATCAGGTATTTTGGTATATTAATCTGACTGCTTAGGACTCAGCCTGACTTGTGATAGGTATAACCTTATAGGTCGTACTACCTTTTGGATACTTTCGTAAGATATGGTACTTAGTTGTTGATCCTTTGTAAGCGCAAGGGCTTGATCATGGTAAGACAATGTAATCTTAAATCATACCGTAAATCTAGAAGGCTGCCAACGAAAAAAATATTAAGAGTTGATTTCTATTTTGTTTTGTTTCACTTTCACCATGAATGTGTTTTGAAAGGATTTAGAGAGAGAGAGAGAGAGAGAGAGAGAAATTAATAGTACAAACTAAAAAAAGAGAGTAAAGTAACAAGCAAAGTTTTTAGATCCACATTTCTTTAGCAGGTTGTCTATCCTAGTAATATACATGATAGAAATATAAAAGCAAGAAGGAAAAGTTTTTGTAATCATGAAAGATCATAACACAATTAAAGGAAAGTATATGGAAAAACTGGAAAAGAAAACATAGAAACATGAGAGAGAGAGAGGTTGAAACCTGAAAAGTTTCCAGAAAGTTGAAAGTTGTTGTGATTTAAAGCGAAGAGGTGAGCTTCTATATATACTAGTTTTAATAGGTCATTCGGTAAAATGAACTTATACGTACCGGTAATAAAATCTTCTATTCACACACTTGGTTGTTAAAAAGTCGACCTCACATTTTTCCTTCCTCTTTGGCTTTTTTTTTACCCCCTTCCTTATCATCCATACCCACATAATTCCATTTTGGACCAAAATGCCGTTGACTTTTTCAAAAAAAAAACAATTTTTTACATTTTTCCCAATTTATACATAAATTCGAAATGTTAAATTTGAAATTTCCGGATTTATGTGATAAATTCGGAAAAAATGAAAAAAGGGGGTAAATTCAGAATTTTTCCAGATTTATGGGGTAAATTCGAAATTAAAAAAGATAAATTCGGAAGCCAAAAAATAAATCTGGAAGGCAAAAGATAAATCTGGAAGCCAAAAGATAAATCCAGAAGCCAAAATTGCTTCCAAATTTATCCTCTTATGAGATAAATCCGGAAGCCAAAAGATAAATCCGGAAGCCAAATTTTTTTCCGGAAATCTTAAAAAAATTGCTTCCGAATTTAACTTTAATTCCGGAAATTTTTAAAAAACTGTTTTTTTTAAAAAGTTAGCGGTATTTTGGGGTTTAATAGCAAAATGGGGGTATGGGTATAAGGAGGGGGTAGGAAAAAAAAACCCTTCCTCTTTTACTAGTTACTTATTTGCTATATTGATAATAATAAAATACGTATTTTTAGGTAAATAAAACTGCAGATACCATTTCGATCTTTACATTTTATAGAATTTTACTATCAATATTTCAAAATTTTCTGATAAGTTTGGACTTTTCAATGCAGTAGCAATTTACACTGACAAATACTTTTTAGTTATAATTTGATAGAGTTTTAAGCTCAGATTTTTTTGATAACCTTCTATAATATTTCTCTTTTGTTCTACAAAATTAAAACTAATTATTATTTTACATAAGATAAACACACAATTATAATACACCTAAAGGAAGTAAAATTCAGGGTGTTACACATAACATCTTGAAGCCCTTGCAAGGGTGTGAACAACAAAATTTGTTTGCCTCCTAATAAAGCTAATCCTTTAGCTTGGTAGTTGAAGCTACCATTTTCGTTCCTTAGGCACATACCAATACCATATTTACCTTCTTGTTCAAAAAATGCAGCATCAATGTTGCATTTGAGTAAACCTTCAGCAAGTTTCACCCAAACAACTCTATCGGATCTGCTTGATATTGTTTCAGTCCAACTTTGATTCATTGTGTGCCTTGCTAATTCCCCTGCTTGAAGATAATCAATTGCAAGTTGCATCGCTGCCGTAGGAGCCTTCATTACACCATTCCATACCTTGTCATTCCTTTGCTTCCATAGAGTCCATAATACCATTGCAAAGAGCTTCTGTTGGTCAGCTAAAAATGAATCTAACTGCAGGAAAAAACAGTCCCGAAACCGGTGTTGTTGCTGCGGGATGAGTAGTGGGTAGCTCACGTGGTTGAGTGAAAGGGACATCGTTGGTGAAAATGTAGGTGTACGGGATTCGAACCCCGCTCCTCCCACCCCTCTAACTACTAACACACTAATTTCTAACCCCGATAAAAAAAAAAGCAGTGCAGCAGCAGTAATGCCACTGGCCGTCCAAACTGTTACAGCATACTGACAGTGAAAAAACAAATCAAGATCAGTCTCCTCACCCTCATTACACATAGGACATACCTCCTCACATGACACATACCTCCTTCTAAGATTACCATGTGTTGGAAGACAACCACAAGCCACGCGCCAAAGGAAAATTTTAACTCTTTGTAGAATTTTTTGAGCCTCCAAATTTGCATCCAATTACCCGTAACCGGAGATTAGAATTATGAATTAACCGAATTCTCCCTATTGCGACTCCTCCACGAAACAAGTTTGTCCTCTTCATTCAAATTGTAAATTGGTATTTTCGCGACAAAAATACATACCATCATTTGTGGCAGGCCCAAGTGTAGATTGTTGAGGGCATCGTGAAGGGAATTAGATCATAATTTATAAATTTTATCAGGAAAATGAAAGCATGAGGTATAATTTCAGGTGAGTTATATGGTAGATCTGATGGGTTTGAATTACTGGAAAAAAAATGTGTTGATTGTGAAGTAAATATTCAATTATTAAGATAGTCTATTCTCTTTTTAGTTTTGGTAAAGTGGAAATTATAAACAAACAACTAAGAGATCTCAATTATCATTTAACTTGGTCAAATTACAACCATTTAATGGACAAAATTTTGGATGAAATAGATATATATATAAGATGATGATATGAAGGGGCTACAAAGTAGTAAATTAACTTGCAGCGATCATAACAATATAAGGATGATTACACATTACATAGGATTATTTAATTTTCTGAATTCAGCATGGATGGACACATTAATTAAAACCTTGCAGTACTAGGACCCCAACAATTGAGATCCATGACTTTCTTCATAGACTCTTCTTTGGTTCTCTTAAACTTGTTTTTGGAAACTGCAGCAGAAGACAATTTGGTAGCCTGAGTGTATGATCTGATGTTGTTTTTGGCATGTTGGTGAAGTGACCTGAAAGCATAGTTCCACCTGCAAACACCAAGTTGGTCTTTTAAGGCTTCCACTGCTCCTATGCTTGATGCAACTATCCAAGCTCTGGTTGCTGCTGCACTCATGTTGTTGTTGTAGGTAGATTTTTGATGAATCTGAATTAATATATGGGATTGAAATTGTTTTGATGTGTTGTTGTGGTGATGAGTTTTCAGACTGTGTTCCTATATATATGTGGGTGGGTGAGCTAGTGATTTAGAAGTGGGAGTTGAGAACTAAACTAGGGGCTTGTTTGTTGGTGTGGGAGACAAAACAAGAGGGGGAAAACTAGGGGCAGTAGTTTGGAATGGAATCACGATATTTACCGGAATCTACGCGGTATCAAATGACTTGTACTAGTAGGTTCGTCACTTCGTTATATCGTCTTTTTTGAGGAAAATAATAATTTTTTTCCTTTTCCTTTTGAGGAAATAATAATAAACTAGCTACTAGTACGAGTATTTATTATCTACTATAAAATGTGGATACCAAAATTACTATTATGCTTTCCTTCCTTTTACTTTTTATTTCTCTCACTCACTTTTATTATTAGTGAGTCCCACTCTCACATCATTTTTTTTTTGATAAGCCAAAATATTATTAGAGAGTGGAAAACACCAAGTGCTCCACAACAGTTACAAGGATGGGGAGGGCCTCGTTAAAACCTCTCTAGAGTAAAACCCAGAGAGGAAAGAGTACCCCGATTACACTGTCATCAAACATCCCACCGGGCAGTTTAGCCAATCCATAAAATTCAGCTTCGACTCTCTACCCTTTCTACTAATAAACCACCCCCAAGATATAGTTTTAATTCGATTTACTATTACATTTACATTTGCAACAGCCCCATTAAAAATCACGTTATTTCTTGTCTTCCAAATCGCGGAAATAGTCGCAATCCAAACCGAGTGCTTCACTCCTTTCAAATTTGTTCCTTTAAGTTGCTGTCCAAATTTGTTGAAATGATCTACTGGCTGTGTTGTGCATTGAATTGGCATATCCAGCCATAGTCCTATTGATCTCCATATATCAAGTGTCTTAGCACACTCACAAAATAAGTGGTTTGTGTTGGAACAAATTCACTCAGTGTTCCTCACATTCACTCAATTATCACGAAGGGATTTTACCAAGAAGAGAGTGTTCTTGGTTACACAAAGTTGGTTAGTCGAAAAGGGATGTAGCCGTAGACGAAAAGAAGCAAAATAACAGGAAAACTGATATTGTGGTGTGTGATCAAAATATTTGATTACCACCATCACTTGTATTTATAGGCTCACTTTTACAACTGTACATACACGAGGAGTTCACTAATACACATGGACTGATGACATGAACAACACAAACAAATTACATGAGAAACACTTAACTAACTATATTTACTTAGTGAGTAAAACTAGTTATTCGACCAACTTGGTTTGCATACAACAGTTCGACCAACTTGGATTGCGTCCAACAGTTCGACTAACTTGGATTCGACCAACTTGGATTCGACCAACTTGGATTCGACAATTCGACCAACTTGGATTACATTCAACAGTTTGCACACTCCTCCTCCTGGAAGCAAAAAACACAGCACCCATTATGAGTTGGATCCAACACTCCTCTTTTAATTAGTGCGTCTCTAGTAGGTAACCGATTGATAATTACTCTCCAAGCCAGCATCGCCGCTTTTGTTGGGATATTGCTTCGCCATATTTTGGAACAAACCTCCACCTGTTCTTCGCTTAGCTCTTGATGATCACCTGAAAAAAATTCATTCAGCCAGATATACACAGATTTTACAGTGAAGTGTTTTTTATTGTCGGCCGTCCAAATCCACTTGTCTTCGTCGCTACTGTGTAAGCTGATATCCTGCAGTATATTCTGCAAATCCAGCAAGTTTTCAGCTACTGCAGCATCCACTTCGCTTCCCCAATTCCGAAAGGATGGGGAGGACCTCGTTAAAACCCCTCTCCACCATATGGATGATTTGCGGAGTCTTGATTGAGTTTGTTGACTGAGACGCCATTGGCTTAAGTCGTTATACCTGCTGGCCAGCACCCTACACCACAAACTATCACCTCCAATCAAACATCTCCACCTCCATTTACTCAAGAGCGCAATGTTGAAAGTCTCTAGATTTTTTATACCCAATCCACCCTTGTTTTTTGGCAGGCAAATTGTTTCCCATTTGACCCACGCGATCTTTCTAATCTCTTCATCACCACCCCATAAAAATTGTCTTTGAAGCTTAATCAATTCACCTATAATCTTCTTTGGAGCCTTGTAAAAGGAGAAAAAATAAAGAGGTAGGCTAGAGAGTACCGAGTTAATGAGTGTGATTCTTCCTCCTATCGATAGTTGCTTGCTCTTCCATGAGGATAACTTTGATCTCATTGCCTTCACTACCGGTTCCCATGTTTGAACTCTTCTCGGATTTGCGCCGACCGGAATTCCAAGGAATTTAAATGGAATGTTACCTATACTGCATGTAAGATAGATCGAGGCTCCTCTTAGTACTCTCTCCTCCATATTTATTCCCATGACATTGCTTTTTGAGAAATTAATTTTGAGCCCGGAGGCCATCTCAAAGCTCCTAAGAATAGCTTTAAGACACCTCAAACTCGAGTCCTTCCCGTCACAAAAAATCATCGTATCATCGGCGAACTGGAGAAGAGAGATTGATACTCTATCATTGATATAAAATCCCTTGAAACAATGATTCTCCTCCTCCTTTCTCATTAGACCTGCTAATCCCTCCGCCACGACAATAAATAGAAACGGTGCTAGAGGATCGCCTTGCTTTAGTCCCTTTTGTGCAACGAATTCATTTGTCGGGCTACCATTCACCAGAACTGCTATGGAGCTTGTTGTATAACAGCCCCTCATCCACTTACGCCATACAACACTGAATCCCAATCTAAAAAGCATGTAGTCAATCAAGGACCAACTTACCGAATCATAGGCCTTTTCAAAGTCGACCTTGACTGCTAGGCAGCTTCTATTTGTTCTCTTTGCCAAGTCAATCAGCTCATTTACAATAACAACACCATCCAGAATCTGCCTTCCTGGAAGAAAAGTGTTTTGACATTCGGAAATGACACCTCCAAGCACTTTTTAAAATCTGGCCGCTAGCAGCTTTGCTAAGATTTTGTATAGGCTCCCAATGAGCGAGATAGGGCGGTATTCAGTAAGTTATTGAGGGTTAGGTACCTTGGGTATCAGTGCTACAAAAGAGGGAAAGATGGCTTTCGGAATTTTCCCTGTAGCGTGAAACTCATTGATAAAATTCATAACGTCACTTTCTATAGTATCCCAGCAATTCTTGTAAAAGTTTAGGTTGAATCCGTCTGGACCCGGGCTTTTGTTCCCATCACATTCCCACACTATCTCCTTAACCTCCTCAATTGTGAAGGGGGCTATTAGCATAGTATTGTCCTCCTCAGATATACTCTTAAACTGAACTCCATCAAGCACCAGCTTGCTGAATTTTTCTTCCTTGAATCTTTTTTCAAAAAACTCCTTAACCAAGGTTTTAACTCCTACCACATCTTCCACCCATTCGTCCCCATTTTTCAATTTCACAATTTGATTTCTTCTTCTGTTGCCATTTATACACACATGGAAGTACCTAGTGTTTGCGTCCCTCTCCGCGATCCATTTGGCTCTTGACTTTTGTGCCAATAGGCTCTCTTTATATTTAAGTTGCTGCCGGAATTCTTTTTGAATT
The DNA here is from genome assembly GCA_963573325.1 of Astragalus glycyphyllos. Classification (NCBI taxonomy): domain Eukaryota; kingdom Viridiplantae; phylum Streptophyta; class Magnoliopsida; order Fabales; family Fabaceae; genus Astragalus; species Astragalus glycyphyllos. The sequence continues at coordinate 31,456,001 of OY754311.1, read as the reverse complement.
GCTCTAATTTGATCAATATTAACATCTCCATCAATTGCAGCCAAATCTTCAAGTATATTGAGATCCTTAACTAATTTATCAATGTTAAGATCCGCTATCCCAAATACTTCTTTTTTCCATGTCTTTAGTTGTGCCTTCAGTCTCTTTAGCTTTTCTTTTATAATGAAAGAACCAGCCCCTTCAATCTGTGAAGATTTCCAACACTCCTCCACAATCTTCTTGAAATCTGCGTGTTCCAGCCAGCAGTTGTTGAATTTGAAGGGTTTGGGTCCCCAATTCTTCTCGTCCCCTATGAGCCACACCGGGCAATGATCGGAGATGTCTCACATCATCTTTTATCCATCCTCTATCTCTATCACTCTTTCCACTTCTTTCTACTAACAACATAATCAAACAATCCACTACCAATTTTGTTTATTTTAAAACTCAATAATTACATAAAATTAATTAAATTAATATTAATTTAGTATTTAATATAATCTAATTAAACTACTAAACCGAATTAATTTGACACTACCAATAGTAAAAAAAAACGATACCGTTAGCAAAAATCCAAAATTATTTTTCCTAAAAGAATAAATAGTTAAATCTCATCCACTTTTTTTCGTGAGCTGCATGGGAGCAGCAATGACAGCGCCAAAAAGTAGCAAAAGTTGTCTGCCGCGCTGACACTCGTCGTCAATTTTAAAATTTTTTTTTTTTCTAAAAAATCAGCAATTAAATAAACTTAATAAAATTAATATTAAATTATGTAGAATTTATTATTTACTTTAATCTACTCAAAACTACTAAATCCAATTAATTTAACCACTACTGATTGTAAAAAAAAAAAGCGATACTACTAGCAAAAATTGCAAAATTATTTTTCCAAAAAAATAAATATTAAATCTCATCAACTTTTTTCGTGAGCCGCACGGGAACGACAACGAGAGGAGCAACGAGAGCGCCAACGGAATGACCAACAGAAGCGCCAACGAGAGCAGCAACGAGAGCGCCAATAGGCACGCCACCGGGAGTGCCATTTATGGAGTTTTTCCTTTTTTTTATTACATTTCGCAACAATCTTTTACCAAAATTTTTTTATTTTAAAAATCAATAATTACATAAAATTAATTAAATTAATATTAATTTACTATTTACTATAATCTACTCAAACTACTAAACCCAATTAATTTTACCACTACAATAGTCAAAAATATTTTTCCTAAAAAAATAAATAGTTAAATCTCATCCACTTTTTTCGTGAGCTGCACGAGAGCAGCAATGACAGCGCCAAAAAATGGCAAAAGTTGTCTGCCGCGCTGACGCTCGCCGTCAATTTTTTTAAAAAAAAGTAATTTGTTTTTTCTAAAAAATCAGTAATTAAATAAACTTAATAAAATTAATATTAAAGTATGTAGAATTTATTATTTACTTTAATATATTCAAAACTACTAAACCCAATTAGTTAAACCACTACCGATTGTCAAAAAAAAGTGATACTACTGGCAAAAATTGAAAATTATTTTTCAAAAAAAATAAATATTAAATCTCATCAACTTTTTTCGTGAGCCGCACGGGAACGGCAACGAGAGGAGCAACGACAGTGGCAACGGGATGACCAACATAAGCGCCAATGGAAGCGCCAACGGGAGCAGCAACGAGAGCGCGCCAACAGGAGCGCCATTTATGGAGTTTTTCCTTTTTCTTTTATTACATTTTGCAACAATCCTTTACCAAAATTTTTGTTTTAAAAAATCAATAACTACATAAAATTAATTAAATAATTATTAATTTAGTATTTTCTATATTCTATTCAAACTACTAAACCCAATTAATTTGACCACTACCAATCGTCAAAAATATTTTTCCTAAAAAAATAAATAGTTAAATCTCATCCACTTTTTTCGTGAGCTGCACGGGAGCAGCAACGAGAGCAGCAATGACAGCGCCAACGAGAGGGCCAAAAAGTAGCAAAAGTTATCTGCAGCGCTGATGCTCGCCGTCAATTTTTTAAAAAAAAATTAATTTGTTTTTTCTAAAAAATCAGTAATTAAATAAACTTAATAAAATTAATATTAAGTTATGTAGAATTTATTATTTACTTTAATCTACTCAAAACTACTAAACCCAATTAGTTAATCCACTACCGATTGTCAAAAAAAAGCGATACTACTAGCAAAAATTGCAAAGTTATTTTTCAAAAAAAATAAATATTAAATCTCATCAATTTTTTTCGTGAGCCGCCTGGAACGGCAACGAGAGGAGCAACGACAGTGGCAACGGGATGACCAACAAAAGCACCAACGGGAGCGCCATTTATGGAGTTTTTCCTTTTTTTTATTACATTTTGCCACAATCCTTTACCAAATTTGTTTTATTTTAAAAATCAATAATGACATAAAATTAATTAAATTATCATTAATTTACTATCTACTATAATCTATTCAAACTACTAAACCCAATTAATTTGACCACTACCAATCGTCAAAAATATTTTTCCTAAAACAATAAATAGTTAAATCTCATCCACTTTTTTCCGGGAGCTGCACGGGAGCAGCAATGACAGCGCCAACGGAAGCGCTAAAAAGTAGCAAGAGTTGTCTGCCGCGCTGACTCTTGCCGTCAATTTTTTCTAAAAAATCAGTAATTAAATAAACTTAATAAAATTAATATTAAATTATGTAGAATTTATTATTTCCTTTAATCTACTCAAAACTACTAAATCCAATTAATTTAACCACTACCGATTGTCAAAAAAAGCGATACCGCTAGCAAAAATTGCAAAATTATTTTTCAAAAAAATAATATTAAAACTCATCAACTTTTTTCGTGAACCGCACAGGAACGACAACGATAGGAGCAACGACAGCGCCAACGGGAGCAGTAACGAGAGCGCCAATAGGCGCGCCAACGGGAGCGGTATTTATGGAGTTTTTCCTTTTTCTTTTATTACGTTTTGCAACTTTCAACGTATTTATAATTTCATAGCAAATTATAATAATTACAGTATCACCCGTGCGTATGCACGGGTAAAATACTAGTCTTTTGGTAAAAAAAAAGTATGAGTATTTATTAATTTGTGAATTAAATAACTGCCCAAGAAAAAGATGTTCGGTTTGTCAAAGAAAAAGAAAACATGTCCGGTGTTCAACTATCCTGCTACAAATTTAGTTTCATCTGTGCACAACTGCAGAGACCAACACTTCGAGTCAGATAGGATTACAATGGGCGGTAAAATTCTCCCTCAAAAAATTAACAATGCTACATGTCCAAGACTGAATATGCTATATGCTACTTCAGTGCTTTCGATATACCGTGTGAACAACATAAAAAGAGGGAATAGAATAATATCATATCAATATCAATTGTTTTCTTTTTTTTTTGACAAGATATCAATTGTTTTCTTAAACTTAAGAAAACCACAACTACAAGTAGAGTAAAGCTGCAACTTTGATAGTACAGATAAGAGAAATGTAATTTGGATAAAAAATGTATCAAAAGTATATCAAAATATGAATGCGTATGAGATACAGAGGAAGTACAGGTATAATACATTTTTTTTATTTTTTATTTTAAATGAACTTGAGTTAGTGTATAATATCTTTAATTTAAAATAAAAAAATGTCTTATGCGCGTATTCCCTCGGAACCATGTACGTATTCATACTTTGGTACAACTTTTTGGTCCAAATAATATTTCTGTATAGATAAATGAGAACAAGTAGATAGGGACATAGGGTCATATAATTCCATCTGACCTAAGCGTGGAGAACGTGTGGGTTCGGCCCAAAATACCCAAACCCAACAATCCAGACCAAACTGAATATTCTCAATAGAGACTCACTATTCATTTAATCTATATTTTTTTACAAAATTTAATCCATAATTAACAATGCATTTAAAGGAATGAATATTTTAATTAACTATGAAAAAGTAAATGATTTAAATGAACTTTTTAAAATATAAATGATATAAACGAAAAAGTAGTAGTGACAAATAAAGGACAAAAACCATATTTTAACATTAATTTTTCAAACAACTACTAAAAACATAAACAACAACACATAGCAATAGTTCGATTTCCCCCCAAAACACTAAACAAAAGAAGAAATGCTTGTAAGTCTTTGCAGCTAACAAGCGAACAACTTTGCATTAGGGTTTGTATTTAATTTCATTGTGAATTTTGATTGCAGTTGCGACCTGAAACTTGGATTTCAGTTTTGTCTTTCCCTTCCCCGAATTTGAGATTTTTAGAGAATGAACCCTAATGCCCTTTTAGGGGAATTTCTCTCCCTCTCCTCCTCTCTCTCCCTTTCTATTCGAAGATGGAACATAGTTCTCTCTAGAGCTGTCAATTCGAACGGGTTCGGCCCATTCGGGCCAACAATAATTTCGGGCTCTGGTGGACTGGGCCAAGTTTAATTCGGACTCATAAATTTCGGCATCTATGCGGGCTGCAGGCCAAGCGGGCTGGCCCATGGGCTACTAAACTTTTTTTTTTGAAAGTAAGCACTTAATTCTAGTATTATGTAACCAGTCTGTGTCACTATCATGCCATTGCTTAAGCAGCCCACTTCACAAGAAAGAACAGATCCAAAATTTGAATCCAAATCCAATAATAAAGTTGTTAGAAAGGTTTGTTTGGCTCTAATTTTAATACCACATTTTTAACATTAGCAGTAATAATGTCACGTTGAGCTTGCAAGCACATCAGTTGACCAGAGAGCATAGCAAGAGAAAACAAATCTACTGCAAATTGAAAACTTAGAGATTACCACTTAGAGAACAAATCCCTTCAAGAACAATTACCACTACTAGAGTCGAAATAAATCTGCTACAAATTGAAAACTTAGATAAAATTTAGCTAATAAATACTAGTTATCCTCACTCTCCACAACCCCTACTAGCTAACAAATACTAGTTATCCCCACTCTCCACTACTAGAGATTTTAATACCAGTATTGAACACTAGTATTCTTACAAACAAAATAGTAGAATAATAGTATTTTTTTGATAGGTTAATTAATAGTAGAATTTGTTGGTTAAATAATAGTAGTATTCGTTGGTTAAATAATAGTAGAATACTAATTAACCTAACAAATTAAACTAACAGATACTAGTATTTTTTATAGTTAAATAATAGTAGAATACTGGACGACCAATAAATACTAGTATTCTACTATTATTTAACTAACAAACACAATGCACAACCCCTAAAAAATGTTCAAATTGATCATCAACAAACAACTTAGCTAGCAATAAAAAAAAAAAAGTGTCGGCCAAACGGGCTGGCCCATGACGGGCTACTAAATTTTCAGGCCGGGCGGGTTTGGGCTAAATTTTTTTATAACTCATATTTCTTAGCCCAACCCATCTATTTTGTCGGGTGGGTTGGGCCGGCCCGTCGGGCTGGACTCATTTTAACAGCTCTAGTTCTCTCCCTTTCTTAATTTGTTTTTTAATTGTTAAAATAATTTTAAAAGACACGCCGTACATTATAATTCATGCTAGATATAATATTGCCACGTAAAACTAATCGTTATCACTACCACGAAAGCACATAACAATCACGTCAGTATCTATTAACTCTAATGGACGAAATATTATCCAAAAAATGAGTTGTCAAAATTGAACTTTTAAAATAACTTATAGGACCAAAAATGCATTTTAGCCAATATTTTTTGTATTTAAAAATGTAGATTTTTGGATGATGAATATTTTGCCTTCTCAAATGTAAAAAAAAAAAAACATTCTAGGAAACCTTTTTTTATTTTTAAAAACTATTTTTTCATAAATTTTGAAAAGGCAATATGTTAAAAAAACACACCCCATAACTTTACACATTCAAGATTTATACTCACCTTAGAAAGCTTGTATTCAAGAGATTTGAAATGCACGAAAATATAATAATGCTAATGAGTCCAATGGTTCATTGTTTCGGGTTGAGCTTGCTAAATAGATGACCAGAAAAGAAGTGGGTTATTTTGGCCCAACCCAATTGACCTATACACTACAAGAATTTCGGTAATTTTCGGCGAACAAAATCCGCCGGTAATGGCCAAAATCCGCCGGAAATTGGGCATTACCGGCGGATTTTTTCCGCCGGAAATCCGCCGGTAATTCACTCGTCGGTAATGGTTACCGGCGGAATTATCGCCGGTAATTACCGGCGGATTTTTCACATTACCGGAGGATTTTTCCCTCGGTAATTACCGGCGGATTTTCCGCCGGTAATGTGCATTACCAGCGGATTTTTTAAAAAAAAAAAATTTAAAATTTTAAAATTTAAATAAGAATTTCGTTTTTTAAAATTTAAATGTTAATGTATCTAAATTTTGCCCATATTTCAAATTTTCCCTTGTATTTGTACCGGTTGGGGGATAATGAAGAAGTAGGAAGGAATGAAAGAGAATATGTGAGAATAAGAATGAAGTGAGAAGAATGAAGGAGTGAGAATGAAGAATGAAGGAGTGAGAATGAAGAATGAAGGAGAGATGAGAAGTATTAAAATTGGAGAGAATGGGAAAAAAGAAAAAGAATGAATGAGTGAGAATGAATAAGAATGAAGAAGAAATGAGAGATGTATAGAGAAATTTATGTAGATTGGAGAGTGTGAGGAAGAAGAAGAAGAAGAAATATAAGATAGAGAAAATGTATAAGAGAAAGAGAAGGAAATAAAGAGTGAAATGAGAGAATGAGAGTAGTGTAGGAGAAAGTTGTATTTATAGGTGATTTTTTGAAATTACCGGCGGATTTTTTTCCCTCCGAATTTTTCCGGCGGATTTTTGAAATTACCGGCGGACTTTTTTCCCTCCGAATTTTACCGGCGGATTTTTGAAATTACCGGCGGATTTGAAAAAAAATTATTATTATTATTATTTTTGCAAAATCCACCGGTAATTTCAAAAATCTGCCGGAAAATTACCAGCGGATTTCGTAAAAAAAAAAAAAAATTTTACAAAAATCCGCCGATAATTTCAAAAATCCGCCGAAAATGCCAAACATCCGCCGGAAATTCATGTTTTTCTTGTAGTGATAAGTCAGGCTGGACTCGGTTTTATGTTTCGCGAACAATTTTTGTGGTTTCATATATTAAAAGTTAGACTGGGTCAAGCCATCAAGCTGACCCAATGTTTTGTGCTAGGATGGGATACATAAAACATATCCCTAGAGAAAATTGGGTTAGCACAACCCCCACTCGGCTTTTGCATTTTGGCTAGGTCAATCTGAGTAGAAATGGGTGACCTAATTTGACAGCTCTATTTGCTATTACGTCAAAAAGAAAAGTGGAAGATGGATAAAGACGATACTTTGAGCTTTTTTAGAGGTAATAGTAAATATATTTTTACTAGTTTGTATGACCCGTGCGCTGCACGGATATACATTTTCTTTTAACTTAAAATGTAATTTTTTTTACTTGGAATTTAAAACAAAAACCGGTTGCAAAGCATACCAATAAGTAATGCCGATAGCAACTCACTTTGATTGAGTAAAAAAATCAAAATAAGAAACAATAATAATAACTATAAGTAGAAAATTACAAACACAAAGCAAAAATTAAAGATTACATTTTGTGAAATAGATATTGCTTTCGATCATGTGGTTACCAATCCCCTTGCTCGTAGTTCTTCCTTTTCTCTCATCTATGTCTCTCTCTGTTTCTCCCATCTACAAACCTACATAACATCAATTTGCAATCAAAAGAAAAATCAAAACACAACAAACTTTTTCAGAATTTTGAACAAACCGAGCTAATATAGAAATCCAAACAACAACAACAATTCCAGATAATACCAACCTAAACTGCACAAATCCCTATTTGGAATAAAATCTGAAAATTAGAAAACCTAAAACCTAGAAAGGGAAAAGCAAGAAAGGGTTTTGAAAAAATTAGAGGCAAATCAAACACAATCAGAACACAAAACATGTAGAAATTAGGATTAAATATGAATTAGAAGAGGATAAGGCCAAGAACAGAGTTGCTTATGCAAAAAAGTAATATGAAAAAAAATGGAAAAAACCCACCTTCGAATTCCGGCCACCACCGACGGTTGCCGTTCTCCCAAACACGTCGCTGTCGTCCTCACAAACACGTCGTTACTCTAATATTATTTGGTCTACTTTTGTGATGTGCAGGTAGGATATTCGCACAGAGTTGTCACACAAACTCCATGGTTGATGGTTCAGATTAATGCCTCTATTTTGTAAAGGAATTGTTTTTATTGGCTGTTGTTGATATAGCACAATTGTGAATGTCATTTATTTCCGCAATCATAGGCCAGGATTTGGTTTTAATTGGTTGAAAAGGTTTGATTGTAATTGATACGGAGTAAATAGCATTCAACTCACCTGAATGCCGTTTTTTAATTTTTTTGAATTAGCATTCAACTCATCATTTTTTTGAGATGCGCCATTATCATATCTGGCAACTGTTGATTCTGTGCTGCATTTAATCCGTGCAATCTCAGCCTTACAATAGCCAATCGCAATTTAATTAAATCTCAGGCGTTGGTACTGTAAAGGTGTAGCCATGGACAAACGTCGAGCGTTGGATAGTAATTCGTTGCTGACGTGACATAACTGAACAGGGAAATAGCTGACGTGGAGTTTCTTAAAGCTGACGTAATTTATGACGTCATTAGTGAGGTGGACAAAGACATGGACTTTTCCATGATTTAGTATAATAAAGATAAAGATATAATTAAATTAAGTTAGAGGCGGCAAAGTGATTTGAGTGAGCTAATAATAGTAGAAACCAGATGTTCAATGTCTCGTACCAGTTTATGTTGTTTTCTTCTTTTGAAATAATTAAGACACAAGTCAAAAGATATAAGATGTATCATATTTAATTAATTTAAAAGGAAAATATATTACAGAGTTTATTGGCTTATAATACTTAGAAATAACTATATAAACATAAATGGCCTATTAACTCAGTTGGTTAGAGCGTGGTGCTAATAACGCCAAGGTTGTAGGTTCGAGACCTGCATGGGCCAAGGTTGTTTTTTAAAGTAACTAAAAATTTACCATAAATTAAAGAGATTATTCTCTATATCGAGAATTAAAAAATATTCCTTACAAGCTGTCTTTCTAACCATTAATTTTGATTATTTACTTTTCTCAAATAAAAAATTAATATCCATCAGATTCACTTTTCTCTAATAAAAAATTAACACCATATGTTCTTGACAAAAATGTTTGCATGAGATAGTAACTAATAATTAATTGAATTGCACATGCAATTACTCCATACCCTAAACACTCAGATAACTAAAAATTTAAAATCTTATAGTACTTGGACCCCAACAATTGAGGTCCATAACTTTCCTAATAGACTCTTCCTTAGTTCTCTTCACCTTGTTAGAAACTGCAGAAGAAGAAGCAGAAGACAATTTTCTGGTCTGAGAGTATGACCCAAAATTGTTCTTAACATGTTGTTGCATTGACCTCAAAGTATAGTTCCACCTGCAAACTCCCAATTGGTCTTTTAAGGCCTCCACTGCTCCAATACTCGATGCCACTATCCAAGTTTTAGTTGATGCACTCTTGTTGCATTTGCTCATTTTTGAACTTGTAATAAAAAGATCAGGTGTTAAGGTAAGATAGTAATAGGTTTGATTTGAGGTAAGATGGATGTGTTGATTAAGGTACTGGTTTCTTGGTCCTTTATATATGTGAGAAACCGATTGTTTTCAAAGTGGGAGTAAGAAACCACGTGCAACTTTAACGAAAAGAGGATGCCAAAAGCAAAACTAGGTGCGGTTCACCGATTGTATCATCATGCTTTTATTTGTAACTAGTAGGATACCTGTGCATACGCACGGGTGCTGTTGTGTTCTTTTTATGAATGAATTACACAGTATTTAAATAGTCTGAACATTATCCTGTGAAAATAAAGGCAAATTTAAAGTAAATAAAAAAGGAGTTTCAAATAAAAAATAGATAAATATTAAAATCTAAAAATGTAAAAGTATCATTTAAAAAAATCTGAGCATTTATCCTGTGAGTTTTATATCAATGTAGTGTTTTTTATATATTAGTGCAGCTATATATCTCGTGTTTTTATATATATATCACAGTAGTTATCCCCGTATTTTTTGATATATCAATGTAGTTATCCTGTGTTTTTTTATCTATCAATGCAGTCATCTTATAGTTTCAATTGATTATTTGAGTTGATTAGTAGATTATAGTAGATAGTAAAAGATAGATAGTAGACTATCAATAAGAAATATTTATCCCGTGTTTTAAATTTAATCAGTTTAAGTAGTCATTAAACCTTCTTGTTTTTTAGATAGTAGGTTTATAGTAGTCTTTAAAAATTATAATTATCAATAGCAAATATTAATCCCGTGTTTTTCTATGTATCACGGCAATTATCCCGTATTTTTTTTATATAGCAGTGCAGTTATCTCATAGTTTCAATTGACTATTTGAGTTGATTAGTAGATTATAGTAGATAGTAGATTATCAATAAGAAATATGTATATGTTTTAAATATTAATCAGATTAAATAGTCATTAAACCTTCTTGTTTTTTTAGATAGTAGGTTTATAGTAGTATTCAAAATTTATAATTCTCAATGACAAATATTAATCATGTGTTTTATTTATGTATCACTGCAGTTATCCCGTGTTTTTTATATATCAGTGTAGTTATCCCGTAGTTTCAATTGATTATTTTAATTGATTAGTAGACTATAGTAGATAGTAGATTATCAATAAGAAATATGTATCCCTTGTATTAAATAGTAATCAGTTTAAATAGTCATTAAATCTTCTTTTTTTTAGATAGTAGGTTTATAGTAGTCTTCAAAAATTATAATTATCAATGACAAATGTTAATCCTGTGTTTTATTTATGTATCACTGCAGTTATCCCGTGTTTTTTATATATCAGTACAGTTATCCCGTGTGTTTTTTATATATCATTGCAGTTATCTTGTAGTTTCAATTGATTATTTTAGTTGATTAATAGATTATAGTAGATAGTAAAAAATAGAGTAGATTATCAATAAGAGGTGTTAATAGATTATCAATAAGAGTGTAAACAGAAGAGTGAAAACAGATTTCGGAGAGTAAATTAAAATTTTAACGGGACAATTTTTTCTAAAAAGGTGATAGTTTTATTTAGTGTGACTAATTTACATTTTTATAGCTAATTTGTATAAGTTTAGAAATTTAGTTAAAAAAACTAAAGTGAGAAATGATAGGATAAAGTGAATAATTATTTATGGAGAAAATAAAAGTAAAGTAAAAAAAAGGAAGAAAGAGAGTGTAAGAAAAAAGTGAGAAGGAGGAAAGAGAGAGGAAGAAGAAAGAGAAAAAAAGGAGGAAAGAAAATGTAAGAGAAAAGTGAAAAGGAGGAAAGAGAGTGTAAGAAGAAAGATAAAAAAGAATAATTGATTAAATGTAAGTTACTATGTTACCCTCATTTTTGACACTTGTCATGTTTCTCAAATGAGCCAATAGGTAATTTCATTGAAGGTTAATTGGAATAAATCTATAGTAGAAGCCTAGAAGAGTCCCGACATTGAAAACTTGTTAATGGGCATTTTTTTACCCCCTCTTTTGACCCTATACCCCATAACTCATTTTATCCCCAAAATACCCCCCTCACATTTTTTACAAAATTAACTGGAAATTGATTTTTCGAAGGATTTCCGGATTTACGTGAAAATTTTTCGGAGTTATGTGAAAAATGGCTTCCGGAAGTATGTGAAATAAGGTATTTCCGGGATCCCCAAAAAAATATCTTCCGGAATTATGTTAAAAAGGGTATTTTCGGAATGGAAAATGTTGTTTGGCAACTTTTTAAAAAAATTGACTTTTTCAAAATTGCAAAACACTAATCACTTCTCACAGTTACATCTGTTACACAAAGAGAGAGAGTGCGATTTTCGAAGGAAACAGATTTACTTAATCCGTTTAAGATTGTCGCACGGAAACATATACTTTCGTTTCAGGCTTTCAGCATCAACAGATTTAGCTACTTTCGTCTTCAGATTCACGGAAGTAAGTACTTCCGTTTTTCATCTAACGGATTTACTTAGATTCGTTTCGTGTTTATTAATTTTTTTTCAGTGTCTCTTCCAGTCGAGGTATTAGAGCAGATACTGAGTAAGCTCCATGTGTAGTACCTGATGCAACTCAAGTGTGTCTGTAAGTATTGATTATTCCTGATCTCATCCAACAAACAATTTTCCAAGCAACACCTTTAGATGTCAACTCAACGCCATCACCTCATCACTCTCGGCCTCATCGATTATCCCCTCTCATCCGTTTGACCACGGTGATGACTGGCCCCCCGGTGCAGCTTCAACACCCTCTCAACAATCCTAAACCCTAACATAGGCTTGTTAGGTCTTGCGATGACATCATTTGTATTATCGTCGATAACAATTTTGCTATTTTATGGAACCCTTCGCTAAGAAAACTCATGCCGCTGCCTGACTTACAAAATCCTCATGGACAAGAAGTAAATGCGGCCATCGTCACTGCAATTCGGTTTGCGATAAGTGATACTAGTGAGCTCACGGTCATCACCGATCACTTGAACTTTTCGCTCTACTTTATCCTTCAAACCATTGAAGGAGATGCTTTCGCGGAGCCTGCATAAAATAACTTTTGGACATGAGAAGAAGACACCATTTTCTCTCACGGTGATCTGGCCGTCATCGTGAATAGTTGTGAGTCTATTCGTGCTTGAGTACTGAGTAGGACAGATGGTCATTTTGGAGGGTGTGGGTTTCAAAGAAGTTACTAAGATTGAAATATTGGTGTGAAAAGAATGAGCGTGGGGGTGGATATTTATAGAAATCGTTAATGATTATCCACCGTTGATATTCTCCGTGCAATCTACACCGTTAAAAATATATCCGTTGGGGCACAGTTATCGAGGCAATCAAAATTGGACCGTTGATCAAAACTGTTAGTGGAATCGTGTCCGTTAAATTTTATTAAAAGCGAATTTACCTATAAGGTAGATAAATCCGTTTTGGTAAATAACAAAACGGATTTACCTTAAAAACAGGTAAATCCGTTAGCAACCTATTACAAAAACAAATTTATATTGACAAAACTTAATTCCGTTTTTTTTAAAATAATAAAAATAGATTTATAATTTTTTATGTAAATCCGTTGGCGATATTTTATTAAAAACAGATTTATTTTGCTTTCAATATATTCGTTTTCTAATTTTATTCAAAACGGATTTACTAATGTCCTATGTAATGCCGTTTTTGTTATTTTTAATAGGAGTATTTTTGGAATAATTTTTTTTGTGGGGGTATAAAAAGAAAGAATGGGGTAAAAAAAACCTAACAAAATTTATTAGATTTGACCAAAAAAATAAATTATAAGATTAAAAAAAAGGAATAAAAAAAAACGTGAACCCTAATTGTTAAACGGCAACGACGATACACGGAGCCGGTGAGGGAGAGAAGCAGCCGCAGGGGAGAAAGAGTGAAAGAGGTAGCGGTGCTATTCTTCTATTTTCCATTAATTTGAAATTTATCTCTGTTTTATTATTATTGTTATTCTACAATCAAACTTAATTTCTTAACCCGATTATCGCAAAATTGCAGTTTCTGCATTTCTCAAATCTCGAAGCCATGGATGAAGAATCTGGAATACCTAACAGGATTATGAACTTCGTCTCAGAAGATCAATTACAAGAAGCTAAAAGAACAAGAGGCGAACGAGTTGAAGACGGAACAGCACATAGAGATAGACCTCTCTTCGAGATTCTAAAGGAAAATAAAGACAAAAAAGATTTAGAATTCAACGAAAGATTCAAACACAGACCTCCTAAAGCTTTAGATGAAGACGAAACCGAGTTTCTCGAAAATTACGAAACAACGAAAAAGGAATATGAACGAAAAGTTGCAGATGAAGAAGCTGAACAGATTCGTAGTTTTCAAGCAGCAATAGCGGCAAAGGATAATGTAGTTCATGAAGTTAAGGATAAAGCTATTGATATTGTGGTTCAAGAAGAAAAACCTGTTGTTGGAAAGAAGAAATCGGCTTCTCTTCCTTTAAGTTTGATTGTTAAAGTTAAGCCTCAAGCTAAAAAGGCTAAGGTTGATGAAGGAAATAGTGAACGAGTTGTGAATGATAAGAGTAAGTCTTTAGAATCAGTTCAGTTATTGAATGGTGAAGTTGATAAGAGCCGTGAAGTTTCTCAAACTGGCCTTGGCCTTGTTTCATATAGTGATGAAAGTGATGATGATTAGTAGTTGTTTGATTATTGTGTTTGTTGAACTTCAACAAAATTGAAATGAAAATAGGGAAAAAGAAAAGAAAAAAAATTAGGTTATTACATTGTTGTAGGATTTGTATGAAATTGGACTAAGGCAAAGAGTAATGAAAGTTCACTCATATTTTATGTAATTCGTTTGTGCTGTGATTTTGATTTTGATTTGTTACTTGGCTTATTGGTTATGCTATGCATATGTTTAGCCTCTCCATATGTGTGTTGTTTGAATGAAGGAGAATGGAGATATAACTGATGATACAGAGATTCAAAATGGTTAACTAACCAGCCAATTGCACACACTTAGATGTTGCAATGAGTCAAATTCCACAAACTGAAATGCTAAAAAAATGGTTAACTGTTGTAATTCGTTTAGTGCATATTTTGTATTTTTCAGAGAAAAATGGAAATGGCAACTGATCATAAGAATTGATGACCAAATACTCCACTTATCTGATACCATTAATTCCTTTGTCTTTTGAATTTGTTTAATTTATTGTGTTGAAACTCAGTGTTTTGTTAAAGGGTTGGCAAATGATGTTAAAAATTTCTTATCCTTCCCCACTTAACTTATTTTTAAAGTTTTATATGTGAGTTTTCTTTGATTTTTCATTCTTTATTTGATTTATGTATCAATGATGAAGAATAGCAGACGGGCGGACTGAACTGATGCCTTGTTGATTGTCTGCCACTTCCAAGTTTGGAATGTCTCTGAGATTCAATAGCAGAATGTCTCTGAGATTCAATAGCACAATGTTTTCTTTTGATAGGGGACTAGGACTAACCATGTATGATTTTCTTTGTGTATAATTTTTATTTATTGCGAGTACTATCCTTGTTAAATTGTTATTATCCCTCTGCAATGATGAAGATGCATAAATATGTCTGAAAGTTAAGTGATTAATAATCTTTACTCTTTCTACATGGCTTACCCTTTTTTTACATGGGTCGATTTGATTGAAAACCAGGCTCGTGTTTGCCAATTGAAACAGTGTGCTGAGAAACTGTGGTTTGATTAGTTTGGGTTGCTTAGTTGATCGATTATACCGGCTGGTTTTCGACATAGCCCGTAGAATCGTCGAACCGGACCTATTCATATGAGTACGGTTGAAAATACATTTTTTTATTTTTTATTTTTTTGCAAAATTCAACAAAATATGCATTGGATTGAATCCAAGTCCCAAAGTTAGCAAATTGACACTCTGACCACTACACCATGCTCCACCTTGTGTATATGTGCAGTACAATTAGTGATCCATAGTTGACCCATTAAGTTGATGTCTGAGATTTAAAACACTAATTTTGGTGTTGTCAGTTGTCACAAACAGCATGGGAAAAGTAATAATAGTGCACACAACTGAAAGCAATATGTTGAAGTTGGGAGGGACTACATAGCAGAATACGTTCCAGGACTATACCTGAACTCAGAAGTGCAACTTCAACAGTGACTCTTAGTTGCTTCTGGTAACAATATTCATCCTTTCTTTTTGTATTTAAATCTTAGATGAATTAGTCCTCTGTTGTGGAGTGTCTAGCTTGAAGTCTCTAGATTGAAATTAGGTATGTATATTTGAGACAATATCAGGTTGTGTCACAAGAGATGCAGACACACATGTTGCTGTCTTGTTTCAATAAGGTAAGTACTCCATCCGGACCTAATTATAACCAAAAAAATGTCTAGTTTTTGTGGACTCATATATAAGCAAATCTCAACTAACTCACTCATATTTAATGCTATTTTTCCACAACTACCCTTAAAGTAGCTCATTAATGTTATGAGAAGATGACTATTAATTAGGGATAATTTAGTAAATCTATTTGTTTTTTTTCATGAATTCAAGGAAATTAAATGCACAAAATCACTATTCTTAATATGTGTGAAAGTAGTTATTTTGGCTTATAATTAGGTCCGGAGGGAGTATTTGATATACTCCCTCCGGTCCTTATTATAAGAAAATTTTTGGTACATTTTTTTGTCCTTATTATAAGAAAAAGATACACTTTTCAAAGCACATTAATTGCTAAAAACTCTTTTATACCCCTATTTAACGTGATTTTTGTATTTTTCTTGTATAATAAGGACAGGAGGGCCTACATCATTGAACTCCACTGCAATTCAAAAAAGATTAGATATTATTTATCAACTCACCAAATTAAGTAGTGTGTTGTGTGAGTGTTACTGCAGTGCAGAGACCTACCGATAGAAGATCTTAATGGTGAATAAATTAATAAAACAAAATGATTTCACTTTTTATTATTATCCTCATTTTCATCTTTTAAAAACACATGCATTTCCAATGTTCTTGGTTTTCAAATTGATATATGGCTGGAAGATCTTCAGTGGCTACGTGTCTCTAGTTATTTCAAACTTGCACTGTTCATTACCAACAAGATTGTTGTCGTTGATTGTTTAAGTTGAAAAGGAAAATAATTTAGAATAATATTGGTGGAAAGACAAGGACTTTGTTGTTATAAACTAAGTAAATTATGCGATATATATTTGACCAATTTCATTGCTTAGGCTGACAATTTATAAATATTTAAAAGAAGCCATTTGTTGAAATACAAGTGTACATGTACGTATCTCTCGGTATTTGTCGATAAGATCCTCACCTAAACACAATACGTACGATATGCAACACCAGCTAACGTGTTTGATTTTCTGGTTAGCTAAGCCTTTGATTTTCTGATCTTATTTGAAAAGGATCAGTTGCTTGCTCCATTCCAATTCATCCTCTGCTTCTGCATGTTCAAGTTTTCAACTTAATACATATCATATTGCTCGAAGCAGAAGCTGGAAGCCTATATTGTAGGTTGTTACGTACCGTATAATATTATATGTATAATTAATGAAAGTTCTGGAGTCTGGTTATTAATTTAATTATTATTTGGAGTCCTTGCTGTTACTGCATGATTATGTGATGCAATATGGTGTTTCATGAATATCTTTGTTATTAGGTCGAATAATCTTGTCCAGAGGAGCTATTTATAGAAAATTATTGAATATTCAATGAAAAATTATAAATTATACTTATCCAACTGCTAGAGTTATAGGTGACATATGGTGTTGTTGGCGACTGGCGTATAAAATTATAATTAAGTAAATAGATATTGCTGTGCTCAAAGCATACTAATTAAGGCAATTAAAAGAAGATGGATGAGTGTTGAGTGTGTCAACTGTCAAACTTAAGATGGTTGTTCTCCCATTTTACGCTCTTTGAATGAGTATGATATAAAGTAACATATACTAGTCTTTTTGAGAAACGTCTTTGTGTAAGGCCAAATACTAGTCTTTTTGAGCAAGTACTTCCCAGAATATATATAAAGTAACATATATACTGAAACAACCTCCTGGAACAAACATTATAGAGGGATTTCTAGAAAACTAAGGTAAGGGAAAGGAGTTCAACTCGTCAGCTCAACCTTCAAATTAGAAGCCTTGTCATTATTGAAGTTGGATCTTAATTCTATTCGAAGCTTGGGCTATAGGTATACTTGGAGCTCATGCTGTACGCCCACTCAGAGCTCGGGGTCAGGTACGTTATTCATCATTCCAAGCAGTTAGCTCAATTGGTGAGTTAATGGATACCGCCATACCGGAGGAGATCCAGAGTTCAAACATCAGAAACTAACATTTCCCTTATCCATCTAACAATTAACAATTAACATATGCCTATAAAAAGAAATACACTATTTACCAATTACAAATCTCTTTAAGAAAACTATTAACAAACATTAGTCATGTATTGCAATAGCTCGAGTGGAAGAGAAGGAATCAATTCATCAGGTCGACCAACTGACTGGTGAGCTCCCGCCTCCAACTGCTCGACTGACCAACTATAATGACAGTCAAAGCAATTGTTATAGCTTCCCGATATTCCTCCCTTTGACTTGTAACGACCATTATAGTCATAATACTCGATTGGTGCCAACAATTACCAATTGTAGTATAAATAATTAAATATCCCTCTAATGAAAGGATTCAAATTAGTGCCAACAATTACCAATTCTTAGACTCATACAATTCATATTATTTTCTCATATTTTCTTATCATTTGTGTTCAATCTCTTTGCTCTCAGATTGGAACAATCATACAAGAGAATCAAACACAAAGAAAGCATGAGGCATAAAGAGGTCAATTGATTAATTAACCTAATTAGAAGACCACGAAATAAGGTTTGTCATACAATAATAGTCTTAAGTAGAACTGTCAATTTTGGCCATTCCGCACGATCGGCTCCCTTGACCTACATTTTGGACTAGCCCAGGTTATTTATTTAATTAGAGAACTGTTTTTTCTTCTAAAAACAAATTGATTGAACCAGCCGTAGTTGAATCCGAATTAAACCCAATTCAATCCCATTTTATAGGACTATGAACCAACCATGGTTGATTCGACCATTAAGCTGATTGATTCCAGGTTCAAAGTTGAATTGGACTGGTCAATCTGAGTCACATTAGCAATCAAAAAATTGGAATGAATCATCTCATCTCTCTAATCCTTTAACTGTTTCTGTAAATTTAGCTAGTCTTTGATGTTACGCTTTTACGTAATTGAAGGACTAATTTGAAAAACAAAAACAGAAATTTGTTAAAATGGGAAGGGAAACGCGTGAAGCATGGCCTAAAATTAACATAAACACATTAATGCAAAAGGCTTTTGCAGTTGCACACTGTTTACAATCACATGTAAAAATCTAGAAATTACTAAGTCAAAGAACACATTAAATGCAAGACAATTCACTCTGACCACGATTTTGAAGTTCAACGTTTTTTTTAGGCAAAATTGCATTTTTGGCCCTTTATGTTTGGAGTTTGTGTCAATTTTGTCTTTTATGTTTTTTTTTCTCGTTTTAGTCCCTCATGTTTTTTTGTATCATTTTAGCCCCTGCTGTTAGTTTTTTCTAACAGACGCCACGCTGGCAGTTAACTGCTGACGTGGCGTCCAGGTGACGTGGAATCATTAATTGACGTGGCATTTGAATATATTATTTTAATGGAATTGTTTTTTTTTTTAACAAAAACTGAAATCAGATTGTTTTTTTTTCCACTGTTTATATTCTTCCGTGCATTTGTTTCATCATATTCCCTCTTTCATTTTAATGGGATTGTTCTTTTTATATTTTGTTACTGGACGTATAATCATTACCAAAATTATCTCTTTTATTATATTTTGTTTTTTTTTTTCAAATAGTTTTGATCCTCTTCTTCCTCTCCTCCGGCAACAGAAGCGGCGGAGACGACCTCCGGCACGGTGGTCGCCGGTAGAAGGTACTCCGATGACAAAAAAAATTGAGGGCTTTTTGAGAGGATGACGTGAAGATTCTGAATATTAAACTTGTTTTTTGATTGAAGGTCCATGGAAACACAGATCTGTCAAAAACGAAAAGGAACGAATTGCAACAGTGAAGGAAAAGGAAACACAGAAACACCAAAACGCAACGATCTGTGTTTTCGCGAAGAATAGAGAAGGAAACACAGAAAGTCGAAATCATGGAGAAGGAATTTCGTTTTTCGCGATGAACAGAGAAGGATTTTGTTTTTCAGAACTTTAGGGATTTTCCAGAACTTTAGAGATAGAGGGTTTAATTGATGAAATTGATGCTAGAATCGGATTCATAGAACGATTTTGTGTAAGTGTATAAAGTTTTAGGGCTAACTGTAGTGTAGGGAAGAAAAATGAGTTTGAGGAAGAAGCCATTGGAACCTTTCTTATTCCCTGCTTGTGCGCAGATGCAGGGAAGAAGATGAAACAGTTTTTATTTTTTGAAGAAAATACAATCTGATTTCAATTTTTGTTGAAAAAAAAAACAATCCAATTAAAATAATATATTCGAATGCCACGTCAATTAATGATTACACGTTAGATGGACGCCACGTCAGCAGTTAACTGTCAGCGTGGCGTCCGTTAGAAAAAACTAACGGTGGGGCCAAAATGACGCACAAAAAATATGAGAGGCTAAAACGAGAAAAAAAAAGATAAAGGGCTAAAGTGACACCAACCCCAAACATAAAGGGCCAAAAGTGCAATTTAGCCTTTTTTTTAAATATTGTTGGTTAGTCACGGAATATCTCGACGCTTTCAACAAAAGGTTAATTTTCGCTCAAGCATAAGATCAAATTTTGTGCATTGGTCAACACCGAATTTGTCAATTACAGAAATCGAATCTAAAAACACTGTGTCGACCTTTGTATCCCAGAGTAGATTAAGCCATTAGACCAACTGTGTTGGTCGAAGTTCAACGTTAATTACAGTTAACAGTAAGAATTTTCCAAACCAGCTATGGCCAGTTATTATCTTGCTAGGCATGGACATGGACACGTGTAGTTATCGGTGCTAATATTAGAGTGCACTGTACTACAGTCAATAGTAGCGACAGCTGTTGCTAACGTGGCGATATACTGTTGACCATATACAACCGCGGCAAACTCATCCTCTCATCATGGAGGAAAAGTTATAAATAAATCTTTTTAAAATAAATAAATTTTAAAAGTACACACTTTATATTGAAATAATGTTTATATTTATTTTTTATGCATAATGTATTTTTTTTTTTACATTTTGTGATACATTTTTCATATTAATTTAAATTAATATTCTTTTTTTTGACAAGTAAATTAATATTCTTAATTTGTTATTTAATTAAATTGATTTTGTATTTTTCTTTATCTCTTTAATCAATATTTAAATTACATATATCCAAATAAAATATTTTATTATTATTTTTAATAATAAAATGATGTGTTATTTAATTAAATTGATGTTTTATTTGGTTTTTAGGTTTCATTTTTATTTTTACAAAATCCTTTACAGATATAAATTCACTAGTGGTATAATTAATTATATACTATTTCAATAATGGAAGAGTCTGTTTGTCTCTTCCTTTAAATATGTTTTAAAAAGATATAATTTAAGAGGCATGCATATCTAACAATACAAAATAAGTAGAATCTGTACTCTTAAAGTATTTCTCAATTTTTTTCTTAAAGAAAGTATTTCTCAAAGAAAATATGCTAACGTGGATAACTGTGTTTGATGCATGCATTTGATTTGTATATGGTTCAATGTTGACGATAATGCAGCAATATTTTAAATCGGTGGCTCAAATTAGCCATTTTGTTAGGCAGATATAGCCTAGTCTAATTTATTAGCTACCCTTGAAACATTTTCTAACAACACTTTTGGCTGGGAGTTTTATCAATGTAACAAACTCCAGAGAGAGAAAATGAATTTTCCTTTCATTTCTGTTAAACTGCAAAACTGAATTTACATTGATTGTATCTTGCTATATATTACAAGGCTAACTAAACAAATCCGCTCTAACTAACTATCTGCTAATCACACTAACTCTAGTTAAATATATTGTACAAACAGTAACCATAGTTACTAAACTAACTTATAAGAAATATAAACTAATATCTTGATAAGTTTTGCATGCATCAATTTTATTTTCCAAACTGTCTCCCTATACGTGATTTGTAACACAAGAAATTTAGAAAGAAAATAAAAGGAAAAGAAATTTAAATATTGAAATTCAATGTTACACTACAAGAAATTCGTGCATTACTGGCTGACACAATCCCCCAGTAATGGTTAAAATCGGCCAGAAATTGCACATTACTGGCGGATTTAGTCCGCCAGAAATCCGCCAGAAAATCAGCCGCAGGTAACAGTTACTGACGGATTTTCAGCCAGTAATTACTGGCGGATTTACTGGCAGATTTTCAGCCAGTAATTACTGGCGGATTTTCAGCCAGTAATTACTGACGGAATTACTGGCCGAATTTCTGCCAGTAATTACTGGCTGAAAATCTGTCAGTAAATCCGCCAGTAATTACTGGCTGACAATCCGTTAGTAAATCAGCCAGTAATTACTGTCTGAAAATCCGTCAGTAAGCAACAAAAATCCGCTAGTAATGTATTTTTTTTTTAAAAAAAGTATTTTAAAATGCAAATAAAAAAACAATTCGTTTTTAATTTTTTTTAATTCGTTTTTTTTAAATATTTTAATACAATTCGTTTTTTTACTGGCTAAAAAATTAATATTATTTAAATATTTTTATTTGTTTTTTTAAAAACTATTTTTAAATTTGTTTATTTAATTCAAAAAATAAAACAATAATCGAATAATTTTTAATAATGATAAAATTTTCATAAATTTCATTAAACAAAGTACTAATTAAAATATCCATAACAAAATATAAATTAAAATGAAAGAGAAATGAAAGAGAAAGAGAAATTTAAGAAGTTTAAGAAGTTTGAGAAAAATGAAAGAGAGAAGAGAAGTTTAAGAAGTTTGAGAAAAATGAAAGAGAGAAGAGAAATTTAAGAAGTTTAAGAAGAGATGTTTAAGAAGTTTGAGAAAAATGAAAGAGAGAAGAGAAGTTTAACAAGTTTGAGAAAAATGAAGAAGTTTAAGAAGTTTGAGAAAAATGAAAGAGAGAAGAGAAATTTAAGAAGTTTAAGAAGAGATGTTTAAGAAGTTTGAGAAAAATGAAAGAGAGAAGAGAAGTTTAAGAAGTTTGAGAAAAATGAAAGAGAAGAGAAGTTTACGAAGTTTGAGAAAAATGAAAGAGAGAAGAGAAATTTAAGAATTAAGAAGAGAAGTTTAAGAAGTTTGAGAAAAATGAAAGAGAAATGAAGAGAAGAGTAGTGAAAACAGAGAGAAGAGAAGTTTAAGAAGTTTGAGAAAAATGAAACGTGACATTACTGGCGGAAAAGACCAATACTGACGGATCCATTACTGGAAGAACAGGTGGTGGATTGTAGTTACTGGCGGGTTGTACATTTTACTGGCTGAAATTTGACATTACTGACGGATACAGGATATTACTGACGGATAAACAATTCGGCCAGTAAATGTTATT
The DNA here is from genome assembly GCA_963573325.1 of Astragalus glycyphyllos. NCBI lineage: Eukaryota > Viridiplantae > Streptophyta > Magnoliopsida > Fabales > Fabaceae > Astragalus > Astragalus glycyphyllos. Next base: position 31,432,899 of record OY754311.1, on the reverse strand, counting down.
ACTGGCGGATCAATTCAGTCAAACACGGTAAACGATGTGTGATCATTTCTGGCGGATCATGTGGCCAGTAAACGTCATTACTGGCGGATTCCAGTTGGCCAGTAAATTTCATTACTGGCGGATTCCAGTTGGCCAGTAAATGCCATTACTGGCGGATTCCAGTTGGCCAGTAAATGTCATTACTGACGGATGCATTTAGTGGCGGATTAAATCCGCCAGTAACTGCAATTACTGGCGGAAATTCAAATGTTGGTTAAACGCGCAATACGATGATGCTTACTAGCGGATTTAATCTGCCAGAAATGTTATAGAATCCACCAGAAACGTACTGGCAGACTAAATCGGCCAGAAATCGCCAAATTCCGCCAGAAATCTTACTGGCTGACTGATTCCGCCAGAAATGTGCAGCCAATAATGCAAGTTATTCTTGTAGTGTTAAACTTCTCAAATAAATTTAATTGAAAAAGTACAGTAACATGAATGTTTTTGGTGCTATTTTTCAATTACATGATAAATGGACTATTTATTCATATTTTCAATTACAAAAATATTTTTTCCATAACGCCGACAAGCTTAATTTATTTAATTAAATATATTAGAATTTTATTGTTAATATAAATTTTGTGGGGATAATTTTAAAATTTTTGATCCTCTAACCCCGAGTCTTAAATCCGCCACCGGTAAAACCAATACCCGAACGATAGTCAGTATCTTACCTGAATATGAGAAAAATCCACTGGCATACATTGCTTTGTCGGTCCGTATAGTTCTCCAGCATATAGTTTTTGCCATAACAAAGGAGGTTCAAACTCAAGACCTTGGGGTGAGATACGACCCAGTTACCGCTGAACCAATCCTTGTTAGTAGAATTATGGATTTATTTGTTGAGAGTTAAGTGTGTGTGTGTATATATATATATATATATATATATATATATATATATATATATAATGCTTAAGTAATTTGGAAGTATAGGTGAAAGGAAGCTCTAAACTAAATCGGGTTAATTATGTCAAACTCATTTCGACAATAATATGTTTGGTTTCTCTTCATTCATTCATAGAGTTGACTTGTGTTCAATAAACTAATTTAAATTCTATACTCAACAATATAGTATATTTATTTTTCATTTATTTTGAAAAGAAACAATAATAGCGCACACACACACAAATGAGAGAGAGAGAGATGTATTAGCCAGCTGATCATGAGCATGTTTACCTTTAGTTCTAAAACCCTGTGACAGAGTAAGACATTTGGGATGCTAATTTGTAAATTTTCTTGACATTAAGACACGTTCACTAAGTACTAAGCATATGGTGAAAGGACGGTACCGAATCCCATTGACTTCATAATCTTTCTTACGTTGATTGCCTTCTCCTAATTTCCTCTCTCCCTCTCTACTATTTATATATATACAAACGCATTCTCACTCATTTTCCTACAAGTAACCATTTCCGTGCTCTTCTCTCACTCTCTTTCCAATTTTATAACACACAAATTAATAATTAACCATTCCATCATCATAAGAGACGTATTTTTGTGAACTTGTTCATCATGACCAAGTTTACTTCTAGTGAAAAGAATGGATTGAAGAAAGGTCCATGGACTCCAGAGGAAGATCAGCAACTCGTTGATTACATTCAGAAACATGGATATGGCAAATGGCGAACTCTCCCCAAGAATGCAGGTATTATTTTGTCTCCACTTCAAATTTCATCATCAAAAACTTTATTTGATGTTATGTTTGTTCTTGAGTTCTTTGTGATAACACATTTGTTTTAAGAGGAGCTGATGGTTTTTCTGTTCATTACCAGAAAAACTTCCCTACTCTTTGAACAATTACAAAGAAAATTATATTTACCTCACTCTAGAAAAGTGAGACTTAAACCCACAATACGTTGGATATAATATAAGTTACGTCATGCTTCACTGAGCACACCTTTAACCATGTACAAGGTTATTTTGCATTTATGTCATAGAGTAGTACTTAATATGAATCTTTGTATTGATCTAATATTCATTGTAAATAATAGGACTAAAAAGATGTGGGAAGAGTTGCCGGCTTCGTTGGGCTAATTACTTGAGGCCTGATATAAAGAGAGGCAGATTCTCATTGGAAGAAGAAGAAGCCATTATCCAGCTACATAGTACTTTGGGAAACAAGTAAGTCACAAATTCAATAATGTCATTTCAAATTTTCAATCCCTCCTTCTCACTATTTTGCTTAGTTAGTCCTCACCAGTGTTTTAAGTATCGGACCGAAAGATCTACCGGTCATAATTTACTTGCTTTAAACCGCTAAAATTATTAAATAACTGAATTGTAGATATGGTCAGTTCTTAGTTTAACTGGTTGAATTGATCGGTCTAGTTTGGTTCTTAAAACATTGGCTCTCGCTTTCTTTGAGTTGGTTGGTACAGACATATCCACTACTTAAAAAATACATTAAAAAGATAACTTTTTTGAATCATATCCAAATAACAAAATCCGCTAGGGAACATTGCAAAGTCAATGATATATAAAATAACAAAATTATTGCTATCTGAATGGAAATAATTTCTTGTCCTCTACAGGTGGTCTACAATTGCTGCTAACTTGCCAGGAAGAACAGATAATGAGATAAAGAATTATTGGAACACACACATAAAGAAAAAGCTATTGAAGATGGGAATTGATCCAGTGACTCACACACCTCGCCTTGATGTTCTACAATTAGCTTCTATTCTAAACTCATCTTTATACAATTCACCTCAAAATCAAATCAACAACTCTGACATTTTTGGAATTGGAAGAGGAGTTAATCCAAGTCAGCTTCAGCTTCTAAATTTGTTCACCACTTTACTATCATGTCAAAGCAAAAACCAAGATATCTCAATTTCAAATAATAATTTCCAACAAAACCAAATTTTTAGTAACCCTTTATTGCAAAATCAATCTCAATGCTCCAAACAAATCCAAACTTTCCAATCAAACCAACCACATTTATCAGTTCAAGAAAATAATTTGGAATCTGAAATTATGGTGCAACAACATCAAAATTCTCCTCTTGTTACACTTTTTAGTCACCAAAATAGTACACTACAAAATTTGTGGCAGTCTCTATTGTTAGATCAAGGCCAGCCAGAATCATCATCAGCTCATATGAATAATCTATTGGGAAGTCAGATTTTATGTAACAACAATGAAGGAATGCCAAATTTCAATTTAAGCTCAATGTTAACGTCCCCACCTTCATCTTCTAATCCAAGTGCTTTGAATTCACCATCTTCTACCACATTTTTCAATGGAACAACTGAAGATGAAAGGGACACTTATGGATTGAATGACACATTGGACTTTTGTGATTGAACTTCATTGCTTGTTTTGTTGTAATACCATTTGTCAGTTGTTTGAAATTTATTTAATTTATTTCAGTTCAGAATTTTTCAGATTTTGTTTAACAATGCATATTATGAGACTATGAGTACTGTTTAGTGTTTACTATACCTTAAATGATATATTATCTTGCAAGTTTAGTGTTTCTCTATTGAATGTGGGACTCTTACTTCCATCAAAATTAACTCTAGTCAACCTAGAATCAATTTTATCTACCTCAATTGTATGACCAAAACACATGAATAGTGCTTTTTCAATTAGCCTTGAGTTTTCCTCACATAATTGATGGTTGCACATAATCTAAAACAAAAAGTGACTAAGAATATGAGCATGTGAATTATTGAAGCTGAGGTGACACGCTTTCTCAAAAGGAAATTCAAAGTAAAAAGCAATACTACATTTGACCAAAACTATAATAGTTACTCAATCAGTTAGGCATGTCATAGTGACCATGCATGTACCATCCACTTTTTAGAAAACGTCTCATGTTCTCTTTGACCCCCCAATCTTGTAGTGGATCCTGGACTGAGAGTAAAGCTGTCTAAGTAGGAAGTTATGTGTAAGAATAATAAATATATGGTTCAATTTTCAAGCACATTAAATTTATTTATTTTTAAGTGAACATCTAAAGGTCTTATTATTAACTCAATTTAAATTATATAGGGAGTTTAAGCTATTATAATCAAAGTATAAATACACATCAATTTATTCAATTTAAAAACAAATTCATTCAAAATACTTTAGTTTATGTAGATGATGATGATGATGATGATGATTGGATTACACAGAGCAGTCATCAAAAGCAGCAATATGAGCAACAAGGTGGACACTCCTCAGTCCTCAATCCACATAGAGTCTTCAGAAACTAACACACCTTCTGCTTAATTACGAAGAATCATTTTAGCTAGCTTTCAATGGAGAGACAATGTTAAGAGAATCTCCTTCTGCTTTTATGTTTTGAAAACAAGCATGATGCACAAACAAAAGAGCAAGATGCATACCATACCTTTTGCTAGATCTAGATCCAAGTCTGGAAAAGAATCTATATATCTTCCATGAGGCAGCACCTAAAATGAAACCTCATATTTCGAAGTATTGTCTCTGCTTTGGCATGTGATGAGCCTTCACAATTTGGTCCTTAGTTAAAAAGCATTTAACTAAATGAGTGCTTATAAATTACCATTGGCCTTGATTTCCAAGTAATGTGAGAATCTTTTTCGGAACGAAACAATGACCCACGAATCATGGCTAAGGGGCTAAAGGGTCTGTCAGACCTCTACCTGGCGCGTCATTGTTCTGATGTCAAGTCCTGACATCGTCTTTCCAAAGTATTGTCCGCTTTGACATTTGAGTCTTCACGATTTTGCCCTTAGTTAAAAAGTATCTCGTACCATTTGTCTTGATTCCCGAGCAATATGGAATATTTTGGTGTATCAAAACAATAGTCGTCCCTCAAGTCAATGCCAAGGGGATAAAAGGTCTTTGAGCCTTCTGAAGTGGTCGTCAATGCTCCAAACGGAAATGGCAAGATCGAGAGGCCCTGTGAACCAAATTATTTTCAGCTGCTAGGCTGTTATACAAAATTCTTCATGACAACTGAACATTTGGAATAACCTTGACCACAAATTTTAAATTGCAACTTTTTTTGTTTTAACTTGAAGGAGTTGAATTTAGTTAACTTTCCATGCAACAATATACTCTTCAAAGTTCCTTTTTTATTTTTAAATGATAATAAATACTGTGCGAAGTTAAAATGATATAAGTATTGACGACGTCGTTGCAATATAAAAAAAGGCGTCTAATTGCAAAGTTCAAAAAGTCGCGGGCTTTCCCTCCAGTTCCGCTAATAACAAATAACCGTCTAGAGAGAGAAACCCAAATCACTATGAGCTCATAACACACACTGCAATTTTTCTCTCCCTTTCCATACTCGTTCCTTCTCTTTTCATATTCTTGAAACGCAAACAATCATCCACTTTCATTTCCGATCTGCAGAATTATCAAAGGCAATCTCCAACAATGAATTCTGAAGTCAAAGCCAATAACGATTACCTTGACGTCGAGACCGAATACATGGCTGCCGCGGGTTTCTACACAGATTCCGGAAACGCTCAGATTAGGAGTCAAGCCGTTTCTATAATTGCTACGGTAAGTGAAAATTGGAGCAGCGTTTTCCTTTAATCTTTTAAACTTAAAATTCATGCAAGAATTGACTTGTTCTTTGTTTACTGAGAAAATTCTTGCTCCGTTGTTGTTAGTTTCTTTATTGATTTATCTTCTAGCCAGTTCTAAAACTTCATTTCAGATTCCTTTTAATTTCGAATCTGAATAATTGCACATATAAGTTCGGTTTATATATATATATATATAAGATACTACTGAATTACTGATTATCAACAACTCTTTGCCGAATCTTGTAATTTTTGTGCTGATTCCTTTTCTGAATGTCTTGCTCTCACACAGAACTCACCGAATATTGATCCTGATGCATTTATTCCCTACCTTGCCATGAACTATTTTGATCGCTACTTTTCCACCAACCAATTTCAGGTGAAGTATCCGTTTCGTTTGCGTTTCTATATATTTTGAAGTTTCTTTAATAGTTCTTTCTTTGAACACTTTTGTGTTAAAAATCTCCTTGGTTTTTTTCCTTATCAGGATGTGCAAGATGTGAAAAGTGATTTTGAAAAAGTTCGTTTGATCGCTCTATGTTGCCTCTTCATATCTGCCAAGATGAGATTAGAGACTTTCTCGGTACACGCCAATTTACTTTTAAATTAAAGCAACTTAATTACCACATTAATTAAATTTTAATCCGCATTGTTTAAATACACTACAACACTGATTCATTCGACAGAGGATCAAATATGTAAATTTCACTCAAGAGAGGATAATGGAAATGGAGATTAACATTCTCAAAGCACTTCATTGGCGACTGCTACCTGTGACTCCCTTCGTGTATCTGAACTACTATTATCAATTTGTCCAAAGACTTGGTGGTTTTAAACGTCGTTGCATCAATGAGATTATAGTCCAAGCTCAAGGAGGTAAACTAACCTAACAAACAATTTTTGTTAATTTCATATTTTCTCCAACAGTGATGTTTGCGGAATATACTTATTGGAGTATTTTTTTTTTTCGTGCTTCAGAAAACGAATTTGTTTGTTACAAGCCTTCTATAATTGCAATGTCAGCTTTTCTGGTTGCTGCAAAAATGTTATATCCCTCAGAGTATAATAAACATCACTATCAGGTACATAAGATGAAAAATCAAAAGCATGTCCCGTTGTAATTCCTGATTGATTCAATTTACAAATTATGCACGTGCATTGTTTAAGTATTATACTTTTGATACTTGTGTCTTCCAGGAATCAGAGAAATCAAAGGAGGTGTCTGAATGTGTGAGAGCGTTGCATGATCTATGTGTTAGAAAGAACATCAAGATTGAGCCGCCACATGATGAACGAATACCAATCTTAACTGATGAAATTGGCAACAAAACACATGTCGAGGAAGGGTTGTTGGAGGCTGGGACTACCAAGGGAGAAGCAAAGAAGCTGGCACATGATAAAGTAATAGCAATCTTAACTGATGAAATTGGCGAAGGTTGGACGCCTAGGAAGGCTGGGATAGTGAAAGAAGCAACGAAGCCGTCACATGCTGAAATAATAGCAATCTTAGCCGATGAAGTTGGCAACAAAGCAGATCTTGAGGAAGGGTCTTTGGAGTCGGAACAAAAAGCGATTTCGAATGAAATAGTAGAGATTGATGAAGAAGAAAAACGAAGACTAGCCAAAGGCAAGGCGGTGGCGACATCCAATGAAGAAAACCGAAGACTAGCCAAGAGCAAGATGGTGGCAGTGTCTGTGATATTAGATGAAGAAAGACAAAGACAACCACCAAAATCAATATCACAGGAAGAAAAGAAAAAGCTAGAAAAGGAAGAACAAGAAAAGATAGACAGGCTTGAGGAAGGGCCTTTGGAGTGGGAACAAAAAGCGAGTTCGAATGAAATAGTAGAGATTGATGAAGAAGAAAAACAAAGACTAGCCAAAGGCAAGACGGTGGCGACGTCTTTGGGGTGGGAACAGAAAGCGATTTCGAATGAAATAGTAGAGATTGATGAAGAAGAAAAACAAAGACTAGCTCAAGGCAAGGCGGTGGCGACATCTCTGGAGTGGGAACAGAAAGCAATTTCGAATGAAATAGTAGAGATTGATGAAGAAGAAGAACAAAGACTCGACAAAGGCAAGGCGGTGGCGACATCTTTGGAGTGGGAACAGAAAGTGATTTCGAATGAAATAGTAGAGGTTGATGAAGAAGAAGAACAAAGAATAGCCAAAGGCAAGGCGGTGGCGACATCTTGGGAGTGGGAACAGAAAGCGATTTCGAATGAAATAGTAGAGGTTGATGAAGAAGAAGAAGAACAAAGAATAGCCAAAGGCAAGGCGGTGGCGACATCTTGGGAGTGGGAACAGAAAGCGATTTCGAATGAAATAGTAGAGGTTGATGAAGAAGAAGAAGAACAAAGAATAGCCAAAGGCAAGGCGGTGGCGACATCTTGGGAGTGGGAACAGAAAGCGATTTCGAATGAAATAGTAGAGGTTGATGAAGAAGAAGAACAAAGACTAGCCAAAGGCAAGGCGGTGGCGACATCTTTGGAGTGGGAACAAAAAGCGATTTCGAATGAAATAGTAGAGATTGATAAAGAAGAAGAACAAAGACTAGCCAAAGGCAAGGCGGTGGCGACATCCAATGAAGAAAACCGAAGACTAGCCAAGGGCAAGATGGTGGCAGTGTCTGAGATATTAGATGAAGAAAGACAAAGACAACCACCAAAATCAATATCAGAGGAAGAAAAGAAAAAGCTAGAAAAGGAAGAACAAGAAAAGATAGACAGGCTTGAGGTTGCTATCAAACTTGCAATGGAAAAGGGCAAGTTAGAAAAGGGGGTGCAGGTTGGAAGATCATTAGGGGAGTTTATTAATGAACCACATAATCCAATGATCTTTGACTTGAAGTGGCCCGATTATGCCCCCTCTTAGAAGGTGGGAGTCCCCTCTTAGAAGGCAATGCGGACCATAAAGTTGGTTCTGCCAATTGCAGTATCGTTTAGTTCAAGTACTGTTAAATTCTATAGACATGTCGTTTTTATCCTTTTCATTAGGTTGTGTTCTTGAATTTAGATATGGATTCTGTCTAGTTCAAAATTTTCTGATAGTTTCACCTACTAATAAAAATGTTGTTGGTTGAGCATTACATTAGATGATTAGAAATGTGCTCCAAAAGATTCTCTTTCAGTGGGTGTTAAATTCTCCATGACTTTCAAACTATATGATGATTTTCTGGCCAATATTATTTTGTTTTGTTTTTAATAGTTGTTATATTTTGTCTATAAAAGGGCATAAATGGAACCAAGTTTAGTCATTATACGCTCTTTGTTTCAAAAGATGGAGAGGATAACTATAAAAGGGAAAGGGATAAAAGTTAATTTGTTTGGTAAAAACCTAAAAGGATTTATGCAAACAAGAAACCTAAAACTTCTTATTAGTAGTCCATTTTTTGGTTACATCCAACATATTCCCACAAACACCGACCATTTAGATGGGTTTAGAGCCTAACTCATAAACTGATTGAAGAAGTGAGTCAACCAACTCTTTGATTATTTAGGGTCCTGCTTGATTGTTTTCTTTTTTCTAGTTTTTGAAAATTGTTTTATAAACCAAAATTTGAAAACTATTTTTAATTAAGAAACAAAATTAAGAAAAAATTGTCCGACAAACTTTTTTTAAAAACTGCTAGTAACATACCCGTGCATCCGCACGGGCCAATCGCATTACATGGTACATAGAGTGATAAATTGGACTACAAATTAAGCGAGTTGTTCGACAAATAAAGCGAGTTACAAATGCATGGAGATTAACATTAAGAGTAGCTAAAAGAAACTGGACTCATCAGGGTAAAAGAGAGCATATTTAATATTTTAGTTGATAAGTATGAGCTGTTCAAACTGATGGAGGGTAAACTTATTGATCAAATAAATAGTAGATTCACTATAATCATCAATGATTGAAGTCACTTGAAAAAACATTCTCAAATCCAGAGCAATTTTAAAAGTTAAGGGTTCTATTCGTTACAATGAAAATATAAGGGACCTGTTTACCGTGGTTTTTGGTAAACACCGCTAGTTTGAAATTTCTTCTGCTTGCAGGATCAACTAGTAAATCCTAAGACCATTTGTGTTAAAGTTTTTCCAGAAATTATGAATATTTTTACGGTTTTAAAGAAAAGAAGGAAGATAACTGGCAGTTTCGCGCGAAACCGTCGAAGTTACTTCAGACAGAGATGAAGAGAACAAATAAAAATGCAGAAAATTGCTTAAAGAAACAAAGTAAAATGCATTAATTGAAAAGAAAGTTGGTACACATGGTCATACATTCTTCTCTGACTCGTTTTCTCTGTGATGTTGGAAGTTAGAGCGTGAGAATCTATACATGAGTTTGTGACCCCTTTTTCCTATGAAAAACTACTATTTATACAAATAGAAAATAACTGTACAAAGTTTAAAAATGTAACTGCTACGTGTTTTCGACAACGGTTGCTTGATTCTACTTCGTTATCAGCCTTCAACTTCTTCTTGTCGAAATCTCTGCCTTCAGCCTCTTCGACTTTGCCAAATCTAAGGTCGAAATCTGTTTGATGCAACCTGATAACTTAATTCATTTCAGTGTCGAAATTGATACTTGTCTTTTGAAATCCAAGGTCAAACTTTAAAAATAAGTCAAACCTTGTTGACTGCATTTAATTGAGCCTGTTGAAAATGCAGGCTAACAAATTGCCCCTCAAAAATTTCTTTTTCGACTAAAATTTAAATGAAGGAAGAAAATGACGTTTTTGAGAATTCACCAAACGACTTAATGTCAAGTCTCCACCATCAGCTTTCAGAATTGAAAAGACACTTTTTGAAATGAACAGTTTTTTGTGCCAACTATTCAGAGGTAGTGGGCCACGCTTGCTTTGGAACTCCCCACAATATCCACTTCTCCATAACTGTCACACCATGATTGCTAGTGGGTCACTCCCTAAGTTGCCAAAAACCCAAACGTTTATAGCCTTTACCATTTTATTTTATTTTTTTACTTTAGCAACTATAAAAGGCATTGCTTCTCCTTCATTCTACTCTTTTACACTCTTCACCTTCTAATATTGCAAACAAAACCCTCTGCAACTGAACTTCACAAATCTCTTTCATCTTCTTCGCTAAGATAAAACCCAAAACCACCATAGAAACTCTGACAAACTCCATTAAAGCTCCAAACCTCTTCTCTGGTTTTTTACGAGAACTTTTAAAACTTTTCAAACTCCATTTCAATCGCTGAAAATGGCTTCTGCTTCAAGTTCTCGTGTTTCTGGAAAACAACAATTCGTTGCTGAACCTGATCTTGAGGATACACGCGCTCAGATTTGGAAATCTCGGGTACTCATTCCTTCTCCTGAACCTCATAAGTATGCTTTCCTTGGGCCTCTTCCTGGATCTCTTGAAGACACACCAAAAATCCAGGAAATTTTCCCTAGCTATCACTGCTATAGCCCTAGGATTTTCCAGCAAGGGCCTTACGAAATGGGGTTTATGAGTGCCCCTGCCAAGGTTTTCAGGTCTGGGCCTCATGTAGGAAATGACATTTATGTTGAATGGCTCAACAAAGTTGAGTCGAAGAAAGGCGAATTTTGGAAAACCCAAGGGATCTTCGACCTAATCCAATTGTCGAGGTATGGCCCTAAGTACCAAAGTCCTATGATCATTTCAGCAATCCATTTTTGGGAACTCACCATTAATAGCCTTCATCTGAAGTGTGGCATGCTCACTCCTACTTTGCTGGATGTGGCTGCCATCACTGGGCTTAGACCCACGGGAGAAACCTTCAACCCTAACAACACCACCAACACTTATGACTTCAACTTCAAACGTGCCACATTTTTTGGGTACATCGAAGACCAACACATCACTGATACTGAAGAGGTCTCGGACACAGAACACATAGCTTTCCTCACCTTGTGGCTGTCTCGCTACATTTTTTGCTCTTCGTCACTTCAGGTGGCCAAAATGTATGTGAATTTGGCAATTCAAATTCACGAAGGTCGAAACCTCTGTCTCAGCAAACTCATTCTAGCCTCTCTCTATGAGGCCTTAGGGAATGGAGCCCTCGACTTGAAACAACTTGAACCTCAAGGTAAACTACTGATTTCAGGCCCTATTTGGCTATTTCAATTGTGGCTCCTTGCCACTTTCGAGTCAAGGTTACAACTGTTCTGCCCAAATGATCGTTTTGAGATGATCGAACAAAGGAGTATTGAAGGTTTAAGACTTGCCGTTTTAAAATCCAGGGAAATAGGTCAGTCTATAGAAGATCTATTTTCTGATGCTTTCACCATGTTCCAAAACTGTGATACCTTCATGCCTTCAATGGCACCATTTATTACAAGGACTCGTGGACCAAGTTGGTTCACCAAAAATTTCCTGCAACATCTGTCGAACATGAAAAAGAAGTCAACGAAATCTGGCAAGCTTATTTAACCCCAAACCTCCTATCAATTAGAATTTCACACAGCAAGGGAAAAGCTCAATTTGGCATGGCTGGATACCAACCAAATTTGGTGGCCAGGCAATTCGGACTGTGCCAACTTCGACCTGCTCCTTTTTTCAAATCAAAAAAGGCTTTGAAATTTCCAGACAATGAAAATGAGTTCTGGCAATGTCTCGACACTGCTTCCCAAAACACTCCCACTTTTAATCCCTTAAAATATGAGCCATCATTTGCTTGTACCAAGGAATTTCTTAAGTGGTGGACCAATTATTACACAACTAGGCTTGCTGTTGTCGAAGAGTCCACCTTGTTATCCAACCTAATCTCTGCTTTTCCTCCTTTGCAGAACAAGAAGGATAAAAGTCAAGGTACACATATTCGAAAAATTCAGGCTTTTCAAAATTACTTCGAAACTGTATATGATCCAAATTGTCTTAGTCGAACAGTTTCTGGGGCTGCTGATGTTTTAAACAAAAAATCCTCAAAAAGATTCCGACAATGCATATTCCACCTTATATAACAAATAAATATGATTATGCTTTAAAATATAAAATTAAGTTTCCACCTTTGTCAACCAGTAAAATGGCTTTGGCATTTCGACCACCAATTCCTGAATGGTTTGTGTGTGGTTCGACTATGGCGTTACAAAATTATTTTATAACTAAAACAGCCCAGAAAGTGATTTCGACTAAGCATGACATACACACGTTTAGAGGTGATCTCCATTTGGACATTCAACATGTTCGAATCACATCTCCCATTGCAACAGGTGATGCATAGGACTCTTAGAAAAATTTCAATTTTTTTTCATGTGCAAATATACTTACATAATTTGTCGAATGTTTGTAGCTGTTCCCATTCCAACAACCACTGGTTCAACCAAGTCTCCGAAGAAAGGGACAAAGAAAGAAATTAGGACTGCTTTGAAGCAAAGCAAATCTCAACAAACCAAGAAACAAGAAGTAAGTGTCTTTGTGAAATCTTTGCAACATTATGTTCAAACTTTAAATTCGACACCTGACTAATCTTTGTTTTGCAGAGTCGAAAGAGGGCAAGCAGTTCTACTACTGATGTTCCCTCTAAGAAAATGAAGAAAAATAACACGCAAATTGTGAGCGATGATTCAAAGCTCGAAACTCTTACCTCTTTACTTTTTCAATCATCTACCTTCCTTTTCCTTGTTCATACTAACATGAGTGTCGAATTTTCAATCTGACAGCCCAATGAACAGCCCCAAACAAACTGAGGTTCCTACAACTCAGGTTGAGAGAGAGAAGAAAAGAAAACATTCTCAAGAAGCTCTCAAAACTCCCATTCCAACAACTCCTATCGAACAACAAGGAGAAGACAAGGAAACACCCAAAGAAAAAGCTCAAGGGAATCTAGAAAAACCTGCTAAGAAGAAAGCAAAAGCTCTTAAGAAGCCTGAAAGTGCAGGTTCTCATGTTGGAGAGACAGCTTCGAAGGTAGTTAACAAACTCTTTATTTTCCCTTAATCGTTTTGATTCAATACGATAATAATCTCATCAATCTGTTATAACAGGGAAATGAAGCTAGTAACATTGAGCTTCAGCAAAAACAACCAACACCAACTTCAACTCTCTCCCCTTCTGTCAAACCAATATCTGAAAACGTGGTCGAAGAGCAACCAAATCAGTAACATCATAGAAGAGGCTCTTCACCAACAAACGAATGATCTGACAACCAATGAGCCTTCATTAGACAAGCATGCACTTCAAAAAGAAGTTCCTGACCAAGATCAAGAGCAGAAAGATGACGAGATGAATGAAGCTGATCACACTGCTGGTGTTGAGTTTGAGAAAGATATTCTGGTTCCAACTCCTAATCTTAGTGACAAAGAGGAAGAAGAAGAAAATCAAGACGAAGGCAACGAAGAAGACCAAATTGATGATGATGTTGTCGACTTTGAAGAGGAAGAATCTGAAGATAACTCAGAGCACGTCGACGAATCACCAAAGGAACAAAACACCTCTGAAACAGCACCTTCATCAGGCAACGCTCTGAGCCAAGAGGCTTTGACAGAACTGAAAAGTAAGAATCCTCTTGAGACTTTGAAATTCATGTTTAGTAGTTGTTAGCCTGTAATTTCGACAGGCTAAATTAAATGCAGTCAACGCGGTTTGACTTTGGTTTTCTCAAAAGAAGGTGTTGATTTCAACACAGAAGAGTTGTATCAGAAGGCAAATTCGACAAAGCTTCAGACTTAACTAGATTTGAAGGGTGATATTTTGACGAGAAGAAGGCTGGCATTCAATAGCAGGTCAAAATCAAGTGCTCGCTGTCGAAGCTCTGGCAGTTACCCTAGTCGAAGGCTGAAGCAGTTTTCTTTTTTAAATTCTTTGTACAGTTAGTTAGTTTTAGTGTTTTCCCTCCTTGTATAAATAGTAGTTTCCCATAGGAAAAACGGGTCACAATCTCATTACAGAATTCTCACGCTCTAACTTCCAACACATTACAGAGAAAACGAGCCAAGAGAAGAATGTATGATCTGTGCACCAACTCTCATTACAATTAATGCAATTTTAATTTGTTTTCTTCTTTGCTTTTCTGCAATTTTTTCTTTGTTTTATTCTCCCTCATTGAGGAAAGTAGACGGTTTCGCACGAGATTGACGGTTATCTTCTTCTTTTTACTTTTAAACTGCAAGAACACGTATAATTCTGGGAAAAACTTTAACACAAATGGTCTTAGGATTTACTAGTTGATCCTGCAAACAGAAGCAATTTCAAACTAGCGGTGTTTACCAAAATCCAAGGTAAACAAATTGGCACGCCCAGTGGGACCTTTGTGCTAATTTTAAAGTTTTTCGTTGAATTCTTAAACTTTGTGTTTGTCTGTGCATGCAACTAAGGAGTGGTAAACATCTTCCAAAGATGGCACGCTCTAGTACAAGTAATGCTTCTGCATCAAATGCACAAAGTACACAAGAACAAGCGTCAGTTAGTGACGTTAACAATCCAATACCTATAAATCAGGGAAACCAATGACAACAACAGGTTGTCGAAGAGCCTATGAGGGTAGAGGCAATCCCTGAAGTTGTGTTAGTAAGTAGAAACCAAAATGCAGATGAAGTGGTCAGACCAGTGCAGCAAAACAATTTTGGAGCACAAAATAATCTGGCTAATATGGTCGAAACTATTCTAGCCCAGAATGGCCTTAACTTAGGTTTACATAGGGCTAATTTTGTGTCGCCCTTGTCAGAATACACTTTACAAAGAGAGCTACCTAGGGGATGGAAAATTCCCAAGTTCACAAAGTTCGCTGGAGAAACAAGTGAATCTACCGTCGAACACGTGGCTCGTTATTTGACTAAGGCTGGTGATCTAGCACAAAATGAGAATTTAAGGATGAAATACTTTCCAAATTCTCTAACTAAGAATGCCTTCACATGGTTCACCACCCTGCCTCCAAATTCCATATTTAATTGGAGTCAGTTAGAGAAGGCCTTTCACGAACAATTCTATATGGGCCAATGTAAAATTAGTCTTAAGGAATTGGCTAGTGTTCAATGCAAGGGGGCAGAATCTATTGATGATTATCTCAATAGATTTAGACTTCTCAAAGCAAGGTGCTTTACTCAAGTGCCTGAACATGAATTAGTCGAAATGGCTGCAGGTGGCCTAGATTATTCTATAAGAAAGGAACTAGATACTCCACACTTAAGAGATATGGCGCAATTAGCTGATAATAGAGTTCGACAAATAGAGAGACTTAAAGCTGAAAAAGCCAGAACAGGTAGATTCCAAAGTAAGAAAGAAAAGGTTGCTTATGTCGAAGCTAATGACAGTGACCAAGAATACGACATATCTTATGAAGATGTCGAAGAAGAGGTTAACATTGTAGAACTAAAACCAGGACCTCCTTATACTTGCAAATTGTTAAAACCTTCTAATGGGAAAAATCCCGTGGAACCTAAGAATGATAAATTTGTCGCAAAAACTTACACTTATGATGTATCTAAATGTGACGAAATATTTGATCTGCTTGTGGCTGATGGTCAAATCTTAGTGCCTAAGGACCTAAAGATTCCACCATTAGAACAACGACAGAAAAGAGGCTTTTGTAAGTTTCATGGTTTCTTCGGTCATAGCGCTTCCCGTTGTGTCATTTTCAAGGATTTGGTTCAAAATGCTATCAACGAAGGAATGCTGAAATTTGGTGACAAATCTAAGCCACCAATGAAGATTGATGCTGATCCCTCGCCAACAGCTGATGCATTGTTGGTTGAAGTTGATCTCAATGTGGTTGAGGTCACAGGTTGTTGGTGAAGATCCTAAGGTAGAGAAAGCTGTCGACAAGGTTGATGTCGAAATGGTCACTGAAGACCAGTACACTGAAAAAATGAAGATAGTGTACCCAAGGGCTGAAGAAGAACTGATTGATTTTGTCAATCGCTGCAAAATCAACAATACTGAAGTTATGCTTTGTCCTAGGGATTTAAGCCTCAACTGAAACGTCATATCACTCTGCAATGTGATGCAAGTGACGTCATCAGAGCAGTTGAAAAGGGTTTTCAAAAATGCTCTTTTTCTACCATTCACATAGCTCCTGTCGAAAAAAAACATTTTTTGGGGGGCAATTTGTTAGCCTGTAATTTCGACAGGCTAAATTAAATGCAGTCAACGCAGTTTGACTTTGGTTTTCTTAGAAGAAGGTGTTGATTTCAACACAGAAGAGTTGTATCAGAAGGCAAATTCGACAAAGCTTCAGACTTAACTAGATTTGAAGGGTGATATTTCGACGATAAGAAAGCTGGGATTCAATAGCAGGTCAAAATCAAGTGCTCTCTGTCGAAGCTCTGGCAGTTACCCTAGTCGAAGGCTGAAGTAGTTTTCTTTTTTAAATTCTCTGTACAGTTAGATAGTTTTAGTGTTTTCCCTCCTTGTATAAATAGTAGTTTCCCATAGGAAAAATGGGTCACAATCTCATTACAGAATTCTCACGCTCTAACTTCCAACACATTATAGAGAAAACGAGCCAAGAGAAGAATGTATGATCTGTGCACCAACTCTCATTACAATTAATGCAATTTTAATTTGTTTTCTTCTTTGCTTTTCTGCAATTTTTTCTTTGTTTTATTCTCCCTCATTGAGGAAAGTCGACAGTTTCGCGCGAGATCGAAGGTTATCTTCTTCTTTTTACTTTTAAACTGCAAGAACACGTATAATTCTGGGAAAAACTTTAACACAAATGGTCTTAGGATTTACTAGTTGATCCTGCAAACAGAAGCAATTTCAAACTAGCGGTGTTTACCAAAATCCAAGGTAAACAAATTGGCACGCCCGGTGGGACGTTTGTGCTAATTTTAAAGTTTTTCGTTGAATTCTTAAACTTTGGGTTTGTCCGTGCATGCAATTAAGGAGTGGTAAACATCTTTCAGAGATGGCACGCTCTAGTACAGGTAATGCTTGTGCATCAAATGCACAAAGTACACAAGAACAAGCGTCAGTTAGTGACGTTAACGCTGCAAATGTCGCAGGCATAACCGTTGCTATGCCTTCTTCAACAACAATGGGAGTAACCACTATACCTTCTCACATAATTACTCCTGTGTCAATGATTACCACTGCAGCATTAACAAATGTTAATACAATGGCTTCTGTGCCACCAATAGTAGGACCAACGAGTCCTTTGATGGTAAATCCAATGATTGGAAATATGCCATTTACTATGAGTGAAAGGGCGTTACCGTATGCAAATAATGCAATTACAGGGTATTCTCCTACTCATAGTTCAACAGAGGGCATCCATAGTCGAAATGCCCAAACTAATCTGACTACAACATCTTTGTTGGCATTAAGACAACAAATGGATGATAGCAATCATGATATGGTCAATATGTTAACACAACAAATTGGTACTGTGTTTAATCCATTGATACAAAACACTAATAATAGTTACCAAATGTTGGCAACACAAATGGGAAGAATTGCTGATTTCTTTGGTACTCCACCAGTACATCACCAACAAATCCCCCAAATCCAAAATGCTAGGCCTGTAGAGATACCTGTAGAAAGGCCTAACAATGCAATTCCTATGGATCAGGGAAACCAAGGACAACAACAAATTGTTGAAGAGCCTATGAGGATAGAGGCAATCCCTGAAGTTGTGTTGGTGAATAGAAACCAAAATGCAGACGAAGTGGTCAAACAAGTGCAACAAAACAATTTTGGTGCACAAAGCAATATGGCTAATATGGTCGAAACTATTTTAGCCCAGAATGGCCTTAACTTAGGTTTACATAGGCCTAATTTTGTGTCGCCCTTGTCAGAATACACTTTACAAAGAGAGCTACCTAGGGGATGGAAAATTCCCAAGTTCACAAAGTTCGCTGGAGAAACCAGTGAATCTACTGTCGAACACGTGGCTCGTTATTTGACTGAGGCTGGCGATCTAGCACATAATGAGAATTTAAGGATGAAATACTTTCCAAATTCTCTAACTAAGAATGCCTTCACATGGTTCACTACACTGCCTCCAAATTCAATTTTTAATTGGAGTTAATTAGAAAAGGCCTTCCATGAGCAGTTCTATATGGGCCAACGTAAGATTAGTCTTAAAGAACTGGCGAGCGTTCGACGCAAGGGGGCAGAATCTATTGATGATTATCTCAATAGATTTGGACTACTCAAAGCAAGGTGCTTTACCCAAATGTCTGAGCATGAGTTAGTCGAAATGGCTGGTGGTGGTCTAGATTACACTATAAGAAAGAAACTAGACACACTACATTTAAGAGATATGGCACAATTGGCTGATAGAGTTCGACAAGTCGAAAGACTCAAAGCTGAAAAAGCCAGAATAAGTACGTTCCATAATAAAAAAGAAAAGGTTGCTTATGTCGAAACTAATGACAGTGACCAAGAATTCGACATGTCTTATGAAGATGTCGAAGAAGAGGTAAATATTGCAAAATTGAAATCAGGACCTCCTTATACCTGTCGATTGGCTCGTTGTCGAAAAAAGGAGAAATCTGGAAAGAACAATGTATTTTCGACCTGATGACATCATTAGAGCAGTTAAGAGGAATTTCAAAAATGTCATTTTCTTCTTCATTTAAAAACTCAGTCAAAAAAGACATTTTTGGGGGGCAATTTGTTAGCCTGCATTTTCGACAGACTCAATTAAATGTAGTCAACGAGGTTTAGTTTGACCTTGTATTTCAAGAGACAAGAAGTAATTTCGACGTTCAAAATGGGTTAAGTTATCAGGTTATATCAAGCTGATTTCGACGCTGGATTTGGTGAAGTCGAAGAAGTTACAAGCAAAGATTTCGACAAGAGGAAGTTTGAAGGTTGATGTCGAATTGGAATCAAGCAACCTTGGTCGAAAAGACATAACAGTTACTATTTTTAAATTCTCTGTACAGTTAGTTAGTTATAGTGTTTCCCTCCTTGTATAAATAGTAGTTTCCCATAGGAAAAATGGGTCACAATCTCATTACAGAATTCTCACGCTCTAACTTCCAACACATTACAGAGAAAACGAGCCAAGAGAAGAATGTATGATCTGTGCACCAACTCTCTTTACAATTAATGCAATTTTAATTTGTTTTCTTCTTTGCTTTTCTGCAATTTTTTCTTTGTTTTATTCTCCCTCATTGAGGAAAGTCGACAGTTTCGCGCGAGATTGACGGTTATCTTCTTCTTTTTACTTTTAAACTGCAAGAACACGTATAATTCTGGGAAAAACTTTAACACAAATGGTCTTAGGATTTACTAGTTGATCCTGCAAACAGAAGCAATTTCAAACTAGCGGTGTTTACCAAAATTCAAGGTAAACAGTAGTAGGGCATCTTCGACTAAGCAAAGCTCTTCGACTACTTCCATTGGCGAAATGTCTGATAGTTCGAAAGAAGACCTCCTTAAGGAATTTCGAGCTAGAGTTTTTGAAGTTGACTTATTTCAGGCCATCGAGCAAAATCATATAACAGCTTTTGAGATCAAAACGCTGCTGCGTAAGCTCAACAATTCGACATCGAGCAAATCCCTCATCTGCTTCATTGTCGAATTTGAGCCTCTCTTAGAACAAATCACCAGGGACCTTCAAAAGAAAAAGGATAAAGTTGCAAACAAAGAGCGCGAGGCTAAATTGCAACAAGAAGAGTTGGCTGCTGTCGATGCTTCACAAGCCAAAATTTCTTCTTTGGAGACCCAAGCAGCAAATAATGCTCAAGAGATGGCTGATTGTGACAGGGCTATTTCTAGATATCAAGAACAGATCAAGAGCTTGCAATTGAAGCTCAAAGCAGAAGAAAAGAAGAAAGCTTCACTTCGTAAGACAACTTCTGAATCTTTGGAACCGGTGATTAATGCGGAGGCAGCTTTGGCAATCGAGCACTTGGAAAGACATAGCCAACATGAAGCAAAGGTTCAAAGTTTGGTCGAAGACGAAGCCCTTACTGCTACAAGACTAGAGCATTCAAAATCTGTTTTAGAAAGGCTCAAACCCAACCTTCAACTTTAAATTGTAATTTTCTTGATTTCCAATTTTGTAACTTCGACAATGTTCTGGCAATTATTAACTTCTAAATGCCATGTTTAAATCTTCTTTATAATTTTAGTCCTGCGTTATTTTGACTTCTTGCAGTATTGGCCTATACTTTTTTAAATACTTGCCATTTATTTGCAAAATTCGACCATCAGCGCCTAATTCTTCGACTTCATAGGCACCGTTAGTATATACTTGCAAAACACGAAATGGTCCTTCCCAATTCGGTGACCATTTGCCTAAGACTCTATCTTTTTTGTCCATAGGCAGTATAACTTTCCAAACTAAGTCTCCTAAGGCAAAAGTTTTCAAGTTAACTTTTTTATTATAAGCTTTAGCTACCCTTTCTTTTTGGCTTATCAGGACATTTAACGCATTTAATCTTTCTTCGTCTAAATCAACCAACTCATCCAACATCATATTCCAATAGTAATCTGATGGAATTTCAAATTGCCTTTGAATTCTGGCTGACTGTAAACAAATTTCGACTGGTAAGACTGCATCATGTCCAAATGTTAGTCTAAAAGGAGTAATATTAATTGACTCTCTAGGAGAATTTCAACAAGCCCAAAAAACTTGGTCAAGAGTTTTATGCCAATTTCTTGGCTTTTGCCCAATATGCTTTTTAATCAAACTAGCGGAATACCCGTGCATACGCACGGGTACTGTCGTGTTCTTTATATGAATTGACTAAATCAGAAATTAAGTAGCCCAAATATTTGAAAATAAATAGATATAAAAAACCAAAAATCTGTGTTAAAAAAAACCAAAAATATAAAAGTATAATTCATCATAACGACAACATGATCTCTAATTAAATTGTTAGTCTTCAATTTATTTTTTTGACAAAATGATCTCTAATCCTTCAATACATGTTTTCACCGTGTTTTTTATATATCAGTGATAAATATTTGTCCCGTGTTTTTGTATATAGACAATTATTTATCCTTTTTTAGGTATCAGTGAAAAATACTTGTCATGTGTTTATTTATATATCAAGGAAAGTTATTTGTCATTTTTTAAGTATCAGTGAAAAATATGTGTTCCGTGTTTTTTTATATATTAGGAACAGTTATTTGTTATTTTTTAAGTATCAGTGACAAATATTTGTCACGTATTTTTTTTCAATATTTATCAGTAGTCCGAATAGTCACCAATCTTATTTTTCCTAAAATTTTTGCTAGTGAATTGTTGAAAATAATAGTCTTTAAAATTATCTACAACAAATATAAATCCCGTTTTAGTAGTTAAGTCTTCTCGTTTTAGTAGTTAAATTGATTAGTTTTAGGAGATCAGTAGATTAAATCCCGTGTTTTTTATATATTCGTTACAGTTATTATCAGTGACAAATATTTGTCTTGTGTTTATTTATATATCAGTGAGAGTTAGTTGTTCTACTCTTAGTTACCATTGACAGTTATTTGTCCTTCTTTTAGGTCTAGAGACAAATAACTGTCATAGGTGTGTTTTTTTGTTACCATGTTATTGGTGCTTAATTTCTACCGGTTTTGCTGGTGACTAATCTATGCCAGGGAATCTGGCTCGCCACGGGTACTCGGCTTTGTCGGCCCGTGTGGTTCTCTCCTCCTAACAGAGTTTTTGCAACACCCAATCTTCGATCCCGAAGACCTTAGTGTGGTATCTAAGTCTAATTACTACTTGGACTAATTCTTGTTGGTGTAACAGGTGTATTAGTTGAATATTTATCGGTAATTTAAAAATTCATTAAGTTTTCTCATTTTTTTGAGGAAAAAAATATTATTTTGAAACTTTTTTAGAGGAAAGATATTATTTTAAAATAGTAGACCACACTTTTTCTCTCTCCCTTTTCTTTGTTCTTCTCTTTCTCGGGAACCTTTTTTCTTTGCTCTCTCTCCTTTCTTTTTTATTGTCTCTCTCTTTTACTGACACCACAATATTTTTATTATTTTATTTGTAGTTTTTTAATCTCAATTACCAAATGACCCCTATAAATGATGTTGGGATAAATTATTTAGTTAAGGGTATTTTTGTAAGTTTGGTAGTGGTTAATTTGCTTAGAGTATAGTAGATTAATAATGATTTTATTAGCCGCTTCAACTTGACCGTTGGCTTGAGCATAGTATGGTGTCGAAGTCAGTAACTTGAAACCAGTTTCAGAGGCAAAATCCACCATTTTTGGACCACTAAAAACTGTACCTTGGTCTGTAGTAATGGTTTCTGGAATTCCAAACCTATATAAAATATGGTTTTGAATAAAATTGATTACTGCCTCTTGATTAACATTAATTAAAGGAATAGCTTCTACCCACTTAGTAAAATAATCTATCTCAACTAATATGTAACGATGTCCTTTCGACGAAGTTGGTTTAATCTCACCAATTAAATCTAAAGCCCAACCTCTAAATGGCCAAGGTTTCACTATTGAATGAAGTTCACTTGCAGGCACGTGTTGAACTCCTGCATGCCTTTGACACTCTTGGCAACCTTTAGCGAACTCTATGCAATCTTTTAACATAGTTGGCCAGTACACTCCTTGTCGAAATAAAAGCCATTTTATTTTGTGGTCTGCTTGATGAGATTCACAAGTTCCACTATGAGTATTGGAAATTGCTAACTATGCCTCACTCTCACTAAGGCATTTAAGTAAAACTCCTTCAGGAGTCTTTTTGAACAACTCATTTCCAATAATCACGTAGCTTAAGGCTCTATACTTGGTTTTTCTATTGGTTATTCCTGTTGGATTTTCTAAGTATTCGACAATTGGTTTTCGCCAATCATCATTCGACATATTGTCAATGGCAAAAACTTCAAAACTTTGAAATTTTTCAATAATTGGAGATAACGAAACTTCCTCGGCCCCCTCAAGTTTTTGGCTTGATAATTCACTTAAAGGATAATCTGTCGAAATTAGTTTATTTTTTATTTCTATTAATTCTTCTAGTTTTTCTTTAGAAACTCTGTATCCTGAAGTAATTTGTGCTAAATCATTTGCCTCTTGATTGTCAAGTCGAGGCACATGTTTAATTTGAACACTATCGAAACGTTTTAACAATGTATTGGCAGTAACAAAATACATTATTAGGTTTTCTTTAATGCACTTATACTCTTTTGTTAATTGCTTCACAACTAGTTCTGAATCACCTTTAATTTCGACATGTTTTGCCCCCAAGTCTAACAAGATCTCAAGTCCTGCTATCAAGGTTTCATATTCAGCCTCATTATTGGAGCAAGATCCTTCGATTTTAAACTTATACTTTGTTGGAATATTTGTTGGTGAGATAATTAAAATTCCAATTCCAGCGCCGTTTTTGTGGCTTGAACCGTCGAAATATAACTTCCAAGGTTGAGCATCCTCTAAGTTTACTGTGGTTTCGACCAATGAATGGTCGACCATAAAATCAGCCACTCTTGGCCTTTAATAGCCTTTAAAGGCTGATAAGTTAAGGAGTACTCAGAAAGAGCTAAAGCCCATTTACCTATTTTACTATGTAAAACTGGTTTCGACAGCATATGTTTAATAATATCATAATGCGAATAAACATGAACACCAACAGGCTTTATATATTGCTTCAGTTTTGTACAAGAGAAATACAAGCATAAACACAATTTTTCTATAGGATGGTACCTAGTTTCTGCATCGTTTAAAACCCTACTGAGGTAATATATATATATATATATATATATATATATATATATATATGGCTCTTTCGACACCATTTTCATCCTCTTGTGCTAACATGCTACCTATAGATAATTCTGATGCTGCTACATACAATTTCATTACTCTATTCCTAATAGGAGGTAACAAAATAGGCGGCTTCGTAAGGTATGCTTTAATCTCGTCGAAAGCTTTCTGGCGTTCTGCATCCCATCTGAACACATCTTCCTTCTTCAGTCGAAGCAATGGCGAAAATACTTGAGTCTTGCCACTTAGATTTGAAATAAATCTTCTAAGGAAATTAATCTTTCCTAATAATGACTGTAACTCTTTCTTTGTCGAAGGAGCTTTCGTTTCCAAGATTGCTTTCGTCTTGTTTTGATTGATTTCAATGCCTTTTTTGTGTACAACGAAACCCAAAAAATCACCTGCACGCACACAAAAGGCACATTTGAGTGGATTCATTTTCAATCCATATTTTCTCATTCTTTCGAATGATTGTCGAAGATGGTCTAAATGACCATTTTCTGACGAAGACTTAATAACAATATCATCTATGTACACTTGCATAAATTTTTCAATAAAATCATGAAACATAGAATTCATTGCTCTTTGGTATGTAGCACCAGCATTTTTTAGGCCAAATGGCATTACTACACATTCATAAACGCCTAATGCCCCAGAGCAACAAAATGCTGTTTTTGATGTATCTTCTTCAGCAATATATATTTGGTTATAACCAGAATAACCATCAAGCATGCTTAAATATTCATAACCTGCTGCTGAATCAACTAGCATTTCTACCACTGGCATGGCATATTCATCCTTAGGTGTGGCATTATTCAAATCTCTAAAATCTATGCAAACTCTAAGTGTACCATTTTTCTTAATTACAGGAACTATATTAGCAAGCCATTCGACATACCTGGCAGTTCTGATGAACTTGCTCTTTAGTAATCTTTCTATTTCTGCTTTGATCTTCAACAGGATCTCTGGTGCAAATCTTCTTGGAGTCTGCTTCACTGGCTTCTTTTCTGGTCGAATTGGTAATTTTATCTCAACCACTTCTCGACTTAATCCTGGCATTTCACTGTAGTCCCAAGCAAAGCAATCCTTGTACTCCTTCAGCAATTCGACAATCTGCACCTTCATTGCTTGATCAATCTTTGCACTAATATATGTTGGCCTTTTTATGGAGCCATCTCCCAAATCAATCTCTTCTAAGGGATCTTGTGCCTGAATCCTTTTGGTCGAACCCAATGGATCCTTTTCAAAACCTAGAGGCTCATCATCGTAGACGCAATTAAGCCTCTGGTTTTCGACAAGGTTGTCTTTATTTTCATTTGCAATGGCTTCAGCAACCATTTGTTGTTGTAACTCGGCTTCTAAAATCGCTTTTTGTTTGTTTTCGGCCACATAGGCCGTAATTCTATCCCATGCACTGGGCTTATCCATAAATAATTATTTATGGTCCATCCCACCCTGTAGGCTTGACAAAGCCTTGTGGGTGATTGTCTTCGTCTATAACCTCTCTCTCCCAAATAAATCCATAATTGGGGTGGAGTGTAACGGAAGATCTAATACTGTTTTGGTGTTCATATCTAATTTCAGAAGATGCACATGGCGCAATATTCGCCAGTTGTTTGTCGAAAATTTTCTTGGTTATAGCATTTACCTCAACTTTGAAATAACTCTGATCACCTTCAATATTTTCGACCAAACCATCTTCTCGCCAAATGATAAGCCTTCGATGGACAATCAAAGGTATTGCCCCCACACCATGTATCCATTCCCTTCCTAGCAGCAAGTTGTAATTTGCCTTTGATGGAACTACCAGAAACAATGTTGGTCTCTTAATACTTCCTACAGCAAACTCGACTTCAATGGCCCCAAGTGAATGGCCACTTTTGCCTTCATAGTTTGTAAGTATTACATTGTGTGTTTTCAAATCAGTTTCACACTTTCCAATTTTCTTCAACATATGTTGTGGCATCAAGTTTACAGCAGCACCACCATCGACCAGGATCTTGTTGACACCAATGTTATTCACTTTTGCCTGAATGTACAAGGGTTTGAGATGATTCATCATTCCACAATCTGGTCTCTCAAACACAACATGTTGTTCCTCCACGCAACCATTCTTCAGCACATAGTAACATATTGGCTTATAAGTAGTCTCTTCGTCGAAATCTTCTTCGACGTCATTCACTTCAGAAACTACATCATACTCAATTGGTAGAATTGAGACCACGCCACATAAGATGTCGAATTCTGACCCAGAATCGGCAAAATCTAAGTCCATTTCTTCGTCTAAGTTAAGACCTTCTTTGATTACTGAGAGTGGAGGAACTATCCTTTCAGTAGCTGGCTTTCTAGCCATTTCAAAAGGCTTTAAAGGTACTTGCTTGCCTTTATCTTTGCTAGAATTCTCTACTTTGCCTTCAGCAGCAATAGCTTTCTTCTGGCGTTGATGTCTGCGCCATTGTGTTCTTGTCATGGGATTTTTCCCTTTGTAGTTGTTATTATAGGCATATTTGTTAGATTCAAATGCTTGTTCTGGTCAGTAGCACTAGTACTACCTTTGACCATTTTTGCTGATTTCTGCTAATTTCCAGCACTCTTTCCAGCATAATATACTGGGTAATAGCCAGTAGTACTCTTTCCACTAGAATGTACCCATTTCTCGACAGGAGACTTTGCTGGAGGTACATAGGTTTTGATCTGTTCTTTTTGAGGATTCTTTGTCGAAGTGACCTTGTACTGAATACCTCTGTTGTTGTAGCTGAACTTTGGCCTCTTGTCGACCCATTTTCCTTTGCGCTTCAGTTGAGGCTTAAAACCCTCAAGATTTTTAGCAGCCTCTTTGTCGAAGACAGAACTACATCTTGGACAAAGCATCACTTCAGTATTGTTAATTTTGCAGCGATTAAGGAAATCAATCAATTCTTCCTCTGCCATTGGGTAAACTATCTTCATTTTTTCAGCATATTGGTCTTCAGTGACCATTTCGACATCCACTTTGTCAACAGCTCTCTCCACTTTAGCATCTTCAGCAACGACTCCTGTGATTTCAACCACATTGATATCAACTTCGACAAGCAATGCATCAGTTGTTGGTAGAGGATCAGCATCAATTTTCATTGGTGGCTTCGATTTGTCACCAAATGTCAGTCTTCCCTCATTGAGGGCTTTTTGAACCAAATCCCTGAAAATAACACAACGAGAAGTGTTATGGCCTAAGAAATTGTGAAATTTACAAAAACCTCTTTTCTGTCGTTGTTCCAATGGTGGTACTTTCAGGCCCTTAGGCACCAAAATTTGACCATCAGCAACTAACAGATCAAATATTTCATCACACTTAGAAACATCATAAGTATAAGTTTTTGCAACAAACTTGTCATTTTTAGGCTCAACAGGGTTTTTTCCATTTGAAGGTTTTAACAATTTACAAGTATAAGGAGGTCCTGATTTTAACTCTGCTATATTAACCTCTTCTTCGACATCTTCATAAGATATGTCGAATTCTTGGTCACCGTCATTGGTTTCGACATATGCAACCTTTTCTTTTTTATTTTGGAACCTGCCTGTTCTAGCTTTTTCAGCTTTAAGTCTTTCTACTTGTCGAACTCTATCAGCTAATTGTGCCATGTCTCTTAAGTGCAATGTATCTAGCTTCTTTCTTATAGAATAATCTAGACCACCAGCAGCCATTTCGACTAACTCATGTTCAGGCACTTGAGTAAAACACCTTGCTTTGAGAAGTCTAAATCTATTGAGATAATCGTCAATAGATTCTGCCCCCTAGCGTCGAACACTAGCTAGCTCCTTAAGACTAATCTTGCACTGGCCCATATAGAATTGTTCGACAGTGGATTCGCTAGTTTCTCCAGCAAATTTTGTGAACTTAGGGATTTTCCATCCCCTAGGTAGCTCTGTTTGCAAGGTGTATTCCGACAAAGGTGATACAAAATTAGGCCTGTGCAAGCCTAAATTTAGGCCATTCTGGGCTAGAATGTTTTCGACCAAATTAGCCAAATTATTTTGCGCCCCAAAATTGTTTTGTTGCACTTGTCTAACCACTTCGTCTGCATTTTGGTTTCTATCTACTAACACAACATCAAGGATTGCCTCTATCCTCATAGGTTCTACGACAACATGTTGTTGTCCCTGATTACCCTGATTTATGGGAATGGCATTGTTAGACCTTTCTAAAGGGATTTCGACAGACCTAACATTTTGAATTTGGGGAATTTGCTTGTTATGCATTGGTGGAGTGCCAAAGAAATCATCAATTCTTCCCATTTGTGTCGCCAACATCTGGTAACTATTATTAGTGTTTTGTATTAAAGGATTAAACACAGTACTAATTTGTTGTGTTAACATATTAACCATATCATGGTTACTATCATCCATTTGTTGCCTTAACGCCAACAAAGATGTCGTAGTCAAATTAGGTTGGGCATTTCGACTATGGATGCCCACTAATGAACTATGTGTAGGAGAATACCCTGTAATTGCATTATCTGCAAATGTAGACGAATTTGTCTGAAGGCCTGCCATCAATGCCGTTGGCATGCCATATGGGAAAGCCCTACCACTCATACTAAATGGCATGTTTCCAATAACTGGATTTGCCATTAAAGGATTTGTTGGTCCTAATATTGGTGGCACAGAAGCCATAGTATTAATATTTGTTAATGCTGCAGCAGTCATCATTGACACTGTTAGCCTGTAATTTCGACAGGCTTCATTGAAAATGGTCAACAAGGCTTGACTTATATTTCGACAAAGACCAAAGTATTTCGACAGAGAAAATGGTCATGTGCAGGGTAAATTCGACAAGCTTCCGGGGAAGCAAAAGCAAGAAAGAGGAAAATGGACACAAGCTTTCGACAGACAGAAAACAGAGCAGTTATGCGCTGAAGAACTAGCAGTTGGTCGAAAAGAGGAGCGGTTGCTATCATTTTTATAACTGTTTTAGGGCAATTTCTGTTTAGTATAAATAGTAGTTTATGAGAAGAAACAAGGGTCACAAAATTTCATATTGCAATTCTCACGCTCTAACTTCCGCATTCAAGAGAAAAACGAGTCAGAGAACAATGTATGATCTTGTGTACCATTCTCTTTCATTTTAATGCAATTTACTTCTGTTTTCTCTTTACCTTTATGTGTTTTACAATTCAAGTCCTTCTTCCCTGAAATATCTTGATTGCTTCGCGCGTAAGGAATCAATTATTTCTTCTTCTTTTCTGTTTAAAACGCAAAACACTGAAGAACATCACATCAAACTAAAAACTCTAAACACAAATGGTCTTAGGATTCACTAGTTGATCCTGCAAGTTAACCAAATTGGAGACCAGCGGTGTTTACCAAAATCCACGGTAAACAAATTGGCACGCCCGGTGGGACCTTTGTGTCGAAATATTAGAGTGTTAGTTAACAGAATCTTGGAATATAATTGTTTATGCACCTGAGGAGTGGTAAATCTTTGTCAAAGATGTCACGTTCTGGCGCAAGTTCTTCGAACGCACAGAGTGGCCCTGAGAATGCGTCTGTCAATGACGCTAATCCAGTAACCGCTATGGGAATAACTGCTCCAATGCCTTCGACAGGCATGATCACAGTTACATCTCCTGTGCTTAATCCTTTACCAACAATGGCCACCACGGTGACCACACAGCCTAATGAAATGGCTTCTATGCCACAAACAATGGGAACGTCTAACCCATATATGACTAGTGGTCATATCCCATTTAGCATGCCTATAGTTGGTCGAAATCTCCCTTATGGTATGCCAACTGGCATGATGGTAGGCTTGCAAACCAATTCATCAACGTGTGCAGATAACATAATGAATGGTGGTTTCTCCCCTATGCATGCCTCTCAAGAGGGCATTTATGGTCGAAATGCCCAACCCACATTAACTACAGCGTCCGTGTTGGCATTAAGACAACAAATAGATGAGGCCATCATGATATGGTTAACATGTTAACCCAACAAATTGGTACAGTATTCAACCCTTTGATACGTGATACCAATAACAGTTACCAAGCATTGGCAACTCAAATGGGTCGAATTGCGGATTTCTTTGGCACTCCAAGAATGCAGAATCAGCCAATACCCCAAGTACAACCTTTGAGGCCTGTAGAAATCCCCTTAGAAAGGCCTAACATTGAATTGCCTAGAAATCAGGCACAAGCACAAGTTGTCGAACAACCCTTGCAGGGGATGGTTGAAAACGAGCCTGATATAGTGTTAGTAAATAGAAATCAAAATGCTGATGAAGTAGTCAGGCAAGTGCAACAAAACAATTTTGGAGCGCAGAACAATATAGCTAATCTTGTCGAAACGATTTTAACTCAGAATGGCCTTAACATAGGAATGCACAGGCCAAATTTCGTGTCGCCATTATCAGAATATATTTTGCAAAGTGAATTGCCAAGGGGTTGGAAAGTCCCTAAATTCACTAAATTTGGTGGAGAAACTAGTGAATCCACCGTCGAACACATTGCTCGTTATTTAACTGAGGCTGGGGATTTAGCCCAAAATGAGAATTTAAGAATGAAATTTTTCCCTAATTCTCTAACAAAAAATGCTTTTACTTGGTTTACTACACTACCCCCTCACTCTATGTTTAATTGGAACCAGTTAGAAAAAGCTTTTCACGAGCAATTCTATATAGGACACTCCAAAATTAGTCTCAAAGAATTGGCTAGTGTTCGACGTAAAACGGCAGAGACTGTTGATGACTATCTCAACAGATTTAGACTTCTCAAAGCAAGGTGCTTTACCCAAGTGCCTGAACATGAGTTAGTCGAAATGGCTGCTGGTGGTCTAGATTATTCTATTAGGAAAAAACTAGACACTCAACATTTAAGAGATATGGCCCAACTGGCCGATAGAGTAAGGCAAGTCGAAAGGCTAAAAGCTGAGAAATCTAGAACTAGTAGGTTTCATAACAATAAAAAAGACAAAATTGCCTATGTCGAAATTCAAAATGAGGAACAAGAGTACGACATCTCTTACGAGGAAGTCGAAGAGGAGGTCAATGTTGCCGAATTAAAGCCAGGACCTCCATATACTTGTAAATTGCTAAAACCTTCAAATGGTAAAAATCCTGTCGAACCTAAAAACGACAAATTCGTTGCAAAAACTTATACATTTGATGTTTCTAAATGTGACGAAATATTTGACTTGTTAGTTAAGGACGGTCAAATTCTGGTTCCTAAAGGGCTAAAAACACCACCATTAGAACAAAGACAGAAAAGAGGTTTTTGCAAATACCATAATTTTTTGGGTCATAATACCTCTCATTGTGTTCTTTTCAGGGATTTGGTGCAGAAAGCGCTAAATGAAGGAAGGCTCAAATTTGGTGAAAAACCAAAAGCGCCAATGAAGATTGATGCTGATCCCTTGCCTGAAGTCGAGGCATTATACACTGAAATTAGCATCAATATGGTCGAAGCTTCTGGAACCGGGCCTAGTAAGGCTCACATTAAGAGAACTTCACCAATTTCAGAGATGGATGTCGAAATGGCTGCAGAAGGCCAAGGAAACGACTAGGCCAAACCCGTCTACCCAAAAGCTGAAGAGGATTTGGTGGATTTCCTTAATCGCTGCAAGATAAGTAATTCAGAGGTGATGCTGTGCCCAAGGTGCAGTGCTGTTTTCGACAAGAAAGCTGCTAAAGAACTTGAAGAGTTCAAGCCTCAAATGAAGCGCAAGGGTAAGTGGGTGGATAAAAGGCCCAAGTTTGATTTTGCTGACAAGAGAATTCCCTATGGAGGAAAAGGAAAGTTAAGCACTTACGTGCCTCCTTCTTGTACTCCTGTCGAAAAGTGGGTACATTCTGGTGGGAAAGGTAAAGGCCTGTACCACACTGGGGGCAACGTGATTCATCGAATTAGGCCAAATATGATGGCCAAAGGAAACACAAGTGGTGCTAACCAGAATGAGGCAACTGGAAATAAGAAGTATGCCTACAACAACAACTACAAGGGAAAGAATCCTATGACAAGGACTCAATGGCGAAGATTTCAACGCCAAAAGAAAGTTGATGCTGTTGCTACAGGCAAAGTAGCAATTCCCAAGAACGAGAAAGGTAAGGTAATAGTTTTACCTTCAACTGAAGTGGTTAGGAAACCAGCCACTGAAAGAATCTTCCCTTCTTTGGCTGAGATAAAGAAAGGCTTCAAAGAAGAAGATCTCAAGTTGGAAGAGGAATTGAACTCTTCTTTTGCTGATTCTGAGCATGACTTCGACGTGCTATGTGGTGTCGTTTCAATTTTACCAATTGAATATGATGTGGTGTCTGAAGTCAATGAGGTCGAAGAAGAATTCGACGAAGGTATGGCTTACAAGCCAATATGCTATTATGTGATGAAGAATGGTTGCGTTGAAGAGCAACAAGCTGTGTTTGAAAGGCCGGATTGTGGCATGATGAATCATCCCAAGCCACTATTTATACAAGCCAAAGTCAATAATGTTGGGATCAACAAGGTCCTTGTCGATGGTGGAGCCGCTGTGAATTTAATGCCTCAACACTTGCTAAGTAAAATTGGCAAGTATGATACTGATTTAAGGCCACATAACGTGGTTCTTACCAATTATGAAGGCAAATCTGGCTACTCACTAGGGGCCATTCAGGTCGAATTGGCTGTTGGAAGCATAAAGAGGCCAACTCTGTTTATGGTAATACCTTCTAAAGCAAATTACAACTTATTGCTTGGAAGAGAGTGGATTCATGCAGTGGGGGCAATCCCTTCGACTGTACATCAGAGGTTGGTAATTTGGAGAGAAGATGGATTGGTCGAAAATATTGAAGGAGATCAAAGTTACTTCAAGGCTGAAGTAAATACAATAACCAAGCAGACCTTCGACAAACAACTAGCGAACATTGCTCCATGTTCTTCCTCTAATGCTGGATTCATTGAGCAGGATAATGTTATTTCCTCTGTCAACCTCCACCCAAACTATGGTTTCATTTGGGAGAGGCAATACATTGATGATGGAAGTGCAGCAAGAGGCTTTGACAAGCCTTCTGGTTGGGATGATTGATGATGATAAAACCCAGTACATGGGAAAGAATTACGGCCTATGTGGCCGAAAATAAAGAAAAAGCAATTCTCGAAGCTGAGTTGCATCACATGGTTGCTTTAACCACAAATGATAGTAACAAAGAAATTATGGTCGAATCACCTAGACTAGACGGTGTCTATGATGATGAACCATTAGGATTTGAGAAAGATCCAATGGGTTCGACCAAGAAGATACAAGCACAAGATCCCTTGGAAGAAATAGATTTGGGAGATGGAAGTGTAAGAAGACCAACATATATCAGTGCAAAAGTCAATAAAGACTTCAAGGTGCAGATAGTCGAATTGCTGAAAGAGTACAAAGACTGTTTTGCTTGGGACTACAATGAAATGCCAGGTTTAAAAAGAGAAGTGGTTGAGTTGAAGCTGCCTATTCGACCAGATAAGAAGCCTGTGAAGCAAACCCCAAGGAGATTTGCACCAGAAATCATGGCGAAGATCAAAACAGAGATCAAAAGGTTACTAAAGAGCAAGTTCATCAGAACTGCCAGGTATGTTGACTGGCTTGCTAATATAGTTCCTGTAATTAAGAAAAATGGTACACTTAGAGTTTGCATAGATTTTAGGGATCTAAATAATGCTACTCCCAAAGATCAATATCCAATGCCAGTGGCAGAAATGTTAGTTGATTCCGCAGCAGGTTACCAATATTTGAGTATGCTTGATGGGTATTCAGGCTACAACCAAATCTTTATTGCTGAGGAAGATGTTTCAAAGACTACATTCCGATGCCCGGGGGCGTTAGGTGTTTATGAATGGGTAGTGATGCCATTTGGTTTAAAAAATGCTGGTGCTACGTACCAAAGAGCTATGAATACTATGTTCCATGATTTTATAGAAAATTTTATGCAAGTATACATAGATGACATAGTAGTTAAATCAGCATCAGAAAGTGGTCATCTAGACCACCTTCGACAATCATTTGAAAGGATGAGAAAGTATGGATTGAAAATGAATCCACTAAAATGTGCCTTTTGTGTAAGTGCAGGTGATTTCTTAGGCTTTGTCGTGCACAAAAAAGGCATTGAGATAAATCAAAATAAGACGAAGGCTATCATGGAAACACAACCTCCTTCGACAAAGAAAGAATTGCAGTCTTTACTAGGAAAGATCAATTTCCTGAGAAGATTTATATCAAATCTAAGTGGCAAGACTCAAGTATTTTCGCCATTACTTCGAATGAAGAAGGAAGATGTTTTCAAGTGGGAGCCATGCCACCAACAAGCTTTCGACGAAATCAAAGCCTACCTGATGAAGCCACCAATTTTATCGTCTCCAATTAGAAATAGAACAATGAAATTGTATATAGCTGCATCAGAAATGTCAATAGGTAGTATGTTAGCACAAGAGGATGAAAATGGAGTCGAAAGAGCCATATATTACCTCAGTAGGGTTTTGAATGATGCTGAAACCAGATATCATCCTATTGAAAAACTATGTCTGTGTTTGTATTTCTCATGTACAAAGTTAAAGCAATATATAAAGCCTGTTTATGTTTATGTTTATTCTCATTTTGATATAATTAAACATATGTTACCGAAACCAATTTTGCATAGCAGAATAGGTAAATGGGCATTAGCTTTATCCAAATATTCATTGACATTTCAACCACTAAAGGCTATTAAAGGCCAGGTAGTGGAGATTTTATAGCAGACCATTCAGTGGTCGAATTAGCAATTGATTGTGTTCACCTTCGACCTTGGAGGCTATATTTCGATGGCTCAAGCCACAAACATGGTACAGGTGTAGGAATGTTAACCATTTCACCAACAGAAATACCAACCAAATACAAGTATAAAATCGAAGAAAGTTGCTCCAACAATGAGGCGGAATACGTAGCCTTAATAGCAGGACTCGAAATTCTGTTAAACTTGGGGGCAAAGCAGGTCGAAATAAGAGGTGATTCTGAATTAGTAATCAAGCAATTAACGAAAGAATACAAGTGCATAAGGGAAAATTTGATTACTTACTTTATTGCTGCCAATGCATTATTGAAACGTTTTGATCACGTTAAAATCGAGCATGTGCCTCGTATTGCAAATCAAGAGGCGAATGATTTGGCACAGCTAGCTTCAGGTTATAAAGTTTCGAAAGAAAACTTAACGGAGCTAATCGAAATTAAAAACAAACTAATTTCGACGAACATGTCACTAGAAACTTTGTCAAGGCAAAAACTTGAGGGGGCAGAGGTCGATTCTTTAGCCTTAAGTCCTAAGCCAAATGAAATTTTTAATGAAAATGAAACTTTTGAAGTTTTTGACAAAGGGTATTGTGACAACGTGTTCGAAGTTTTTGCCATCAACAATTTGTCAAATGATGATTGGCGAAGACAAATTGTTAATTACTTGGAGAATCCCACAGGGATGACTGATAAAAAGATCAAGTATAGAGCCTTAAGTTATGTGAATATGGGAAATGAGTTGTTTAAGAAAACCCCTGAGGGAGTTTTACTCAAATGTCTTAGCGAAAATGAGGCGTACTTGGCAATATCCAATGTTCACAGTGGAACTTGTGGGGCTCACCAAGTAGGCCATAAGATGAAATGGCTTCTTTTTCGACAAGGTGTTTATTGGCCAACCATGTTAAAAGATTGCATAGAGTTTGCCAAAGGATGCCAAGAATGTCAAAAGCATGCAGGGATACAACATGTGCCTGCAAATGAATTGCATTCTATCGTGAAACCTTGGCCATTTAGAGGATGGGCTTTGGATATAATTGGCGAAATTAAACCAAACGCGTCGAAAGGCCATCGTTTCATATTAGTAGGGATAGATTATTTCACTAAGTGGGTGGAAGCTATTCCTTTAAATAATGTTAATCAAGAGGCAGTAATTAGTTTTATTCAAGACCATATATTGTATAGATTCGGTGTGCCTGAAAATATCACCACAGACCAAGGTTCGGTTTTTATTGGTCAGAAAATGGTCGAATTCGCTGCTGAAAATGGTTATAAATTGTTGAGTTCGACGCCATACTACGCTCAAGCAAATGGTCAAGTTGAAGCAGCCAATAAAATTATCATTAGTTTGATTAAAAAACATGTTGGGCAAAAACCCAAGAATTGGCATAAGACACTTAACCAAATTTTATGGGCGTGTCGAACATCTCCCAAAGAGTCAATTAATAATACTCCTTTTAAACTTGTTTTTGGGCATGATGCAGTATTACCAGCAGAAATTTGTTTTCAATCAATTAGGATTCAAAGACAATTTGAAATCCCATCTGATCATTATTGGAGTATGATGCTAGATGAATTAGTTGATTTAGATGAGGACAGGTTAAATGCATTAGATGTGCTCACAAGACAAAAGGAAAGAGTAGCTAAGGTGTACAATAAGAAAGTCAAATTGAAGACTTTCGACGTGGGAGACTTAGTTTGGAAAGTCATTTTACCTATGGATCGAAAAGAGAGAGTCCTAGGTAAATGGTCCCCAAGTTGGGAAGGACCATTTAAAATTTTACAAGTTTATTCAAACGGCGCATATGAGGTCAAAGAGATTGGCGCTGATGAGAGAATTATGCGTGTAAATGGCAAGTATTTGAAAAAATATAAGCCAATGCTGCAAGAAGTTAAAATAACGCTGGAATAAATATAAAGAAAGCGTAAAGACATGGCATTCAAAGAATAGAAGTTGCCAAAACGTTGTCAAATTCATAGAATAAGAATTGCACAAGAATAAAAAGGAAGAAATTCCATTATAATGTTGCCAGATTAGATACGACATTACTTGAGAAATGGCCTTTGCAAAATAAAAATAATTGTCAAAATAGCCAAAGTGTTACAACAGGAAAATGAAGCTATGTTATTACAAAATGACGTTCGACTTCAAGTCATTGAATAAGGCCTTGGCTTTAGAGATCTTCCTGTTGAGAAAATTGCCATCTTTAGTTAATTTTTCGACAGTGGCATTGCAACGCTCAAGGTCCTCCAAGTGTTTAAGGCAAAGAGTGGCTTCTTGGTCAATTTGGTCCTTAAGTTTTTCTGCAGGAGTCAAAGACCTTAGAAGGTTCCCTTTCTTCTTTTCCAACGCTTGTATCTTCGACTGCAATTTGGCTATACTTTCTTGATACGCCCTGATCTTAATATCACAATCTTCAATAGTTTTCATCTCAGCTTCTGACTTAGTCTTCAAAGAGGCAAAGTTAGCATGCGTGGCATCAACAAGTGCTGCCATTTCTACCTTGCGTTTCGACTCAAGCTCCAAAAGATGGTCATGTTCCCTCTTTCTCTGTATATCTCGAGCAAGTTGTTCGAAAAGAGGCTGAACAGCCAAAACAAAGTCACTAACTGATTCATTAAGAGCACCATCAACATCAAGCTCAGCCAATTTATGAAGCAAATCTTTGATCTGAAAAGCAAGTGGAGGATTAGCTTCAATGGTTTGGAAGATATCTCCATCAAGAATTTGAGTGCGCAATGTGCTAAGGAGAGCCTCCGTCGAAGTAGCTGAAGTGGCAACTCCTGCAGAGAGTGTTGAAACACTTGGTTTGCTACTGCTTGAAGTTTTACTTCCAAGTCTCGCTTCCAAAGCCTCCGCTGGGTTATTCTTTTTCATTTCTTCCCACTCTTGAACGCTAAGACTTGCACCAGAAGACAGCACAATACCTGTTGAAGCTCCATCTTTAGGAGGAGACTCATCTTCATGCTCGGAAAGATCTTCTCCCTTAGCTATTTCTTCTTCTTCTTCATTATCAAAGAAAGAAGCACCTTCTTCTTGTTCCTGATCTTGTTCTTGCTCTTGAGCTTGTTCTTGCTCTTGTTCAATTGGATTAATGAGAGAGGGTTTCAACGGAAAACAGAGTAAAGAAGATGAAAAGCTTAAAGAGTGAAGAAAGAAGTAGAAGAGAGAACTGAAAAGGCTTTATAGGGGTGGAGATGGGACAGTTATTGAAAAGCTGAACGTGGAAGGCCACGTGGCATACCATTAAAAGAGTAACGTCAACGACACTTAACAGTGGTGACATTAGGTATACAGCTATTCTACTGAAGTGCAAAGTCTATTTCGACGGTGAATTCAAAAATGTTCTTTCTCTTCTTCCACCTCAAGCTCAGTCGAAAAAGACATTTTTGAGGGGGCAATTTGTTAGCCTGTAATTTCGACAAGCTTCATTGAAAATGGTCAACAAGGCTTGACTTATATTTCGACAAAGACCAAAGTATTTCGACAGAGAAAATGGTCATGTGCAGGGTAAATTCGACAAGCTTTCGGGGAAGCAAAAGCAAGAAAGAGGAAAATGGACACAAGCTTTCGACAGACAGAAAACAGAGCAGTTATGCGCTGAAGAACTAGTAGTTGGTCGAAAAGAGGAGCAGTGCTATCATTTTTATAACTGTTTTAGGGCAGTTTCTGCTTAGTATAAATAGTAGTTTCTGAGAAGAAACAAGGGTCACAAAATTTCATATTGCAATTCTCACGCTCTAACTTCCGCATTCAAGAGAAAAACGAGTCAGAGAACAATATATGATCTTGTGTACCATTCTCTTTCATTTTAATGCAATTTACTTCTGTTTTCTCTTTACCCAATGTTATTAAAGCCGGACCGGTAATCGAGCCGGTCAAGACACTGGGTCACTGGTTCTTTGGTCGGGCCGGTGGGTCATTGGTCGGACCGCATGAGCCGGTCTATATTAAATAAATTCAAAAATTATAATATATACTAAGAAAGTATTTGTATTTATAATTGTAATTAAGTAAAATGATAAAATATTTAAATTTAATAAGAAATAAAATATCCGCAAAATTATAACCGACCGGCATGATGACCGGCCCAACCGGCATGATGACCGGCCTGATGACGTCATAGCCGGCCCAAATGCAGAACCGGACTAACATGCTAGCCGAGCCGGGTGGGGCACCGGAACCCGGTCCGACCGGCCGGTCCGGTCCGGCTTTAATAACACTGTCTTTACCTTTATGTGTTTTACAATTCAAGTCCTTCTTCCCTGAAATATCTTGATTGCTTCGCGCGTAAGGAATCAATTATTTCTTCTTCTTTTCTGTTTAAAAAGCAAAACACTGAAAAACATCACATCAAACTAAAAACTCTAAACACAAATGGTCTTAGGATTCACTGGTTGATCCTGCAAGTTAACCAAATTGGAGACCAGCGGTGTTTACCAAAATCCACGGTAAACAGACACAGGAGTAATTATGGGAGAAGTTATGGCAGTTACTCCCATCGTCGTCGAAGAAGGCATAGCAACGGTTATGCCTGCAACATTTGCAGCGTTAGCGTCACTAACTGACGCTTGTTCTTGCGTACTTTGTACATTTGATGCAGAAGCATTATTTGTACTAGAGCACGCCATCTCTGAAAGATGTTTTCCACTCCTTAAACTCATGCACAGATAAGCACAATTTTTTTAAGATTTCAACGAAAAACTTTAAAAATTAGCACAAAGGTCCCACTGGGCGTGCCAATTTGTTTACCGTGGTTTTTGGTAAACACCGCTAGTTTGAAATTTCTTCTGCTTGCAGGATCAACTAGTAAATTCTAAGACCATTTGTGTTAAAGTTTTTCCAGAAATTATGAATGTTTTTACGGTTTTAAAGAAAAGAATGAAGATAACTGGCAGTTTCGCGCGAAACCGTCGAAGTTACTTCAGACAGAGATGAAGAGAACAAATAAAAATGCAGAAAATTGCTTAAAGAAACAAAGTAAAATGCATTAATTGAAATGAAAGTTGGTACACATGGTCATACATTCTTCTCTGACTCGTTTTCTCTGTGATGTTGGAAGTTAGAGCGTGAGAATCTGTATATGAGTTTGTGACCCCTTTTTCCTATGAAAAACTACTGTTTATACAAATAGAAAATAACTGTACAAAGTTTAAAAATGTAACTGCTACGTGTTTTCGACAACAGTTGCTTGATTCTACTTCGTTATCAGCCTTCAACTTCTTCTTGTCGAAATCTCTGCCTTCAGCCTCTTCGACTTTGCCAAATCTAAGGTCGAAATCTGTTTGATGCAACCTGATAACTTAATTCATTTCAGTGTCGAAATTGATACTTGTCTTTTGAAATCCAAGGTCAAACTTTAAAAATAAGTCAAACCTTGTTGACTGCATTTAATTGAGCCTATTGAAAATGCAAGCTAACAGGACCTAATCGAAAATTGAAAATAAGTTAAGGGACTCCATATGGTATTTAGCCAAAAAATAATAAGGGTCCCTTAGCATATTAGTTGCAAGAACAACCTTCATTTTTTTTTAATATTTTCTAATCTAATTTATTTTCTAATCAAAACTTGCAATTTACCAACACTCAACTTAGTTGTTAAAAGTATTTTCGTTTTTCTTACAGGTTTTACAGATGACTTGTGTGTCTTTTCTCTCATGACTTTTATATCATGAAGTACTAATTCATTTTATAGCCAAGGCACGATTAGCATTAGGTTTCCCCGAAGTATTGTCTCTGACCCCGTTAAGTTTTTTCCTCGTGTAATTCTTCCTCCAGCATATTTGCATCCACGGGTTTATTTTGCCGAGAAAATCATCCCACGTGCAGAATTCAATACAATCCCACGTGCAGAACAATGAATTGAAATTACAAATTCGCGGGCTTTCCCCCCAGTTCCGTTAATAACAAATAACCGCCTAGAGAGAGAAACCCAAATCACTGAGAGCTAATAACACACACTGCAATTTTTCTCTACATTTCCATTCTCGTTCGTTCTCTTTTCATATTCTTGAAAAACAAACAAACAAACAATCCTCTGCATTCTCTTCCGATCTGAAGAATTTCAAAAGCATATTCCAACAATGGATTCTGCACCAGAATTCACTACACCTACTGTGGCGGAAGGTGAAACCATAAGGAAATACCTTGAGGTCGAGACCGAATACATGGCCGCTGATGGTTTCTTCGAACATTCTGAAAACGCTCAGATTAGGATTCATGCTGTTTCTATAATCGCTACCGTAAGTGAAAATTGGAGCAGCTTTTTCGATAATTTCTTTAAATTTCAAATTCATGCAACAACTCATCGTTTGTTTACTGAGAAAATTCTTGTTCCGTCGTTGTTAGTTTCTTCTCACGCTTTTCTTTTCTAGATTGATTTTTCAAGCTTTCTTTCATACAGGAACTTACTTGTTGGTTCCGTTATCGTGTTTAACTTCTAAACCTCACTATCTATGTAGTTCTCTTGATACATCTGTTGATTTCGTTTGTCGAAACTTGTCATTTTTGTGCTGATTCCTTCTCTGAATATTTTACTCTCACACAGCACTCGACGACTCGTGATCCTGATGCATTTATTCCCTATCTTGCCATGAACTATTTTGATCGCTACTTCTCCACCGTCCAATTTCAGGTAAACTATCCATTTCTTTTGCACTTTTATATATTTTGCAGTTTCTTTAATAGTTCTTTCTTCGAAGTTCTCTTGTGCTAAAATTCTCTGGTCCTTATAAGCATGTGCGACATGTGAAAAGTGATTCTGAAAAAGTTCGTTTGATCGCTCTATGTTGCCTCTTCATATCTGCCAAGATGAGAACGAAGACTTTCTCTGTTGATCAGTTTCTGGTAAACAAACTTGTACATATCAATTTACTTTGGAATTAAAGCAATTTAGTTAAATTTTAAATACACTGCTTCACTGGACAGAGGAACAAATCTGTAAATTTCACTCATAAGATTATAATGGAAATGGAGATTAACATTCTCAAAGTACTTCATTGGCGAATGCGGCCTGTGACTCCCTTCTTGTACCTGAACTACTATTACCGCTTCTTCAAAAAGCTTGGTGGTTTCAAACGTCGTTGCATCAATGAGATTATAGTCCAAGCTCAAGGAGGTAAACTAACCTAACAAACAATTTTTGTTAATTTCATATTTTCTCCAACAGTAATGTTTGCTGAATATACTTATTGGAGTACTTTTTATCTTCGTGCTTCAGAAAACGAATTTGTTTGTTACAAGCCTTCTCAAATTGCAATGTCAGCTTTTCTGGTTGCTGCCCAAATTGCATATCCCTTGAATAAACTTGACTATCAG
This sequence comes from Astragalus glycyphyllos, assembly GCA_963573325.1. NCBI lineage: Eukaryota > Viridiplantae > Streptophyta > Magnoliopsida > Fabales > Fabaceae > Astragalus > Astragalus glycyphyllos. Next base: position 31,390,700 of record OY754311.1, on the reverse strand, counting down.
GTACATAAGATGAAAAACCAGATGCACGTGCCGTTATAATTCTTGATTGATTCCATTTACAAATTATGCCAGTGCTTTTTTTAAATAGTATACTTGTGTTCTTCCAGGAGGAGGGGCTACCCGAATGTGTGAGAACCTTAGGTGATCTATGCGGTAGAAAGAACATCAAGATCGAGCGCGGTAAATCAGAATTAGTAGATTCATCTGAAGAAGAAGTAGAAGATGAGACTGAGCAGTTAATCCGACGGGACAAGGGAAAGGAGATGGTGTTGGCCTTGCAGGCTGGGACTGCCAAGGGAGAAGCAGAGGAACCGCCATTTGGTGAACAAATAGCAACCATAACTAATGAAATTGCCAAACTAACACATATCGACGAAGGGTCGTTGCAGTGCGACAGAGTAGAGGTTACTGAAGAAGAAATAGAGGTTACCGAAGAAGAAAATCGAAGACTAGCCAAAGGCAAGGCGGTGGCGGTATCCGAGACATCCAATGAAGAAAAACAAAGACAGACACCAAAATCAGAGGCTGAAATCAATTTTGGAAGATTATCCGAGTTGGAGATTGAGATTGTTAATGCACCGGAGAAGCTGATGAACTTTGACTTGAAGTGGCCCACTAGTCCCAAATTGTAAACGTTCAAGTATTGTTAAACCCCCTACAGACATGTTGTTGTTATCCTTTTCATTACATTGTGTTCTTGAATTTGAATATGGATCCTATCTGGTTCAAATTTTCATGATAGTTCCATCTGTGGTAGAAATTCTGTTGTTGGTTGGGCATTACATTACATTAAAAATGCACTTCCAAAGATTCTAATTCAATGGATATTAAATTCTTCATGATTTTTAAGCTGTATGATGGCTTTTGTCCCATGATTATTTTTTGTGTTTTTTTAGTAATTGTTATGTTGTCCAGATAAGGCATAAATGGCACGGAATTTAGTCATTGTGAACTCTTTGTTTCAAAAGATGGAGAGGATAACTATAAAAGGGAAAATGAGAAAAGTTGTTCTCTAACATATGTCATATTTGCTTGCTCTGATAGTACCTATCCACCAATCTCTGATCCGGGCATAATTAATAGAGAAAGAGAGTGGACAAATAAATTTGACATGAATGAGTAGTCTATTAACCTTGACACCACTCCTACAGTTTACTGATTGTTAAGGGAAGGAGCAACTTATTGAGAGATAATGGGGTTGTTAAGGGAATGAGCAATTTGGTCTTAAAAACTTATAATGGTTGAAACTAAACTTCTCCTGAGATCGAGTTATTTGCCTATAAGTTGAGTTGTATATAAACGCTCTAACTTTAACATGTTTAATTGTTGTCTGCAAAAAGAAATCACGACATTTTTTGCCATATTTTTTTGTCTCTATTGTTTTTGAGTTCCCGAAAAATATTTTGGAAAATCAATCCACCGAAGAAATTACTGGGTTGAGTCGCGGACTAGGTCGCTCTCTTTAAGATGTTTCGTGCCACTGCTCAAAATTGTGCAGGCAGGCTATCAACCACGACGTCCCCAGGATAAAACAGCCCAGTCAAAACTGTTACGAAATATTACTGCCCAGTAAAATTTCGCTCAAGAAATACACCTTCAAAGTATGGTTCAAAAACCACATATGGTTCGTAGGCCATTCTTTAAAGTAAAAGAGAATTAATGAGGGAGAGGAGAGAAAGCTTGAGGTATAATTTAACGTCAAGCGGTGTAAAGAGTCAAGTGAGGGAGGGGCCTATTTATAGGCTTCAAAACTGACTTGGTGCGCAAGTCTTAGAGGATAAGACCGGAGTGCTTGCGCTCCAAGCTATAACGGATAGGAACAGACGCGGATAAGAACGGTTCTGTTCAACGAATCTGTACGCAACGATTAGTTCATCGTATCCGGACGGTTCAACGAATCTGGACACGCAACGCACCAAAAAATAAAATAATAATTAATTATTTTCGCAAAAAGGAAATTACACCTCACAGCTCGAGCCCAGGCCTGCGCCCGGCCCTGCCGGTCGGACGGCGGTAGAGCTCACGCGTGTGTGGTGGTCAGTTTATGTGCGTTCTCTCTATTTCACAAAATTGAGTACCCATTAGGCTCCAACCCAAGTTGTGAAGTCCACACTTATAAACACTCTTAAAGTGTTTATTCTATCCAATGTGGGACTTTTTCAATTCACAACTACTAAAGTTCCGACGGTCTCCATCTTCTTTCAATGTAGCATGAGTAGTGTGGTGTGATGTGATGCACTTTATTGATTGTGATATGTTTGATGTTAGTTGGTGTTGCCTTATTTCAATAACTAATTTCCATTGTGAAGTTTGCTTCATCATATTCTGCCTAATTGGTCATTCATTCATTCATTCCTTTTTCTTTCTTCTAATTTCACCTTTTTCCTTAGTTTTTACAAATATCAGGTGGAAAAGTTCTTTTCTTGATAACCACAAATATAAATGGTTTGCTAAGTCATATTTTTCAGTCATGAGGTTTTATAGCACTGCTTATGTTTGATACATGTTGTCCTGGTATAGAATGGTTAATTTTGTTCTAATGTCACACATGGCTTTAAATTTGAACTACTTTCTGCTGGTGCGGTTCAAAAGCCTATGCCTTCAAAAACCTTTTTTCTATAGGTCACCAAACTTTCATCTCTCTTTCTCTCCACTTTTATGATTGTCTTACTTAGTCCATATGAGACTTTTCATCTTAATTACCTATGCCTGAATTGAAGTGACAAATGACAATTTATATCAGGCTGCTAAATGTCCTTCCATGTTTACCTCACTCAATCTTTTTAAAGGTTTTTCCATCTTTACATTTCAACAAGGATTTGATGTGAATATTTATAATGTACATTAAATTTCTATTATTCGTTTATATTCTTAGTTTCATTTCTGTTTGCTTAGTGTTTAATTTTTAACATGTCTTACTATGGATTTTGATCCAAGTTGTTTAAATTTATTTTGTTAGAGTTGATTCTTATATATGAGTGTGTACTAATCAATCATTTACATCGGCCATAATAATGTTCATTTTCAAAGTTCATCGCTCTTGGTATGTCTTTGTTAGACTTTGTATCAACTCTACATTAATGTTATAAGTCTAACAAGGTCACATTGTAGAGTCATTATATACTTTATATTGTACAACGGACTTTGTATGAATGGCATTTCAAATTAACATTTTTTTATTACTTAACATTTTTATTTGAGCGCAAACATGCCACATAACGCGATCGAGTTATTCCCTCTGTGTTCCCAACTTTCTCTCTTTTTATTCATGCTATTTTATTCTAGGTTATACTAGATTATTCTTTGTATCACTGTAAGAGGAAACATTGGTATATGAGTTTATGCTTAAGGGTACGTTTGGGAGGGGGTTTTGGGAGGGGAAGGGAGGGGTGGGGAAGGGCATACTTTTCAAATCTAAATTGTGGGAGCTATAGAATGTCTCTAAACATAAATCTAATGTGATTAAAAATGTTATATTGATATCTTTAACTTGTTCTTTTAATTTTTTAAAATCTCTAATACATATTAAAATATAGACAAACCTTTTTCAAGTCCTCTCCTCCCTTCCCCTCGCAAAACCCCCTCACAAACATATCCTAAAGGAAACATTGGTATGTGAATTTATACTCATGACAGTTGAATTTGACAAGCAAGAAATTTGGGTCTTTTGCCTGATGAGGTAACTTGATTTTTGGACTAATTTCTATTGTGTGTTATTTTCTGTGTTTAGTTATTATCATTAATTCATTATCACTTTATTTCTTTAAGTTGGTATCTAGGTATTTTCTTTGCATTGTCTCTTAATATCTGCTTCATAAGTTGTGACTCTGTGAGTCTTTGTTTCTCACACTATGTTCTTTTTTCCTTTTCCTTTAATAGGGGATTATGCCTAAAATCGTAGTTCACACATGTCTCAAACCTTCTTATTGGTGCTGCATATGAGAAGAAAGCAAAAGTCAGAACTTTTGTTAGCTTTGACAATAGTGTTACATTTAAAAAGGATTGTTGCTTTGTATACGTGGTTTGCAACATAATGTGGTAGAAAATGCATTTAATAACAAATTATAGTAGTTTACCATGTATACAGCTAATAGATATGAATGTCTTGGATTCTATAATTTATGATTCAGATGTTTTTATTGGTTATATATCAAAATGATGTCAAAATGATTCTATATTTGATGCAGAGATTAGATTTTAACTAATATTTGTTTTGTTGTAATTTTCTTTAGATCTTAGTTTCCTCTTCTCACCTTTGTTATATTAACTACTCCAAGCTTTAGTACAAGTGTTGAGTGCACTCCATCTAAAGAGACGAACTCGGCTTGTACTCGAGTTTGATTTCCGAAAATTAAATAAATTGGAGTCAGACTTTACTTACCTACCAGTCGAACTCTGGATTAGTCAGGAATCACTTTCCCTGGACACCATAGAAGGGTCACAAGACCTCTAGTCTCTGGACCTTTAGACTGTTTAAATGAAGTTAAAAATCTATAGAGTAATTTTGCCTTAATTAAACCATATTGACGAATCTGTCAAATAGCATGTGAATTATTGAAGCTGAGGTGACACTATTACTCAAAAGGAAGTTCAAAATTAAAAGCAATACTACATTTGACCAAAACTATAATAGTTATTTAATCGGTTAGGCAAGTCATAGTGACCATGTTCTGTTCAAAAAAAAGTCATAGTGAGTTAGTGACCATGCATGCACCATCTATTTTTTAGAAAACGTCTTGTTCTCTTTGACCTCCCAATCTTGCAGTGGCCTGGAGAGAGTATAACACTATAACTGTCTAAGTAGGAAGTTATATGTGAGAATAATAGATGTATGGTTCAATTTTCAAGCACATTAATTTTATTCATTTTTTAGTGAACATCTAAAGGTCTTATTACTAACTTAATTTAAATTATATAGGGAGTTTAAGCAATTAAAATCAACATTCACTTTAAATTACATTATGGGGGAGGGTTATGTTCCGATCTCAAGTCTCGACATCATGTTTCCGAGCTATTGTCTCCGTGTTGGCATATGAGCTTTCGCAGTTTGGTCGTTAGTTAAAAAGCGATTAACGATGTCGGTGTTTATAGACAATCATTGGCCTTGACTTCCAAGGATTGTGAGACTTTTTTGCGTACCGAAACAGTGACCACACAAATCAAGGCCAGGAGGTTAAAGGGTCTACCTGGCGCGTCATTGTTCCGACCTCAAATCCGACATCGTATTTCGAAGGTGTACCGGAACAATAGTCCCCGAGTCAATATCAAGGGATAGAAAGGCAAGGTAGAGAGGTCCCTATATGAACTAATTTATTTTTAACTTAACTTGTTGTGGAATAACTTTGACCACAACTTTTTTAAATTGCAACTTTTTTTCTTTTAATTTGAAGGAGTTGAATTTGGTTAATTTTCCATGCAAGAACAATATACTCTTCGAAGTTCTTTTTTTTGGAATTGCACCACAGAATTAGAAGTTCAATAGAACAATGAATTGAAATTACAAAGTTAAGACACTAGTAACCAAAAGAAATGGAGAATATCAGATTACACAACTTCCTCTTGTGCCACCTCAGCACATGTGCATCCAACTCCAATTGCAAAGTTCAAAAAGTCGCGGGGTTTCCCTCCAGTTCCGTTAATAACAAATAACCGCCTAGAGAGAGAAACCCAAAGCACTGAGAGCTCATAATACACACTGCAATTTTTCTCTACATTTCCATTCTCGTTCGTTCTCTTTTCATATTCTTGAAAAACAAACAAACAAACAATCCTCTGCATTCTCTTCCGATCTGAAGAATTTCAAAAGCATATTCCAACAATGGATTCTGCACCGGAATTCACTACACCTACTGTGGCGGAAGGTGAAACCATAAGGAAATACCTTGAGGTCGAGACCGAATACATGGCCGCTGATGGTTTCTTCGAACATTCTCGAAACGCTCTTATTCGGAGTCACGCAGTTTCTATAATCGCCAAGGTAAGTGAAAATTGGAGCAGCATTTTCGTTAAATCTTTTTAAACTTAAAATTCTTGCAATAACTTGTTTGTTTGCTGAGAAAATTCTTGCTCCGTTTTCGTTAGTTTCTATCTTCTAGCCAGTTCTAAAACTCATTTTCATTTCAGATTCCTTTTAATTTCGAGTCTGAATAATTACACATATAAGTTCGGTTTATTTATAATATAAGATACTGATTATCAACAACTTTTTGAACGTCACTTTTCCGATCACTATCAGCGTCGCTTTGCCGAATATTGTAATTTTTGTGCTGATTCCTTTTCTGAATATTTTGCTCTCACACAGCAATCACCGACTGTTGCTCCTGATGCATTTATTCCCTACCTTGCCATGAACTATTTTGATCGCTACTTCTCCACCAACCAATTTCAGGTCAAGGATCTGTTTCTTTTGCGCTTCTATATATTTTGAAGTTTCTTTAATAGTTCTCTCTTTGAATTCTCTTGTGTTAAAATCTCCTTGGTTTTTCTTATCAGGATGTGCAAGATGTGAAAAGTGATTCTGGAAAAGTTTGTTTGATCGCTCTATGTTGCCTCTTCATATCTACCAAGATGAAATTAAAGACTTTATCTGTTGATCAGTTTCTGGTAAACAAACTTGTACACACCAATTCACTCTAGAATTAAAGCAACTTAATTACCACATTAATTAAATGTTAATCTACATTGTGCTTAAATACACTGATTCACTGGACAGAGGGACAAATCTCTAGATTTCACTCAAAAGAGGATAATGGAACTCGAGCTTAAAATTCTTGATGTACTTAATTGGCGAATGCGACCTGTGACTCCCTTCTTGTATCTGAACTACTATTACCGCTTCTTCAAAAGCCTTGGTGGTTTCAAACGTCGTTGCATTGATGAGATTATAGTCCAAGCTCAAGGAGGTAAACTAACCTAACAAACTATTTTTGTTAATTTCATATTTTCTCCAACAGTGATGTTTGCAGAATATACTCATCGGAATTTATTTTTTTCCTTGATGCAGTAGAGAACCAATTTGTTTGTTACAAGCCTTCTCAAATAGCAATGTCAGCTTTTCTGGTTGCTGCCCAAATTGCATATCCATCTAATAAACTTGAATATCAGGTACATAAGATGAAAAATCAAATGCTTGTCCCGTTGATTCCTTTACTAATTATGCCAGTGCATTTTTTAAATATTATACTTGTGTTCATCCAGGAGGAGGAGCTGTCCGAATGTGTGAGAGCTTTGGGTGATCTATGCGGTAGAATGAACATCAAGATTGAGCCTCAAGTAAAATCTCAACAAGTAGAAGATGAGCATTCATATGAGGAAGTAGAAGATGAGCATTCATCTGAAGGAGTAGAAGATGAGACCGAGCTTCCAATTCGACAAACACAGGACAAGGGAAAGGAGGTGGTGTTGTCCCATGAGGCTGGAACTGCCCAAGGAGAAGCAGAGCTGCTAATCCAATGTAGAGGGGATCCATCAAATGATGAACTATTAACAATTTTAATTGAAAAAAATGACAAAAAAACACATTCCGCGGAAGGGTTGTTGGAGTGGGATCAGAAAGTGATTGAGGAAGACATAGTAGAGATTACTGAAGAAGAAAAACGAAGACTAGCCAAGGGCAAGGCGGTGGCGGTGGCAGAGTCTGAGCCATCCAATGAAGAAGAACGAAGACTAGCCAAGGGCAAAGCGGTGGCAGTGTCCGAGACATCCGATGAAGAAAGGCAACCACCAAAATCAAAATTAGAGGAACAAAAGGAAAATTTAGACAACAAAGAACAAGAAATTCAAGTCGCGATTGAGGCTGCAATCAAACTTGGGATAGGTATGCGCAAGGTAGATAAGGGGGCGCAGGTTGGAAGATCATCTGAGTTGCAGATTGTTAATGAATCGGAGAAGCTAATAGACTTTGACCTGAAGTGGGCCACTGATGTCCCCTTGTTAGAAAGTGGGGAGGCCCTACCTGTAATCGTTCAGACTCCCACTGATGCAGACAATAAAGTTGGTTGCGGCAATTGCAGTATCCTTTAGTTCAAGTACTGTTAAATCCTATATAGGTTTATCATTGTTATCCTTTTCATTAGGTTGTATTCTTGAATTTGGATGTGGGTTTTGTCTGATTCAAAATTTTCCAATAGTTCTGAACTGCTGATAGAAATTTTGCTGTTGGTTGGGCATTACATTACATTAAAAGTGCGCTTCCAAAGTTCTATTCGATGTAACATCGGACTTGCAATTTCTATTGAGATCACATTTTCGTTCCCAAAATGGTACAGTTGAACCCAAAAAATATTAAGGCAGCCAATAGGGACTGCTTACCATGTCACTACAACAACGAAAGTAAATATGTATCCCATAAGCTGATTGCGCCATTTGAAAATGCAGTGTGCTTCTTTAATGTGCAACATATTCAAAGTTCAATTCTTGACACAATCTAACTCAACAATCAAGCCTTTCGAAGAAGTAAAGATATCCCATGTCCTTGGGAGGATTAATAGAAGCCCCTACTTTGTTGTCGTTAAAAATAACCCATCTACCATCTTTTAAGATGTGTGCAACATAGTGACCACACTGCGTTGAGGTTCCAATGTGGCTAACAATTCCAATCAGTCTATATTCTGTGGAAAGCAAAAAAGAGAAAAATCATTAAACCCAAATTGTGAAAATAAAATAATAACACTAATACGCGTGCTTGGTCTATACTAGAGAGAATACAACATTAACGATCATAATCAGCAAAAGTAATTAAGGAGTAAAAGCAACTCACTTCCTCCTCCATCAGGTAAGTCAGGATCATTTGAACCAGATGCAGTGTTTGATGCAGTAGCATCCATGTTGGAAACAGACGCGTCAGGATTGCTAAAGATCCAATCAGTTGCCTTTTCTATGTCACCACCCTGCAGAGCAATCATTTCCAGTCAAAGAAATTTATGGATAAAGCAATGTATCGACTACCGACCGAAATTACACATTCATAAAGCAATGAGGAAATATTATCAGAGAAAATTACCGATGCCTTCAGTGCCTTTCGAGCAACATCATCTTGAAATCCGAATGAAATTAGGGTGTCCACTTTTGATTGGTCAACGCTTTCAGAGCCACGCCCTTTAGAAATTGGAATGTCAATATCTAAGAACAGACCATATATATCATTATTTCCCGCATCCAGAGGTACTAGGCTATAAAGAATTGTTTTGTATAATAATGAAAACAAAGAGAAACCTGGATCATCCATGTGAGATAGTAGCCAAGTCATTGCCTCTTCTACTCCAGTATTTGATGTATTTATAGCAGCTTTCTGACAGTGAATATGGTTAAAGCCCATAGAAACCAGCTGTGAGACAATGCCTTCATTGGCTAAAGGTTCTTCTGAATCATCCTCAACGGGAACTGTGCAACACAGAAAAAAGTCAATAGATTTAGAAAATTTCTACTTCAAATCAAGCTAAAAATTCAGTTATTTAACTGAAAGAGGACCAAGTCCACGTAATATCAGACAATAAGAGTTGCAAAAATTTATGAGAATTGAAATTATCTGAAATACCCTAAAAAAAAAGCAAAACATCAATGGTGCTCTTTGATGTATTCATTCATATAAGCAGCTAACACTGTTCAGTTGCAAACGGATTAGAAGGGGGTGTTGAAAATCTTATTTTGCCGGACTAGAAGCATCTGTGGAAAGTGTATATATATATATATATATATATATATATATATATATATAGAGAGAGAGAGAGAGAGAGAGAGAGAGAGAGAGAGATAGAGAATGTGTATATGGACACAAATTTATTTTCCTTTGGTTTCTGTGAGACATAATCTATTTGCCTCTGTTTGAATCTATATTATCTCCTGAACAAAAAGCCTACATACCCCCATCAGGTAACAGCTCTTCCCCAGGTTGATGACCTTTGCTACGCATATGATTAATATCTATGATATCAGGAACGTCCACATATACATCTGAAAGAACAAACGTTCAGTAATATATGAGAGAGAGAATGAAAAATCCAATGAGAATATTTATTAGTAACTACAAAATGTACCAAGCTTTTTGGGTACCCATCCCTCCTCCATAACAAATTTCCGCATGTGCAACACCAGGTAATCAGGGAAGGATATCAGACCAGCCGATCTACATGTTAAATTGTGTTTGACCATTAAAACGACTTTTCTATGCACTAATAATAAGAACATAATTCAATAGGCTAATTTTCAGTGAAGTAATGCAATACTTGGTTGTCATCTTCACTCTTAAGACATTGACATTAACAGACAAAACCTTTTGGTCTGAAAAAATATTTTCTTCTCTCATTTTTCCTATACAAATCGTTGAAAACAAACAAAATAAAAACAACTCAGTCATTTTGTAATCAAAAGTGAAAACAAAAACTTTTTCTCAAACCAAATTAGATATGCTAAGGGCGTGTTTAGTTTGAGAAGCGTTCTCTGTTTTCATTTTTAATTGCAAAAATGCCAACCTGTTATCACTATGTTTTTGGTTTAAGATGTTTGTAAAGGAAACAGTGAAAACCAGGCTGCGTTTTGTAATTAGAAGTGTAAATAGAACAAAAAAATAAATTTTTTTCTAGAAACAAACAGGCCCGAACGTTTTATAATTAAAAGTGAAAACAAAAAATGAAAACAGAAAATATTTTGGCAAACCAAAGAAATGCTAAATTTCTCATGAAACCAAAAAGGAACCATGGAATATATCATATGTACTCCTTTCCAATATGAACCAACATGCATGACATATTATAATTTAACATAAAATAGAAATTCAGAAAAAATGCTTACTTCACCGCTGTTGTCTTCCTTTGCAAGGCAGTGCTGTAAAAATCATGTACCTCCTCAGGAGCTGAGAAGTTTGCAAGACATGCTTCTAAAGGCACTCTTGGACGTACAATTTCATCACCAGACCTGCCAGAATAAATATAATCACCAGAGCCTGGATAAGCACAAATGAAAGTAATACCAAGTTTCCTAGATATTTGAACTTACACTTCTTTTCCTTCAGAAAGTTTCTCTGCTTTCAGTTTGTTGAACGATTTTAATTCTTCTGAAAATTCTCCCAAAAAAAAATTGTGTAAGTATAAAATACAAGATCCTAGGATTTCTTGGTAAGTCTAAGTATGTAGCGAAAAATCCAACCTTTGTTAGTTGCTTCATGCAATGGAATATTCAGAGAAAGAATATAGTCGTTCCTTCTATTGTATGCAAGTTTTCCCGATGAACACAAGATTCGATCTTCGATACCGAACTTGAAACTCCTTGCAGGATCCGGTTCAGTTCTTGTAGTATTAGCTCGTTCGACTTGGTCAAGAAAATGAAGGAAAAATTCTAAAGCATCCTAACATTAGGTTGGAATCAAACTGTTAGAAGATAGAAAACACGTGTTTGTCTCTAAATAGAACATAATAACATTAAAAGTATGGATGTGATAGGAACCACTTTTGTAGTTTTGTTGAATCTAAACACTTTTGGTTTTTTACATCATGGCTTACTGGAAAGGCCTAAATTTTATGATAAGTAAGCCAAACAGAAATCAATGGCTGACATGGCTTCAGCCTCAACTCTTTTTCTCTGCATCTCACACTGCTTTCTGGGATCAAGTGATGTATACTAAGGCTCAAGAAAAAAAAAATTACATATATGTTCAGGCTTAAAGTTGCATTACCAATTGAATTCACAAATAACCATGGAGCATGAATGTATCACATGAAATAATATTACACACTTTTTACATTCCTGTTCTGAAAATAAAAAAGTCGATAAACATACCTGTTGGCGCATCGATGAAAATTCAGGATGGCTGGCAGCAATTAAAGATTTGAACATTCGTGGGGGTATGCCTTCCTGCTCCTAATATATTAACACGGTGGAACAAATTAAATTGAGAAACAATAAGATGAATTGTGGCATATAGGAGAAGGTGAGAATAAGAATATTAGTGACACTTCAACTAAAACCAATGCAACATATTCAAACCATTCTGATGAAACAACATTTTAAAAAATTGTTTCACTTCCTAAACTGGTACAATTGAATAGATAATCCGCCCCCACTCCCCACAAAAAAAAAACACAAGAACTCTATCAATAAAACATAAGCATCATGATGGTATAAGCCAACTAGGAATTTTAGCCACCAAAGTTCTAGACAGCTTACAGCAGATGCAGTTGTGGTAGCAACGCTTGTATTGTCATCATTCTGGGAGGAAGAAAGTTATATTAAAATAATGAAGACTGTAAACAAATTTTAGAGAGATATATGCTTGATACTGGTACATACCTTAGATGGTGGTACGGAATATTTACCAGATAGTAAACCATGTGCCAACTTTGTCCTACAATAAAATGGGAATAATTAATATATTTCTTTTAAGTTTTTATCTAGGTAAAAAAACTTCCACGTTTGAAGTACCTATTCACTATTAATTAACTTTTTCTTCTATGGAGAAAAAAAGCTGCTAGAATATGCAACTACTGTCATGGATATGGATTATTGATGTCAATAACTGACTACACACCATGCGCAAACAGAATAGTAGACTAAACAAAGGATCCATGAATGCAGCAGCACAGATTCCTTAAAATATTATACATTAACAACAAAACAAGACTAATAGAAAAAAGATAACAGCAATATTCTATTATATTTAGATAATCTAGTTACTCACAACTGCATATTCAGGTCCACAGTTGGATCAGTAGGAGCAGCCTCAAATGCCTTCTTTAAGCTTTGACTTATATAGTACCTAAGATCCAATCATAACAAATACTGAAGTAACTGTAAACTGGATTCAAAGCAGTTCAAGTTTAAACTTAGAGACATGAACAGACCGTGAAGAGAAGGATCGTGTCGAAAATACAACTTGCATAGTTGCTGCCAAGTAACAACTGAAAGAAGGAAAAAAGAGGAAGCAAATGTAATGTCGAACAAGTTCATTATGACAAGCAGAGAGCAATAAAAACCAACTCTACCTGTTTCCAAGATTGACTAATCCTGTATATCCAGGGCCAAAAATTGGCTCCACTTCCTGACCACTTTCTTGGATTCGATTCCATTCAAAATTGGTATTTTGGTCAAGTTCTCTTTCAGCAGTTGTCATTTCAGTCTGAATATTAAAAACAGATCGATTAAAAGAATTATGATACATTATTGATGACCACATACTCTTATACAAGTATTTAACAGAGAAACACACCAAAAAGTTCATTGCTTAAACACTCATCAATAACTGGCATGCAAACTTCAAAGTTGGCCAAGTAATTGGAATGTATTGAATGAGGATAAAATTCCTTTCAAAGATTATCATTCAGGTAATAAATGATCACCAGCCATTGGCGCAAGTTTAACGTCTCAGACTCACAAGGAGAAATGCTACAATTTGGATATCATTGTTTGGATGTGGTAAATAATAAATCCCAATGTAATAAATACCCATACCATCCCCTAAGATTCATAGGTATCTTTGACCGAACAAATACATTCCTGATTACAAAGAGCAAACTGTGTATCTGTGTTTTCAAGCTCACCAATATCAAAAGAAATGATTCATAAAAAGGAAAGAAAGCATTCATCAGATTGAAAGGGAAAAAAGTTTGGTATATCTTTTCAGATGTACCACCTCATCTCTGAATTATTCCAAAAACAAATGCACTCCCTTTTCAAAAGTGATGTTTGAAGAAGGTATCAAGAAATATCAGCCTATCAGATGAAGCCAGAAACGCCAAAGGTAGTCAGGTACCATCTGGAAAATATACAATTTTAAGATAAAGAATTAACCTTTTGCAGTGACGAGAAATCAATGCCAAAAAATGCCAGATGTTGTGCTAAAAGTGGGTCCAAGACACTGTCATCCTCTGGATAGGAGAAAACATCTGAGCTGCCACAGTACATTGTCCATAATTAGCACCAAGTGCAAAATAATTCACAATATGTATTTTAGAGTGTAGAGTTCAAATTATTTGTTCTGGCCAGCATCATAAATAACAAACTGAGGTCGCATTTGAGAGACAGGTTCAAATAGAATGGAGCAGAACAAAAGGGTTTTATTTTATGGCTAGTACATATTAAAAGTAGAAAATTGAGCTACATAAAGACCACATCTTATGTTTGAGACAAGCTACAATGACTACTGAAGTTATCAATGATGCTATAATGTCCTAACAGGCATCAGGTTAACACATTTAAATCCAAGGCCTTGTCAATTGTTATTTGTTTAGCTATTGTTTTATTTGGTTTCCCCCATCTTTAATTATTAGACTATCCTTCATCAGACTTACCTCTTACCGGTGCTTTTAAAAATTTTCTACACATATGCCTAACCCACGTAAGGTGAGACTCTACCATTTTATATTACATAATAGGTGCTACCAGTTTAGATTACATAATAGGTGCTACCCTAACTGTCTCATGTAGCGTGTCCACTCATTCACAATAAATTCTTATCTCTGTAACATTGAGTTTACTTTCTTATTGGCTCTTTATTTTCCTACATTCAATCTTATACAATACGAAATAGTACATCTTAATAGTTGTGCAATTAAACTCCCAAGTTTGAGTGGTACTTTTCTATACAAATTACACTTGAAGCATTCTTCCATTTCATCCACCCTACCATAACCTTATGGTTTACTACTCAGTTGTTTCCCTGCCATTTTGTAACATAGATCTAACTTACTTATGTAGGACTCGTAGTTGAGGTATGGTATGCTCTTTAGATTTTTCAACTATAAGTTAGGAATAGGATTAGTACACCTCTTGCTAAATTTACATCTCATATACCTTGTTTTACTTCCTATTAAGCAACAGCCATGTGCTTCAGAGCTTGTATCCACAACTCTAAATTGCCATTCTTTGGTTGCTCAAGTATAGGCAATATAAAATCCTTCTCCAAAGATTTCCACAATACCTCTTTGGGCACCATATCTTATGTCATTTTCATCAATGAAAACCACATAAACCTTTTTGCTTCCTCTAATTCTGTCAACCTTCTAGCATGTATGTTGCTTCCTTAAACAACCTCTCCAACATACAACCAAATTATTTTTGTGTAATGTGGGTCTCATCTATATCATCTCACCGTCGCTTATAGCTTCATAGTATGTCTCATGAGCTTAATCCCTCTATAATTTGTGCAAATCCATATATCACCCATGTTTTCATAGATAGGGATCAACATACTTGTCCATATACTGTTAGACTTAGATCCTTAACTTTTTATCCCCCTCCCTGCAATTTGTCCTATAAAAGTTTTAGCCTCGCTCTTGCATCGCTCACCACCTTAACTTCTTGCTTAGCTACCTTGTATTTATTCCACTTTTTCAGCATGTTTACACAAGAACCATGTATCATAAACTACCTTTGAATCTTAACTCTATGTTCCATATTTACATTCCACCACCAAGAATCCTGCTTGCATAGTCAAATGGCAAGACGCTTATAAAAACTATAACTTAAAAAAAAAAACAAGCAAACTCACCATCACCCATAAATAATTTTATGAGCATAATAGTTAGTAACTGATAGGCCCAGTATATGGGTCTCAAGTAGTAAAGGGGAAAAGGGACAGGGAGCGGTCCATTGTTATTTCCTTTCTTTGTTGTTATTATAGTTGTTGAAATATCACTCTATTTCTTCTATAATTTCCTGGTTCCTAAGAGTAATCCATCATGATTGCAAATTGAATCAAGCTTCAGAAGTAAACTATTAAAGCAATTAGATACATAAGTTTGTCAAAATAAAATAAACTGCAAGCGGCATCACCTGCCGCTTCTAGATCAGCAGTGATTGTCCCAAGCTTTACTGCAAGTGGGTAGCCTGTCTTTTTGTAATGTTCAACGGCATGGTTGTTTCCACCACTTCCATCCCAATTTCTCCTCCCACAGAGGATCAACCCATCTGTCAGATTTAACCAAAGATTCTCTGTCTGATCACACTCACAACATTTCCACCCAGAGGGAGGAATAACAACACCATTGCCGATTTGCTGTAAATTCATTGCATAGGCACTGACTAGTTTCTTATCAGCAGTCCAAGCTGCGACTTGCTCCTTCCGTTCCGCACCAGCAGCTAGCAAAATGGCATCAGCAGCCAACCTCACCTGAAAAATAAATTAACAAATAAGAGAAATAAATGAAACTCATCCACACCATAAAACTTCTACTTGAATCAAAATTGATAGGCAACAAATACCTTCTCGGGCAATTCCACCGAAGGAAATGGAAGCGATACATAGTCAGGTAATATAACTATACTATGAGTTTCTTCATATTCAGGGTCATTGTTATCAAATCCCCCATCAATACCTACACATTAATATAAACGGATAAAACACGTTATCCATGAAAACACCCAAAATAATGACTCTAAAACCCCAATTGACTATTATAGGTAACAATAACAAATACATAAGCAGAAGTTAAGCAACAACTGAAGGAACAAAAACATTTAGGTTCAATAATCTGGCGATAAACGCACCTATAGCCAAGAGTGTAGGTTTCTTTGAAGGCCTATCTTCTGGAACCAACTTCCTAGTCTTCTTTAAATGCAAATAAACAGGATTACCGGTCTTTTCAAAATTCCAACCAACGTAGTCCTTTCCAAAAGCAAGAAAAGTGAACATGTCGATGAACAATCCACCTTCCGACATCTACACATAGTAAAAAACAGTATCAGTGAAATTATGCGAATGCAGAGAGACATGAAGTATAAAAATAGAATTCAAAAGCGATTTCAAAATAAAATAATGGAATCATTAAGCCTCTTTGGGGTTAGGAGGGGGGAAATTACAGGAGTGTCGAAAGACAAACAGCATTCTTGCTTGTAGACGCGATTGGTGGGTTCAGGGATCCGAACGCGAGAGAGATTTGAACGGAGCAAATCCATTATCGTCCGGAAGCAGTGGCAGAACCTGTGCTGTGTGTGGGTTTCAGAGAAAATTATCGAACAAGGGTTTTAGGTTACGAGACAGAGAAATGAAAAATGAAATACGAGTCAAAATAAATGAAATAGAGCTCTTATATGAAACTTAAATTTTGGGGTAAAATAATATAATACGTTGCAAATATACTTTTTTTTTAGTCTAATAATTGAAATATTATTATTATTTGATTATTTGACAATAAATAGAATATTTTCTTGAAAAAAAATAGAAATGATAATTACATGTATGGAGTGACCTAATTTAGGGTCCCGCGTCCACTTTCTCTTTCTCTGAAGTCTTCTTAAGCCTCTTCATCATCACCTCAAAGTTTCAAACTAATGCAACCACCATGCAAAATACAATTGTTATTACCAACCAAAACATTCTTTTTTTTTGTTCAAAACCAACCAAAACATTCTTGATGTTGCATTCTATCAACGTGTCGAGGCATCATATGTTCCATGTAAGGCATCTTCTCATGTCACCAAGACACCACATATACTATGACAATGTGTGGTAGGATGAAAGAAAGTGTACCACTGCTTTAAGGCACGAAATTTGAATATGGAAAGCTACCAACTTGATTTCTACACCTCCTAAGCGAAGGTATTGCCACACAGGTTCACTCCACATGGTCTGCACTTCCCTTTGTAACAGCGCTTTCTCCAAAACCCAACTAGGTCCCATGATGCTTCGTATAATTTATACAAAGGTGGGGGTTTCCTCTAAACTCAACTAGACAAGGTCACATCATTTTCCACCGCGTCTATAAGGCTAAGAACAACATACCAAAGACTAAATCAACTCTCTTCACTAATATATAAGCATTTTATCACAAGGCTGGCATGCGTGATAACTTCACTACAACTCACTAATGGTCTTGTCACAAGGTCATTGTCATTCACAAGCGATCTTGTCACAAGGTCATTCAAAAAAAATCTCCAAAGAATTTAACCCTAAAAACCAAGCACTCAACACTTGGTCGATCCTAAGCGTGTCATAATAAACTATACTCACAATGTAACTATAATTCTCAATATCCTGAATAATTCGTTAGCTACTTGTGGTACTGTTCATATTCCATTCGTAGTAATATTCTTATATTCAATCACCTGGCTATCTCTCAACAATTCACCAATATTGTCATCTTCACACGCATAGTACACAAATTAAAACTTTGGGTACTAAAACTAGTCATAGTTGGCCATATCAATATCCTCACGACATAACATAAAACTACTACTCCACGAGCACTCACTGACATTAACTATCTTAACACTCCAATTATAAGGTCATCATTCCAATATCTTAATATTCTAAGTGTCAATTTCAGAACGTAGAATACTATTTAGTTCCAATCTCATACTTAAGGTAGAATATTCCAGTCAATACCTTAATTCACCACAACATAGAATCAACTCACTCGAGTTTCTAATCCATTAGAACTTAGTTGAAGCTCAACAACTTAAAGTCCAATCAATTGTCTTGCGCACTTGGTACGGTGATTAGCTATGACACTTTCATAATTTTGGACGTGTCTTAGAACCTTTCTCAAGCTTCATATAGATATTATTGATCGACTTGAACAAAAATTGTAGTATTGAACCTCAACTTGTTCGACTTGGATGGTGAGGAGTAGGGGTGAGCATGGGACATGTTATAACTAACCCTAACCCGATATCAAATTTCAATTAAGCCATTTTGCAGATCCTAATCCGCCCTTAAAAAAGTTGGCGTACTTGGGGCCTAATGTAGACTAATATATATATATAGAACTTTGTCGAAAGAACCTGACTTATTTCAATCTTCGACTACTCCCTTAACAACAGTTGGCTCTAAGACATAAGTTTTAATTATGTTCTCGACTATGGTAGGGATCATCAACACTTGATTTGAAAAAAAAAACATAAATCTCTCTGTTGACACCCGTTTCCACCGAGGGCTACTCGGCTGACGTAGAATCGGTTAGCCGAGGGCCGAAGGCTGATTCCCGGCGGCAAAAATAGAAATTTAGCTGCTTGGGGTGTAATTGACTATATATGACCACATGGCTAAGATAAACAGCTGAGGTGCCTACTCGGCTTACCTCGGCTAACGCCTGAATGACCGAGATAAGACTTGGCCGAGACAAATCGACGTGACGTGGCTACTAAGTCTATATAGACTTGGAGGCTAATAATTGGTCTTAATGTGTTCATATAATTATTTATTAAATAATTATATGATTTGTTAAAATAAATATAATGGAAAAATGCCAAGTCAAGCTACGGTAACCACCTTCCTAAATTTATGGGAAGTGGCCATGAGGAGTTGACTAAGTTAAAGGAGTTTGCTTTGGAAGCAATCATTCAACGCACGTGGACACATTTAGATGTTGGAGCGGTTAAGACAACGTGGAGAAGCGCCGTAGAATTGGAAGCGAAGATATTTTGACCCCACTACCCGTGCTAGTGGAAGAGTGGAACGTGCTTCCTATTTTTAAGGCATAGATGTAATGTAGTGCGTTGATCTTAGTTGATCCAACGGTGAGCAGTTGTTGGCTCGAATAGTGGCCGACGAAGGCTCATGTATATATATAGTTGGCTTGTACATTTGTAGACACACACATCCAAATCAGTACAAGTCATTACTTATTTTTTACCTTTCCTTTATGGCTTTCCTTTATTTTTATGCATTCATAGTTTAGTAGCAATTCTTCTTCTACACTAGACGCTTTCTAAAGTAGTCCAAGAACCTGCAGCTGAGAAACAGAGTCTCTTTCTCAGCGTAATCGCTTGATCAACAAAGGGATCAGTGCGAGTTAGCTTCAGCAGACGCCTAGTTGGTCGAAGAAACACCCAATTGGCTGACTAAGCATCTTGCCCGGCTAAGCACCAAATATTCCCACAACAAAAATGGCACGCCTAGTGGGACCAATGAAGGTGAGCGCTCCGTTCAACTTTGACGTACCACTACAAGGGCAACCATATGTTCTGGCAGGGCCTTTACCACAGGTTCAGCCGAGCACTATTCAGGTAGAACTTTTAACACAAGTTCAACCGAATATGTTTGCTACTATTTGCCCAAGGGGCAAATAATGGCGAATGATAGGTTCTATGATACATCAAGACACATTGGAATGTCGCTAGTTATGCCATCTACTCTGGCTAATGGTACGACTGTGCAGGCTACTAATCAAGGACTTGCTGATTATCAAGCTCTGGGCTCTGGAATACAGATGCAGCTATTTGGTAATTATATAATGCAGCAGTCGTGGAATAATTTTCCACCTACTTATTATAATCAACCGCTATCTGGTAATTATATTAGGTAGCAGCCATGGAATAATTTTCTACCTCCTTATTATAATCAACCATTCCATCAGTATGTCTCAGAAAGGTCTCGCGAGATGGTTCAATTCTTCCTCAGGGATTGTGTATACAACAACTGGTAATTACAACGGAGAGCAGCCATGGAATACTATTCCACCTCTTTTGAGTAATAACCAAGTTGTCCATGTGACTTAATATATGAATCATGGTGGTTACGTAGCAGAGTAGCCATGGAGACTAACTCCACCTCTTGCGGCTAAGCACACAATGGTTCCAAATATGCTGAAGCCAACGTATCAAATGTCGCTTCAAGAGACAGCAATGCCACATTAATACAATATGGTCTTACTCCCGCTTCTATGATGGCCGAGAGTAGACCGATTGTCCCTCGGCTGATTGATCCCCTGATGATCGCTGAGGTTATGCGAAGTCACTTCGGAATACAAATGAGACCACTGTCTCGGTCTTTGTATGGAAAGCCATATCCAGAGTGTGTGGACAAAATGATTCAATTGCCGAGAGGATATGCACTACAAGAAAAATGCATTTTCGGCAACCAAAATCCGCCGGAAATGACCCAAATCCGCCGAAAATTTGGACTTTCCGACGGATTTTTGGCGCTGGTAGGAAACGCTTTCCGGCGGATTTTAGTTGCCGGAAATTTCTGCCGATAATGGTCGTTTCCGGCGGATTTTTATTTTTAGTTTTTTTGAAAAAGCCGCCGGAAATGTACATTACCGGCGGATTTTTTGAAAAAAAATTTTTAAAATTTTTCCGAATTTTAAATTTTAATATGTATTTTAATAAAAAGTAAAAAAAATGAAATTGAAGTAAAATATTGAATGGTAATGTTGAAGTTTGAAGGAATAAAAGAGAATATGAGAAGAAATAATATAGGAGAGAATAAGAATGATGAAGTATGAAGAAATAATAATGAAGGAGTGAGAATAAAGAAGTGAGAATGAATAAGAAAGGAGAATTATAGAACGAATACCAGTGTGGAGAGGCTAATCGGAACGAATACCATAAGTTACAATTATTTCCTTTGCCGTTGACAAAGACAGCTTTTACTTGGTATTCTCCGTTGTCTCCTAATTTTGTGGTAAGCTGGGCAGACATGGAAAAGTGCTTCCATGAGAGGTTTTACAAGCCTCAATCGGAAGTTACAGCAGCCGATTTGATGCACTTGAAACAAGAAGAGGACGAAACGACTACTGACTTCATAGAAAGATTCAGGAAGCAGAGTAGTAGATGCGCAAAGCAACTCTTAGAAGCAGATTATGCTGCAATTATTTTGCGTAACATGTTTCCTCATATGAAAGAAGTTTTGGTTGACCACGAACTGTCAAGCTTAAGTCAATTGGCAACCAAAGCTTCCATGATTGAGCGCTTCATTCATGAGAAGTAGTAAGAAGGATCTGGCGGTGAAATGGTCCCAATGGGCGATTATGACGTGTCTGAAGACACGTTTGATTGCTCTAGTGATTAGGCAGCCACACTGACATGACAGTCGAGACCTCGTCAACTAACAAGGGTGGCTACACTTTTTAACTATGGTTTCTGTGCACGGCTTACCATTTCCTTCAATAAAGAGTAAGTGGAATTAGCCGATTCAAAGGAAACGGAATAGTATACCAATCCAATAAGACAAAGTGTGACGTCACTTAGCAGTGACACATCGACAACGTAAGACTACTATTTGCAAACGCGGCATCTTACTAACGTTGGTGTTTCCTTAATTGGCTGGAACAAACAATATTGGGGGCACCTAGCAGTGTCACTTTGACATTATGAGTCTACTGTTTGCAATCCCAGATGTACACAACTTGGGCGCATGTAAGGTCCCCAAAAATGGGTGAACCTTCAAAACACAATAACGGAAAATAAAAGCTCCTTTCCAGGGAAGAGCGCCTCCTTTAAGAAAATAAAAAGACTCTAAACATTTCTTTTGATTTGATTCATGATCTCATTCAAACGATTGAAGGTACATATATAGATGCTAAAAAAGGGTGACTCGCCCCACTAAAGAACATTCTAGATTGACTAACAAAAAGACAGATTAAAGGAATATAAAATGATGACTCATAAGGAATAAAATGGTGACTCATATGCTTCTAGAATCTACTAAATGCTTCTTCTTAGGTCACATAATCTCTTATGTATTTGGGCTTTTCTCTCTTGGGTTGGATCATTACATTCCATTTCCCTTCACAGCAACCTTGTCCTCAAGGTTGAAGAAAAATGGATATAATTACAAATTTTTCCTGGATCCCATTGCTTGAACCAACAATTTTCAATCATTGTAGATGTCAAAAATTTTCCACCAGGATCCCATTCAGCTGTCAAAACATGAGACTAATAGAATAATACCAAAATTGGTGAGTTGAATTTTCTTTGAATCAATGGGGGTGAAAAAATAAATGCTTTAATTGGCAGCCCATAAGCATCAAAATGGGTCGTGAACCTAGCTTGGTCACAAGTTACTGAAGAGATTAAATGGGCCAAAAATTTGGGTTGAAACAAGAGGAGATTGAGGCATTGATTGGTCAATGAATGAGGAATAAGCGTTGGAATTTTGAGATGAAGGCATGAAATGCTTGAAGCATAAGGAAATTTTGAATTCCCGACAGTTGTGAGACAGCTGGCCCCATTCAATAATTGTACTTTATGTAGTTGGTAACTTTTGAGGAAATCCACCCAATCAGAGAGCAACACATGGTTAGATGATGGCTGGAATTGATTCCCATGGATCCTGATTTTGATGAACGATGTAGATCGAAAATTAGGAGCAGGCAACAAATGACAAATCTTGTGGTTGAAAATCCACTGCCTTGATAGCCGTTACATTAACTGCTGGTGTAAATGTAATCAATTTGGGCACGGCATACAAGCATTGGAAAACCAAAATGCGAGAAGTTTAGTTTTTTTAATAGCATTTCTGGACATGTGAAAAGCATATCAACTGAGAAACAAATTTTGGGATATCTCAACAAATAAGTTTTGGATCGAAAAATTATACACTTTTAGGGAATAGTAACACCATGGAGGCGGAGCCTTTTACCGCCGTGCCGGAGGTAGGAGCGGCTCCCCGACGCAGATACACCAAAAGAGTCAAGGGCAGCGAATACGACATTACCAACGCCGCATCAACGTCAAATCTCAATGGTGTTTCTGTCGCTGAGGGTGTGGAACGAAAAACTGGAAGCACCAAAAGATCGTTTAAGGATACGGTTCTGGGGCAAACTCCTGAAGAAGCGAGCAAAGAACACGAGGGTTACAAAATTGATGGGGAAACATTGGAATTTTCCAAAGAAATGTTCGATGGCCGCATCGTCATAGAAGAAAAGAAGTGGGGCAAGTATGAATGCCCAGCCTTCAAACTCTCCAAATGGGAGGAAGCGCGAATTCAGCGTCCATGGAAGAAAGGGCTTCTGGTGAATCTGCTTGGTCGCAAGATTGGTTATCGTGCCTTGGAAAATCGCTTGAATCAGCTGTGGGCTATCAATGGAGTCATTGCCATCATAGATCTAGGTAATGACTTTTTTCTTGTGAATTTTTCCAGTGATAAAGAACAGGACATTGCCCTTGGCCAAGGTCCATGGTTAATCTATGATCATTACCTTACGGTACGAGAATGGTGCCCAAATTTCGATCCATCCAGGGCTAGCATAGATAAGGTAGCTGTTTGGGTGAGATTTTAAGGGTTACCATTGGAATACTATGACCCTGCTTTCTTGTTTTTTGTTGGCAATCGAATTGGGCGAACAATAAAAGTTGATAAAATAACCCTAGCACAGGAACGAGGAAAATATGCCAGGATATGTGTTGAAATTGAATTAAGTAAACCCTTATTGGCAATCTTTGAGATAAACGGCAAGCTTTTTAAAGTGGAATATGAGGGTTTGCACTTGTTGTGTTTGAAATGTGGAAGATTTGGTCATTACAAGGAAGAGTGCTCTATCAGTGGTGGAGATGCTGAAGAAGTGGCTGGGGAGCAACCTAAGCCAGAAAATCAAACTGTGACAACAAATATGTGGACAATAGTGCAAAAGAATAGGGGAAATGCTAAGAAAAAACAGGGTACTGGGAATGAAGAGGTGAACAAGCAACCCCCTGGAAAGTCAGGCTCAAGATTCACTGCTTTACAGACTGAGGGTACTGAGAATCACCAGAATGAAGCAGCTCATGTCAAAAAGGATAAGAAGACAGAACATCAAAATCCTATGAACAGCAGAGTTACTCAGAAGAAGACCATGGTGCCTCAAAGAGGAGACAACACTGGTACCAAACAAGGTGAAGCTACCCTAAGCAAACATAAGAAGGATAATGCAGAGACCCCCTTGACTACTGCGGACAACAGACAGGGAAATGGTGAGATACCTAATGAAAATGTGGGAATGGTTATAGACAACCCCAATAAAAAGCATATCCCAGGGAAAGCAGGAGGACATATGGTGAGATATGAAGATATAGCTGAGATTGACAAAGAGGGACAAGTAATAATCAAGACATATGTGTTCACTGGTGGCTTAAATCAAGGTGACTGTATGCAGCAGGAGGAGGGATGCCTCAGTGGCCATGAGATTCCCCCAGATCAGGGCCCTAGACCCCCTGATAAGAACCCTCCTATCGCTGCCAGTGATGTTAGTACTGACATGCAAGTTACAATGCAAGACGATGCGAACACTATGGTTGCTGAGATTTCAGAAACTCCAAATGGAGATGCTACTGATATGGAGCAGGTTGAAGAAACACCTACCCTGGGTGTTCATTGAGTGTGTTGTGGCTCTCTATTTCTCTATATATTGTGTTTATGAATAACAATCTGAATATAATGGCTTGGAATGTCCGTGGTGCTGCCAACCCGGAGTTATATAGAAATATCAAACAATTTGTGGAGGTTCATTTGCCTGACATCCTCATCATTGTGGAGCTTTGAGTTGATCCTATTAGGATCAAGAGAACTTTTGTATTGCTTGGCTATTCTGGCTACTGCTTCTCTGAAGGAAATGGCCATGCTGGAGGGATTATAGTTGCCTGGAGAGAAGGCAAGATTCACCTCAAAGTGCTTCAAACTAACTTCCAATTTGTGCATCTTGAAGTCAATAGTAATGGAGAAACAGAATGGTTCCTCACTACTATATATGCAAGTCCTCATGATAACCTTAGACAAGCCATGTGGGAGGAGCTTCTGTGCATTGCAGATAGGATGCAGGGGGATTGGCTGCTGGCTGGAGACTTTAATGATATTGCAAGTGCTGATGAAAAAAAAGGGGGTGGTGCCATACCCTATGATAAGATAACAAAATTCACTGATAACTTAAATAAGTGTAAGCTGCTGGATCTGGGTGCTGTAGGCACGAAATACACTTGGAAGGGCCCTTTATTTCATGATGGTTACCACATTTACAAAAGATTGGATAGAGCTTTATGCAATGCGGAGTGGAGACTTAGATTCTATGATGCCTATGCTAGAGTTCTGCCTCGGGTTCAGTATTCTGATCATCACCCTATCCTAATTTTACCTAGAGGCAGAAACATCACTGAGAGGAACCAACAGGTTCAGGTTTGAAAGTCTTTGGCTCACAGACAGCTCATATGAGGATACTGTGAAACAAGCTTGGAGTTCTACTCAGCCTATTGAGCACAATCTGACCCAGCTTGAGTCCAAGCTTACTCACTGGAAGAGAAATTCTTATGCCTCAGTTAAGAAGAAAAAGCGTGAATTGCTGGCTAGACTGGATGGAATCCAGAGGAAGCACCATAGGGGAAGAGAAAGTGCTTATCTTGGAAAGTTAGAGCAAAAACTCCAAGATGAACTCAACCGTGTTAATTACCAAGAGGAACTTGTTTGGTTCCAGAGATCTAGAGCTACTTGGCTAGCTGATGGTGATAGACACACGAGGTATTACCACCTTAAAGCTACCACCCGTAGAAGGAAAAATCATATTCTTGCCTTGAGAAAACAAGATGGCAGCTGGGAGAATGAGGAAGACAATATAAAACTCATGGTCAATGAGTACTATCACAAGTTGTTTAGTGAAGAGTCCCCTATGGATAGCTGGTATCAGACTGCTCACTCTTATCCTACTGTTGACCAGCTTGAGATGCTTCATCTTGCTGCTCTTGTCACTAAGCAAGAGGTTAAACATGCTACCTATCTTATGGCACCTTGGAAAGCTCCAGGTCTTGATGGCTACCCTGCGGGTTTTTACCATCATTCTTGGGATATTGTTGGCTCCAGTGTTTGTGAGTTTGTGAACAAAGCCTGGAGTGACCCTCAAGTTATTTCCTTGGTCAATCAAACTGATATTTGTTTCATCCCCAAGGTAAATAAGCCTGAATTTGTCGAGCAGTTTCACCCAATTTCTCTTTGTAATACCCTTTACAAAGTTGTGAGCAAGGTTCTGGTGGAAAGATTGAAAAGTATTATACCTAAACTTGTGAGTCCTAATCAGTCTGGATTCATACCTGGAAGAAGAATTCAGGAAAACATTGTCATAGCTCAAGAGATGGCCCACAGTATGACTAAAATGAGGGGTAAACAGGGAGCTTTTGCAATCAAAGTGGATTTGTCTAAAGCGTATGACAAGTTACAATGGACATTTATCAATAAGACTCTAGTGGAAGCTGGACTGCCTGACAGCATAATTCAAGTTATTATGTACTCTATAACTAGTGTCCAAACTAATGTTAACTGGAATGGCACGAGATCTAAGTACTTCAAGCCTCAAAGGGGTATCCGCCAAGGAGACCCCTTTATCACCATACATATTTGTTCTTTACATAGACAAGCTATCCCATTTAAGCTATGAAAAAGTGGAGCAGGAATTGTGGAAAGGGATCAAGGCAGGTAGAAATGGGCCTTGCATCTCTCATCTTATGTTCGCAGATGATTTGTTACTTTTGGTCAAGCCACCGGCCAGCAAATGAACACTATTTTGCGGGTGCTTACTATTTTCTGTGAGCTGTCTGGTCAGGAGGTGAGCCTTGCAAAAACTAGTGTGTTATTTTCTAGAAATGTTGCTAGAAAAGACAGGGATCAACTTGTTAGCATTTCGGGATTCAAAGAGGTGCCTAATCTAGGTAAATACCTGGGAGTGCCTCTGCTTGGCCGAGCCCCTAGGAAAGCTGACTACCAGTACCTCATTGAGCAAGTTAAGCTCAAGCTTGCCGGGTGGAAGACTAAACACCTATCTCAGGCTGGCAGAACCACTCTTGCAAAGGCTGTTATTGAAGCTCTTCCAATCTACCCCATGATGTCTGCTCCTGTACCCAAAGGTGTCATCCAAATCATCCAGAAACTCCAACGTGGCTTCATTTGGGGTGATGAGGATACCCATAGGAAATTCCATGCAGTTGGTTGGGACATTGTGACCCAACCGAAGTATCTTGGGGGCCCTGGTATGAGGCGTCTCACTAAGATGAATACAGCCTGTCTGATGAAGCTTGGGTGGGAGTTAAGATCCAATTCCAATGCTCTTTGGTGTCAAGTTTTGAGAGGCAAGTATCAGAGGCCTGCAACTAATAATTCTGGGTGGATTGCTAAAGGTAGTGATTCAAGTCTTTGGAAGCAGCTGGCTCCCCTTGAGCACTTCTTTATGCAGCAGAAATTTTGGGTTCCTGGTAATGGTACTACCATAAATGCTTGGCAAAAAAAATGGTTAGATTGGGATACGATTATAGCCAATTTAGATTTGCAGATTCCTCTAAACCTCCTGGACTACAATGTGGCTGATTTAGTGACAACTAATGGTGATTGGAACATTAATCTTATGACTGACTGGATGCCTGATGAGATCATTGGTCGGTTTCAGGCTATTCCCCCTCCCTCTTTGTCAGATGGAGATGATGTTTGCCTTTGGCCAGGCAGTGCTGATGGTAAATACACTGTTGCTAGTGCTTACAGGATTCTGTGCCAGTTTGCTGAGAATGAAACTTCAACTCTCTGGAGGAAAGTTTGGAAACTGGCTGTCAAGGAAAGGGTTAAACAATTTATGTGGATCCTTTGCCATGACAGATTGTTGACCAACCACAGGAAGGCTCGCATGCAAATGGGGGCCCCTAACTGTTATCACTGTGTAACTAAAGATGAAGCAACAATTCATGTGTTAAGGGACTGCCCTATTGCTCATACCATTTGGTCCCATTTGATTCATCCCTGCCGGAGAACCACTTTCTTTGATTGTGCTTTGAGTGATTGGATTGCTATCAACATGAACACTGAGTTGGGTTCAAATTCTGATTGTGCTTGGTCCGATGTTTGGGCTAACACTTGTCACTTACTCTGGTTGTGGAGAAACAAAGCTGTGCACGATGTAGACTTTGTCATGCCTTTGAAGCCTTGGACAATTGCGCTCAGGGAAACCAGAGACTACAAGATTGCAACTCAAATGCAGGTTACTCAGCAAAAGAGTGGAGTGGTAACCAAAATGATTAGCTGGAAGCCTCCTCCAGTTGATTGGATCAAGCTTAATTCTGATGGCTCTAGCAACCAAGAGTGTGGCATTGCCGGTTGTGGTGGTCTGCTGAGAGACCACACAGGTAGATGGCAAGGTGGTTTCTCCAAATCTTTGGGGTACTGCAGTGCTTACGTGGCTGAATTATGGGGTGTGCTTGAAGGTATTCTCCTCGCCAAGACCAAAGGTTACTGCCAGTTGATCATTGAGCTTGATGCAGCTCAGATTGTGGACAACCTGAAGAAGCAGAGGATGGGCAGGAGTGATGGTTGGTTGGTGCTTCGTCGTATCCGCAAAGAATTAGATAACTGTGGCATGAGGACTGACTTTGTTCATATATACAAAGAAGCTAACAAATGTGCTCATTTATTAGCTAGTTTAGGGAACACTCAAGCTGAGGATCTAGTGTATTATGATAGTTCCCCAGCTGCTGTACATAGAGCCCTTCTTGAGGATTGTAAGGGGACTGGCGTTCCTCGTGTAGTTCCTGTGTAATCTCTTTGTTCTTTGGGCTTGACAGCCCTCTACCCATTCAAAAAAAAAAGGAAAACCAAAATGCGCTTGTTATCCAAAGAAATTGAAGAACTTGCCCTGGTTTGAAAACTTTAACCAACTAAGGATAACACGTGGCACCAGATAACTGGTTGGGAGCAATGCACAGAAATTAGACTTTCTGCCAACGGTTGAGATTGAATCTCTACAATCACACTCTGATCCAAAGGTGGAGACTTAACCTGAGACAAAAAAATTGAGAAGCTTGTGGGTGCTTTCAAAACATCACAATGGAACGGTGGAGAATGTTGTCGCGAGGTGGTAGATACATCCTGACTCGGTGGCTCCGACGGCGACGGCAGCAGTGAGAGTGAGACTCGATCAGGTGGTGGCGGCGGGCGTGTTATGGTTTTCTCCCTATCATCAGGTGGTTCCGGCTCAGCAGGAGTAGTTGCATGTCGTCCGGAGTCCGGCGGTTCTGGTGGCTCCGGTGGTTCGGATGGAACGCACGAGGTTGATGATGATGAAAGAACTGCATCCGGTGGTACTGGCTGCGAGTTCAGTGAAAGAATCGCATCTGAGTTTGCGAGATCTGGTGGTTTTACCGGCGGCGACGACAGTGACATTGAGACGCTTGGCGGTGGTTTTGGCGACAGGGACGACGCCAGAAGTGGCTGAAGGTATGGCGGTGGAATTGGTGGTGACTGTGAGGGTGGAAAGGAGATTAAGGTGGGTGGCTTAGGTGGTTCGAGGTTGATGGTTGAACCAGTAGCATAAAATGGCGGTTCGAAGTCGTCAACATCGAATGGATCTTCGGCGGTGGTGTTCTCGAGTGCTGTCGGCGAAGCATCGTAGGGTACTTGGAGTAGTTCAGGTTGAACAATGGGCAATGGTTTTAATGTTGGTGTTTCTGTGGTTTCTAATATTGGTGAAAGAGGTGGGGATTGGTAGTAATGGTTAGTGGCTGTGGGTGTTGGTTTTGGTTGGGGGTGGAAGGTGTTGTATTTGTTTGAGTTCCATGGTGAGATGGTTTCGTTTAAGTGGTGGTGGTAAATGTGTGTGTCCCAGGCTGGTGGTTGTGAAGCTCATAGAGAGTGAAAATGGCTTTGGGGGTTGAGTGTGGTGGATGTGGGTGGTGGTTGGTGGTTGATGGTGCTGTAGGAGTTCCAAGGTGAGGTGTTGGTGTGTGTGACCGTTGAAAGGTTGAGGTTGATCAAGGAAAGTTCATGGTTGAAAGAGGAAAGTTGATGGAGACATGTTTCTTGGGAACGTAAAACTTCTTGGAGAAGAGAGTAAATATGAGAAGGTGAGTCCATAGCAATGAAAGCACCAATGTAAGGTACACAAAAATGGGTGAACCTTCAAAACACAATAACGAAAAATAAAGGCTCCTTTCGAGGGGAGAGCGTCTCCTTTAAGAAAATAAAAAGACTCTAAACATTTGATTTGATTCATGATCTCATTCAAAGGATTGAGGGTACATATATAGATGCTAAAAAAGGGTGACCCACCCCACTAAAGAACATTCTAGATTGACTAACGAAAAGATAAATTAAAGGAATATAAAATGATAACTCATAAGGAATAAAATGGTGACTCATATGCTTCTTCTTAGGTCACATAGTCTCTTATGTATTTGGACTTTTCTCTCATGGGTTGGATCATTACAGCGCACCTAGCAGTGTCTCTTTGGCATTATGAGTCTACTGTCTGCAATCCCAATTGTACAACACTGGGGGGCACCTAGCAGTGTCATTGTGATATTGTGTTACCCCACTTACCGTGCTAGTGGACGTTGTAGAACAGATCTCCTAGAATCTAGGGTGCATTGAGCAATATTGTACGTTGATCTTAGTCGATCCAAAGGTGAGCAATTGTAGGCTCGTAGTAGTGGCTGACGAAGATTCATGTGTGTCTATATATATATATATATAGTCTTTACTTACTTTACTTTTCCTTTATTGCTTTTCTTTATTTTTATGCATTCTTAGTTTAGTAGTAGTTCCCTTTCTACATCTTTCTAAAGTAGTCTAGGAACTCGCAACTGAGAAATAGAGTCCATTTCTCTGCATATAATCGCTTGGTCAACAAAGGAATCACTGTTAGGAGTGCGAGCACCAAAATTTGTACGATAACAAGTACATTATTTGATAATAGTATATATTGCTTTTGTTGATATCTTTATCATATAAAATATAGATTATATAGAACTAACATATTTCTGTCTAAAAGAGGGTACTTTTAGAAACTTTTATTTCTGTATTGTATGATTTTTATAAAACACTAAAGATACGCTTTATATATTTCAATCTTTTCATTTTAAAAAAATAAAATGAAAACGTTCTGGGAAAACTTTCTTGGCATAACCAATGAATTATCTTCAATACTAAAGATCTTGACTTTTTATATTAAAAGATCTGACTTAAGTGTTGTGAATGTTTTTTCCACCAAAAAATATTTTTAAATTGTCACGTCTCAATATAATGATTTTTTTTGGACCATTGTTGGCTACACATAATCTCTATTTGTGCTTAGGATAAAATTTCGCACTCCCCAACACCCAGTTTATCTATTGTAGAAATTGAACTCAGGAGCACCTGGTCGTCGATCCCCTCCCCCCATATCTCAAGGTAGATAAAGTCACTGGGCCAACGGTGTTTGTTACAATATTCTGATATGTGAAGAGCTAAAAGAAAGAAAGACAAAAAAAGTCTTTTTTTATTACAATGAAAGGAAAAGACAAAGAAACAGAGAAAAAAGAACTAAGCTCTAATCCTAGTCATGCCCAAGGCATTAGCTAGGAGTGTGGTATGAATAGCCGAAGGACACTGAATCCAACTGTGACAACCTTGTCCCATAGAAGAACCATATTTAGCAAGCCAATCAGCACATGAATTTCCTTCCCTTAATGAATGTGTAAAGGATAGCTGCCAATCCATATTCAACAAGGATCTAATGTGGTCAATAATTGGAGCATAAAGGTGAGATTGGGGCACTCCTGCTTCAATAAGAGAAATGGTGGCGGTAGAGTCAGATTCACAAATAATACGCCAGAACCCAGTATTCCAAGCAATCATAAGACCCTTAGCAATAGCTTGAAGTTCATCATTTGTGATAGTTGTCATGTCGCAGCCACCAGAGAAGCCAAGAATCCATTTATTCCTAAAAAGACCTCCATAGCCCGAACGGTCGAGATTGCCCAAAGAGCTTCCATCCACATTTAATTTGAGCCACTGATCAGGAGGGGGACTCCAAGATACTAGTCGTTGTTGCCTATTGTTTGAGTCTGAAACAAAGACCTTGTGAGCAATACCCAAAACAGAATAGATACTACTAATGATTTTCCAATTTTCTCACCGAGAGTCTGAGAAGATTTCATCATTACGGGATCTCCATAACATCCAGCATGTTACAGTGAATAGAGGACCAAAATTATCTGTTGCATTTGTCATGAACCAAATACGGGGATCATCCAAATCTAAGTCCTGCAAATTACGAAATCCAAAAATAGACCAGATGTGGAAAACCTTTGGACAATCACGTAATGTATGCAGCAGAGATTCAATATGAAATCCACATCTATGGCAGGATTGGTCTTGTGAGACATGTCTAGCAAACTTGTAAGAATAAGTAGGGAGACTGCGGGTGCATTACCAACTAATCAAAGTGTTTTATATTTTTAGGCAGCTTCAATTTCCAGATCCATTTCCACTCAGAGTTGACACCATCCACAATATGTTGTACAAGTTCATATTGATTAATAAGCCAAGCATAAGCATTTTTAGCTGAAAAAGAACCTGATGAGGAAGGTTCCCAAATGAGTGTGTCTCTTGAATCAGAGTTAAGGAAAATGCTTTGCATTTCAAACTGAATTTCATTAGGAATTTGTGTATAGAGCAAGTTGAATTCCCATGTACCATCAATGACCACATCTCTAATCCGAAGATGGGCATCATGGATATCAACAAAGGGAATGAAGTCACTAATCCTTCCTCTGTGCAACCATTTTTCATACTATAGAGAAACATCACCCATCCCTATCCTAGTGATATATCCAGGTTTAAGGATGTTCACAGTTTTGAGGATGACCCTGCGCATAAAGTGGTATTGAAAATGTGTTCATCAGGAGTATATTTAGTAGTGAGAAGTTGAACCCAAAGTTTTTCTGGATTGAGATTGATGTCCCAAAGATGTTTCCCTAACATGGCAGTATTGACATGTCGTGATTTCCTCAAGCCCAAGTCTCCGCAACTCTTCGGTCTACTAACAATGCTCCATTTCACCCGATCACTACAAGAATATTTGCTTTTAGCTTGGGCCAAAGGCCGACGCTAGCCTTAAAAAGCTGACGCTAGGGAAGAGTTTAGCGTCGGCTATGCGACGGCTCGGGCGCGCAGCTAAAACCCTTGTCGCAACGTTTAGCATGGGTGGTAATTATACGGTCAACGCTATGTAGCGTGGGACAAAGGCCAACACTTTTTCGCAGCAAAGAAAACAGCCCACGCTAATTTTAGCGTCACCCAGACCGACGCTACCTAGCATCCAGATCATTTTTTAGAGTCAACTTGGCCCACGCAAAATATAACTTTTCTTTCTGTAGGGCTGACTCTATTTTTTTTATAATCATACAAATTTGTATATTATAATATTTTCCTAATCAAATATAAACCTGGATATAAATATAAAACAATGCTTTCACTTTGTTAAATTATATATATATATATATATATATATATAAGTATACCAAAAACTTGGATATATAAAACAATGCTTTCGCTTTGTTAAATTAAAACAAAATACCAATGATATATATTTAAACTAACAACCATTAGGATAAACAAAGTTCAACGTCATATCATTAGAATAAACAACATTCAAGGGGATAAACAATATTCAACAAGATAAACAACTGTTCAACAGAGTAAACAACATTCAACAGTACGTGTCATGATACTAGTACAAAATTATATTGTAAACCAAAAAGTTAAAGAACAACATTCGAAGTGGATTGGAAATCTATCAACAATAATCATCTGGCGACGCCTCATCATCATCCATCGATTGATCATCAAGATCATCATCATCATCATCATCATCATCATAATGAGAATGGTGAGGAGTCTGACTAGTGCTACTTGAAGCTCCACCTGATTGACGCTCTAATGCTGCCATACGCTCCATCATAGCATTATATTTAGCCTCCAAATCACAATAGCTTTCCTCAGCTCTTGAAGTTGTTTCCTCAGCTCTAGCCACTCGATCAAGAAGTGCAGCATTTGCAACTCCATCATTACTACCAAAAGTTGTTTGAGACTCCTGAAGCAACGATCTACTACCACGTGTGACATTTGAAGACATGTCTCCAGTTCCAAAGCATCGACCTCGACTCTTACCCCCAACAACCTTCTTCCACTCATTCAGTTTTCTCGACCCATCTACTTGTGTCCCAGTTGGGGTAGTGTCGCCAATCTCAATTTGTATCTCACGCAAACGTTCACGATACAACTCCTAGGCACATGAAAACAAAACATAACCACATTATATACATAAAGAGATGTTTTTCTTTGACAAACACATATTTGATAAAGTGTATTACTAGTAACTTACATATGTTCTTTCAAAATGACTATCAACCCATTCGCTAGACCTTTTTCTATGGGTAACAAATAAGAACACAGACCTTTGATTGTCAATTTCAGAAACAATTACACAATCCAAAATCATGCAGGACGACACAATACAAGTGGAATTTCAGTGACACAATCACAGTCACAATCACAATTAAGAAGATCAAAGCAACACAACAAGAAGAAATCGAAACCAAAGAAAAAGGGAAATCGTACCAGAAGCGAGATCGTGGTGAACGAAGCGACGAGTTAAAGAAGCAGTAAAACTGGCCGTGAACAATTACCCACGAACTGGCGGTGAATGATTGCTGATGGGTTACCAAAGTGATGGCACAAAATCTGGATACATTACTCACGATTATTCACGAACTGGCGGTGAAATTGAGAGAGAAGATGAGATGGAACGAAAGTATGAACTGGCGGTGTGTGACAAAAAGTGGGAAGCTGAGAGAGCGCCAAGGCTTCAACCTTTTGAAGGGAGAACAAAAAGTGGGAAGAGAAGTGGGATCGTGTATGTTAGGGTTTTTCTTCAAACAGTCGACGCATCCTTTTTTCTATTTTTTTAAACAATTAAAATTGAAAATTGACCTATTGCGTGGGCCAAGTGACGGTCAGGTCGACGTTACTAGCATGGGAGTCGAGGCCCACGCTACCCTGTTGGCAGCTAAAACTTGATTTTCTTGTAGTGAATGACAGTGAGGTCCACCCCAAATAAACTGTTTGATACAAGAATCTAGTCTGTCACATATACCCTGAGGCAGCCAGAGATTGTTCATGGAATAAATAGGCATGGAGCTTAGAACGGACTTACCTAAAGTCACTCTGCCGGCCCTGCTGAGAAGTTTGCTTTTCCAACCTGTTAATCTAGCATTGACTTTATCTATAATATAATTAAAGTTGGCATATGTGACTCTTCCCTGAAGCATTGAGCGCATAACCAGAATTTTTGTAATAAGTTTCAACATCACACTGCATAAGCTAATAGGTCTAAAATCCATCAAAGTGCTAGGTTTATAAGTCTTAGGTATTGGAACAATCAATGTGTGAGCAATATGAGGAGCAATCTTACCAGTAGAGAAAGCTTCTGCAATGAAGTTGAAGACATCATTTGACACGATGTTCCAATAGCTTCTGAAAAATATAGGCTGGAATCCATCAGGCCCAGGTGCCTTGTAGGGATCCATGGAAAAAAGAGAGTCTTTGACTTCTTTCATAGTTACAGGAAGAAGAAGACTGTCATGTAGTTCCTGGCTGATGCTAGGGACATTAAAAAGAATTAAGCTGCTAAGATCACAGTAAAAAAAAAGTCTAATTCATCATTGAAAGTCTTTCATTTTTCCATCAAAATGTGTGAATTAAATTCTTTGAATCTTTAAAAAACAAAAAAACTGAAGACCCAAAGAAAATTTAGAGACACTCTCTTGGTATAACCATTGTGTTTCATTCATTATTAAAAGCATTCATGTGTTCATTAAAAAAGTGTTAGTTAAATTCTTTTAAACTTTCATTTAAAAAAAAAACTGAAGAGGCCTGTACCAAAAAAAAACTAAAGAGACACTCTATTGGCATATCCAATGCATTATATTATATTCATATCTAAAGGTCTTGGTTTTTCTATTTGATGAGATCTAAAGTAGATCTTGAAGTTTAGGATCTTGAAATTTAGCAAATCAACAATTTTCTCACACAATCTAAACACCAACAACACAAAATCAAAGACACAAATGAAACAACACTTACTTGAAGGGAAGAAAATGCAAATATGGAAGAGATAGAAATGGAAGTGGAGAAGGAAGTCCACCACTTCTTCCTTGGGAAGATGATAAGGACAACACTATCCTTGAGCTCTCCTAGCCTCAAGGTTGTGTGCTCAAGGTTCTCATCTCAAGAAACCTTGGAGAATCTATGATGAACCTTCACCTACACTAGCAACTAGCCACTCACCACTCACTTAGGTATTAGGGCACTCTCATGCTCAAAATGTAAAAGTGAATTTCATTCATCAAAGTTCTACCAATTACACTTAGAGTTCAAGTATTTATATTGTGGGTTTAATGGATCCTAGGCCCACACTCTAAAGTCCAAAAGAAACATAAAACAAAGCCAAAGGCCACAAACTAAATCTACTAGGCCATAGCCACTTAACCAATGCCAACATGGCTCAAATAAAAGTATCTTTACAACTACTAAATGAAAATACAAGGCATAGGAAACACTAGAGTTGGTTATCTAGAAATTCCCTACTATTTACATGGTCACCTTCAATGTAGTCTTATCTTAATGATTAGGTTGAACACATTGAAGTATATTCCCTTGAATTCTTATTGACTCTTTTTGGTCTTTATCTTTGTGATCTTCATCCAAGCTCCATGCATGTGGGATCACATCACTATTAAAAGATGTGAGTTAAGTGATGTGAATGTGCTGAAAAAATGCGACTCCTTCATCATTGGAAGTTTTTATTTTCTTCATTTTTTGTTAGCTAGAATGCGTGAAATCTTTCGTTTTTAAATCATTGGATGTGTATAGACTATATTACTACTAAATTTTTTAATGGTTAGGGAAATAGCATCATGACACTATTCTTGTAGGGTATTTTCATACCATTTTGGGCCATATATATGGAAAGTATCATGAACACCTTTTGTCTCTTCCAGTCTATGTTTACCTATAATGATTGACTATAATTTGTAATGAGTAAGTACAATATGAGACACTCCTCTTGATAAATTTTGCGTAATTTGGTTGTGTATCAGTTACTTCGTATCGAAAGTCATATATATCTATATATACACACAGACACACATTTGAAGCTGACATTAAAAAATATAATTATAGAATGATGCACAATATGGCCCAATTACAAACTCTAGGATGCACATTATACAGATTCAATCAAATTCTATTTTAAAGGGAGGATCATAAATATTGTCGGAGATATTGTGATTCAATAATATAAGGTAACTAAAAAATGAGCAACATATAAGATAATACATACATACACATAGAATGATCGTAATATATAATTTGTAATGAGTAAGTACAATATGGACGTATAAGATAATACATACACACACATACATACACATAGAATGATCGTAATAAATAATTTTCAAATTTAAACCAAATTTGACATAAATGCAATCAAAATTTTGAGTTTTAGAAACAAATGTCGAGAGCATTGTACCATGTAACATGTGCAAAATTACTCAATGCCATGGTCTTTCATATACCTATTTTTTTGATTAATGTATGCTATACAATAAAAAAAGTTAAACCAAACCATTAAGCATATTTTAACAAATACAATAAAAAATTAAAAAGTAGACAAACAATATTATAAAGGCAGAATTTATAAATAAAAAAACTTGTGTAACGCACGAGTATTCTCCTAGTAGTCCATGTAAGATTATAAGTGTAACCAGAAAACTCGATTTTACAATAAATTCTCAACATGCTAAACATCATAAAGAAAAAATTAATTACATAACCATGTTCGAAACCTAATCATAAAAAGTCAAATCAAATATCAAATATACTATAATAAAAAGAATCAAATCTTCCTTCAAAAATGTTGTAAAATAAAACTCTTCAAAAAAATAGGAATTCGAAACCTAATCATTATGTATTCTTTTTTTTTTTACCAAAATCAAATATGTAGTCATGACTAAAAATAGGAATTTATTGATAAAAAATCTATTACTGATTACACGCAAGCAGTTAAAGATACTTATTAGAGAAAGATAGAGATTGTTGTCAAAGAAAGAAAGAGGAAAGATAGAGATTCATAAAAAAAAACTATAAACATGCATGACTGTTCATTGGTTTGAAAGCTTTTTTTTGACAAAATTGGTTTAGAAAACCTAAGCCAATTTTAACAGAATTTTCCTTATCCGATTTGGAGCAGCACTTCTCCGTTGTCTCTCTTCTTACACACACAATATCAAGAACATCATAAACAAACCACGAAATATCAAACACCACCCTCTCTTTCTCATTCTATCTCATCATCAGAAAAAGCAAAACCCTTCATCATCCAACATAAGACTTTGCATTGTTTTATATGCTTCAAAACCCAACATAAGATTTTACAATTTTGTGGTTTTGATTACCATTCTATAAAAGTCACAACGTCTCCTTCATGTGTAATGGAATCTGCACCAATAAACAAAGGCAACAACAAGAAATCGTTGTTCACATGTTTCAAACCTGACATAGGGGTCGTCGACGACGACGATTCTTTTAAACGAGCCAAAAAGCGCCAAAAGGGTAACGCTACACCCGACCCTGTTCTCGCGTATCTCTCTTCTGCAGATGAGGATGGTGTTGTGGTTTCTTCGTCGGTGGGGGAGGCTGGAGGGGAAGAATGTGGTAACCGCCAGCGGAAGAAAGGAAGGGGCACATGGCATTCCCTCAAAAAGACGCTGAATGATACAACATTGGTAGTTTTTTTCTTTCCATCTTTCTCAAATTTTGCTTTTGTTGTTAAAACCTTTTTTTTGCGACAACAGAAGTTCTTAAAACCTTAATCATGGTCATACATTCTTATCTTATCTACTTGTCTTGCCATCGTAATCTTAAAAACACTTCTATTTCTATTTCTATATGTATAATGACAACATCATATAGTGATGAGAATGACTTAAAGATATTTAATTTCACCGTTCGTGTTATTATTTATCTCTAGTTTTTCTTTGGTTCTTGATTTTTTTTCTCGCTCAGGATTGTCTAATGAGTAAATTCTACTTTTTTTCTAACTTTTTCTCTCTTTCTCTCTTCAATTACTTTCTTTCATCTTTTCTCTCTATCTTAAATTACAATTTTATCACTCATTTTACATTATTTTTCCTAAAGTGACTCTAACTTCTCTGCCAAAAAGTTAGACAATCTTTTTCCGATAAAATACTAGATTTCATTTTTTTTGGTTAGATTGATCTTTTTTCTCAATTTGGTCCTTAAAAATATCAGACATTAGAATAGAGATAAAAAATGAAATTTGACCCTAAAGTTGACATTAGAGACAGTTTTTCTCTTTTCTTGTCTCCGGACTTCCTTTTATTTC
Organism: Astragalus glycyphyllos; assembly: GCA_963573325.1. Classification (NCBI taxonomy): domain Eukaryota; kingdom Viridiplantae; phylum Streptophyta; class Magnoliopsida; order Fabales; family Fabaceae; genus Astragalus; species Astragalus glycyphyllos. The sequence continues at coordinate 31,350,828 of OY754311.1, read as the reverse complement.
CACTTCTTAATAGTAAGAAAAAAACTCGTATCTCATCTACTTATAATTATCAATATTCTAATATTATTTAGTAAAACTATTCATTGCTGTTTCCTTTTTTTTTCCTAATAAATTTATTGACTTTTTTTAGGTAAATTTATTAATTTTATTAATCCTTGAGAAAACCTTAAATATTAAATTTGAGGGAATATAGTATGTTACTCTAGATTCTCACTTCTTTATATAAATAGATTTCTTCTGGATTTAAAATAGTGTTGAAGATAGGAGAAAAAGAAAGCGTGGTTCATCAAATAAAGCTCATGTGTTTGCTTTTGATTGTTGTTAGTTTATTGGTTTTGATTTTGTGGGGTACATTTTTTGCTATACTTTGTACTCTGATTTATGATTTTCTTGGATTTGGATTTAATGCCTACGTGTGCTGTCATGAAGTCGATAATTTTAGAATTGTCTGATTAAGATCATGATGATCCACATTTAAAAAGCGGTTTTTAATTTTTTTCTTAATAAAAATTTCGACTTTGAAATTTGAACCGTCCGATCAAGATCAGACAATTCTGATTTCATTGACTATCCAACTGCATGCTGCACACAACCCATATCCGATTTTGTTTAAAATATATAAAAAAGATTTACGTGTTATATAATTTCTCAAATCTTGAATCTAATTTATTTCTTCTGTCCCTACTCTCTAGGCCTAATAAACAAATAATAATAATTATGATTCTGTTTTGCTATTTTACAGATTAATAAGATTATTAGGAGATGGAAAACAAGAAAGGCGTCCATACCAAGATCAAACAGCAACATGGAAACAAAAACTATTCGTAAACAAAATACAACACACAAAACAAATTCAAACACTTCATCAACTTTAGGTGACAATTCATCATCAGCAATATTCACACCATCATCTTCCTTAAGTTCAACTTCTAGTTCATCATCACGTGCAGATCACGTGTCTGGTTCTTCCTCTCATGAAGTAAACTCACCACCCTTAAATGGAACCTCAAAGCAAAATAGTACTGTTGAAGATAGGAGAAAAAGAAAGTGTTGTTCAAATAAAGCTCTGTGTTTGCTTTCGATTATTAGTTTATTGGTTTTGATTTTGTGGGGTAAGTTTTTTGCTGTACTTTGTACTTTGATTTGGTTTTATGTATTGCCTCTTATTAGTAGAAGAAGCCAATACAAGGGAGAGGTTTTTATAGAAGAGAGTAATGAATTTGATTCGGTTGAGTATAAGAAGAAGGTCATTATGGAAGGAATGCTTGAGAGGAAACATAGTCGTGTGTCTTTGGCTTCTATGTCCAAGTCATAGGATTAGGGAGAAAAGGCATTGAGGATACAAGTTTTGCCTCCGTGATTTCTGTGTTGTCTAGATAAACTCTGGGTTGAGTAATTATTACTTAGTCATGATAATTGTACAATACATTGGATATATAACATTTTATTGTGAGTAAAGAAGCTAGAAATGTTGCTAATTACTTACGAGTTGGTAAAATTTTACAATTTTCCGCATTTGGACCTTGTGTTAGAAACACCTTAGGTGTGCAAGGAATGCCGTTGTTCTCGCATCAGAAACGCTTCATAGCTATTCCCTCAAGCTTCAAATTCACAATCTTGCCTCTCTAACTTTGAAGGGCTTTATGGGTGCGGTGACTCTGCAAGCTACTCCGAGATTAGTGTCCTGGCATCCATCTAGGGACAATATCATTACTCTTAACGTGGACGGCAGTAGTATTGGCAATCCTGGCAGGTCTGGGTTTGGTGGCCTGTTGAGGAATGGGTCTGGTGGTTGGCTAGGTGGTTTTGCAGGGTTCATTGGCATCTCCAACAATCTCCACGCTGAGCTTCTCGCCTTATACAATGGTCTACTCTTTGCTTGGAGCAGAGGACATCGGTCACTTATGTGTTATTCGGATTCTCAAAACGTTTTGCAACTTATTATGAAGCCTCTTAATAGGTGGAGCAAATATGCCACAATAATTCAAAGTATTAAGGAACTGATGCAAAGGGATCGGTGTGTTCAATTATCTCATACGTTTAGAGAAGGGACCGCTTGTGCACACTTCTTAACGAAGATTGGTGCTGCTGGTAATAACCCTTGGATCGTCTTTGAAGCCCCTCCCTGCGGTTTGTCTGCTCATCTCCAGGCGGACAGTGTTGGTGTTGAATTTGTTAGGCTGTAGTCTTTTTTCCTTCTGTTTTTTTTGGTTTCTTTTCCTACTGTATCAAAAAAAAGAAACACCTTAGGTGAAAATTAGCTTCTAAGTCTTCTCTTACAAATACTCCCTCATGTCTTTATTATAAGAAAATTTTGCAGTTTTAGGTTTATTGAATAACTAAAGTATCTAATGTATAATGATTTGATACACCAGTTATTCAATGAATCTAAAACTGCAAAATTTTCTTATAATAAAATAAAGACCAGAGAGAGTAATAAAAAAGTTCGATGAATAGTCACATATGACTGCAAGGTCCTAAAATTAGCCTAAATTTCTTTTTTGGCAGCAATCCAAAGGTGAACAGAAACAACAAAGTGGAAAGAGAGTGAATTTTTGCACTAAATTCAAGCACCGCAGTCAAGCACGACCGTAGGGAATTCTGATCCCTTTAAGAGCCTGTTTGTTACGGATTAAAAAATAAGTGATTTTGTTGTTAAATAATTTAGAGATTAGTCTTTAAAGATTTTTAAGAAAATGAGAAGTTGTTTTGTGTTTGTATAACATATTAAAAATCACTTATTTAAAAAAATCATTTTTCAGAAAATAATTTTTATAAGAAATTACTCAAAACAGTTTCTCATATGAAACAGTTTTTAAATTATTTTTCAACTTTTTTAAAAAAATATGTAACAAACGGGTAACATGTCCGTCATAAGTGATTATTTATTAAAAAAATAAGCCATGTGGATTGGGATTTTTTAAAAGATACACTCATCATGTTTGGATTCCCGGAGGTAATTATTTCTTTAAGGCTTAAATATGTTTTAGGCCCCTGCAAATATGGAGTGTTTTGGTTTAAGCCCCTGCAAATTTTTTATTTATTTATAAGCCCTTGCAAAATAACACGTTTTGTTTTAAGCCCTTCTGTTAGCAAACTGTTAGTGAGACGTTAAAAATCTCTTCTACATGTATATTTGCAGGGGCTTAAACCCAAAAAAATATATTTTGCAAGGGTCTAATAAATAAAATATATTTTTGCAGGGGCTTAAAATAAAAATAAAAACACACGTGGAAGAGATTTTTAACGTCTCACTAACAGTTTGCTAACAGAAGGGCTTAAAACAAAACGTGTCATTTTGCAAGGGCTTATAAATAAAAAATTTTTTTGCAGGGACTTAAACCAAAACACCCCATATTTACAGGGGCCTAAAACATATTTAAGCCTTTCTTTAATTATGCATGGTATTTCGGCCTCAAAAATATCTTTGTTGTGGAATGGAGGTAGATTGGAGAGCTTTTGTCCTCAAAGGGGCCTTCGCCAAGGTGACCCCCTATCTCCGTATCTTTTTGTCCTTTGTATGGAGCGTTTAAGTGTTATGATAACCGATCAAGTGAATAGTGGTCAATGGGCTCCTATCCAGGTAACTCGTAATGGACCTACTATATCTCATTTATTTTTTGCTGACGATGTCCTTCTTTTTGCAAAAGCAAGAGCATCCCAGGCAAAAAATATCAAGAAGTTGTTAGATGATTTTTGTGCACTCTCTGGCCTCAAAGTTAGTGTCAGTGATTTATGCATCAATGGGAGTCACAACTCCTAAGAGAAATAAAATCAGAAATGTTCTTCAGATGGCTTTCACAACTCGCATTACAAAGTACTCGGGCTTCAAAATCTTTCAAGGTCGGGTGAAAAGGGTTGATTTTAATGATATCATTGATAGAGTGAATTCTAAGCTCTTTGCTTGGAAAGGTAGACTGTTGAATAAGGCTGGTAGACTTACTCTTGCAAACTCAGTTTTATCGGCCTTGCCTTCTTATGGTATGCAATTGCACTGGTTCCCACAGTCAACTTGTGACCATTTGGATCGTGCCATCCGAAATTTTATTTGGAGGGGACATCATGATCGTGGGATGAATATGGTTGGTTGGAGTAAAATCACAAAACCAAAGAGATATGGTGGCTTGGGGGTGAGAGTTACAAGACATCAGAACACTGCTCTTTTGGGTAAAATGGTGTGGGATGTAGTTAATGGTTCAAACAAGTTATGGGTCTCTCTCTTGAAATCAATATACTTTTCAAATGGATCGGTTTTCACTTGCAGAATTTCTAGAGGTTCATCTGTTTGGAATGCTATAAATAAGGCATTGGTTCTTCTTCAAGAGGGGTTTCAGTTTAAGGTTGGAGATGGCTCAACTAGTTTGTGGTATGAATCATGGCTTGATAAGGAACCATTGTGTTCTCAAGTTCCTTTTGTGGACATTCACGACCGAGACACTCAAATCCGTGATGTTTATATTGATGGTGTTTGGATTCTGGAAAGTTTATATACGTGGCTAAGTGTTGATCAACAACAACAAATTAAAGCTTTGAACCAAAGGATAGTAGAGGGTTTGGAGGATACTTGGGTCTGGCAGGAATCCCTCTCAGGGGAGTACACAACAAAGTCAGCATATAGTTTTCTCTTAGGGAATATAAGCTAAGTGCAAGGGAGGAATTGGTATTGGATTTGGAAGCTTAAAATCCCAGCTAACATGCAATTTTTCTTATGGCAATTCTGTCACTACTCTTTGCCAACTAGGTGTGTCTTGCATGAGAGGCATATCATTCCGTCAGCCACCTGTGCGAGCTGTGGACTATATGATGAAACATACATGCATTGCTTCTTCACGTGTGATCTTGTTCATGATATTTGGAGAGGGTGTGGTGTTCAAATAGACATTCTTCCTTCTACTGAGGATTTTGATCCTTTTGAGTGGGCTCATGATATGGTTATCAAGAATGGTACTTTCTTTATTTTTGTTCTCTGGAAGTGTTGGTGCATGAGGAATAAATTGGTGTTTGATGGTGAGAAGGTTCCAACTGCGATTGTAGTGGGGCAAATTTGGGGTCTGTATCATGATACCTTGCATGCCTTTAACGGAAATGGGGATAGCAGTTTAAAAACAAGTTTGCTGAAAGAGGTGGCTTGGCCTAAGCCTGATGCTGGCTGGGTTGTTTTAAATGTTGACGGGAGTGCAATTACCAATCCTGGCATGGCAGGATTCGGTGGGTTACTTCGTGATCATGATGGTGTCTTCATCCGTGGATTCCATGGATCAATTGGAAACTCTAACATCTTGCATGCTGAGCTTATGGCCTTGTTTCATGGTATTAAGATGTGCTGGGAATTGGGCTATAAGAAGATAAAGTGTTACACAGATTCCTTGCAAACTATCAATTTAGTATTACATGCTCAAAGTAAGTACCATCGGTATGGTAATGAAGTGGCTCTTATTAGGTCTTGGATGAAGAGAAGTTGGGAAGTGCAACTTCAACATTGCTACCGTGAGGCAAATTTTTGTGCAGATTTCTTTGCGAAGATTGGTGCTAGGAGTAACATTCCTCTTGTCATTGTGGCTAACGCCCCAGTTGAGATGCGTCATCTTCTTCAAGCTGATGCTATTGGCACCTCCTTTTTGAGGGGTTGAGTTTGTTTTTTCTTTTATTAACTTTTGTAACCAAAAAAAAAACTAACTCTAAAAATCTGAGGTTATTTCTGTCCTTTCGATTTTTTTAAAAGGGGGTGTAAATAGAGTTTGGGGCGTTGTAAATTGTAAGCCGCCGGCTGGAAAGAATCATCATCTATCGTTCATAGTCATGCTATACTGATGGGAAGAAGAAGATAGTAGAGCTGCTAAAGCGGCACTGATAATCACAATGATGACCAACCTATTCCTAAAGCCCCATCTTCATCTTCTTCCTTTTTTCCCATCTAAACTTCAACTTCTCTTCCCTCACACTCACAAATATTCTATTTCCCTTCCTACCACCACTTTCTCCACCACCACATTATGCTATGGACCTTCCCTTCACAAAGGCACCAACCCACACCAATCCCAAATTCAACATCCCCAAAACGACGTCATTTTTCACGAAGAAATCTTTACCAGAGTCTTCCACCTCGCTGCACTTCGCGTTCCTTCCGCTGAATGCTTCGCCCTCGAAAGCCGCCTCCGTGGTCACCTCCTTAACTGGCCTCGCATTCGCAACATTGCTCGCGTTCCCGGCGATGATGTCGACCCTGACCTCGCTCCTCTCTTAGGTAACCAAAATAACGGCGACGATGATGAAGAAGGAAAATCTCTCGTCTCACTGCAACTCCAATCGGAGGGCGACGGCGACGTTTTGAGCCCTGTGTTGTGCCGTGATAAGCTCGCTAAGACGTTCAACACTCGAGGCTTCGTTAAGTTCAGGAACTTGGCGAAGATTTCGAGGCCGAGTAGGAATGATAAGAAGAAGAAGGAGAAAGAGAAGGTGAAAGCGGTTGGAGTTGAAGGGAATAAAGGCGTTGGGAGGAATAATTTTGCGGCGGTTGAGGTTATTGAAGAAGAAGGAGTTGTTGATGAGGGATTGAGGAATTTGCTTGGCCAAGAGTATGGGAGGAGCAAGTGGAGGGGTTCGACGAGGTTGTTGCTTCTCGATGAACGCTATGCAGGTCGTGGTGTGGATGAGTTGCCTGAAGCGATAAAGGTGCCTTTTCTGTGAGTTTTCAGTTCCAAACGTTTTGCATTCCTTTTATATGTCAATTGTTCTTTCTGCAATTCGTTTTTGCTTATCTGCTAGTTTAGTGTGTTTCAAACTTATCATCTTTATTGGTAAAAATCTTCAGTATCATTTGCTTAGTTTTAATGTAAATAAGATAAGATGATGGTGATGATTATACTCATTGAACATGTTCAAACCATAATAGTGGTAATTGGTAGTGGTGGACTCTGTTTTTGAGCAGTGTTCCTTGCAAATGCTCTGGTGATGACTTAGAGTAGAAGACAGATATTTTGGTGCTGATGGTAATTTCTGGTGTAAGTGTTGATTGGATTGAGCTCTATAGTCTAGGCATTTAGCCATACCAACTTCCTTTAGCAAGCTGTTTTTGGTCTTTTGATGAGAGAACTTCCAAGGTTCCAGTCCTTCATTTTCCTTTTTGGTTTTTGTCCGGGTATTTCCATGGATGTAGTTGTGAGATTAGTCCTTGGAAGTTCGGTCATGAGTTGACTAGTCCTCCAAGACTTAAATAGCCAACATTGCAATTAAGTTAAACTAGGGTTGTAGTTCACTTCCGATATGACTAACGTCTGTTGGTTCCAATCCGTTATTGAATGCGAGTGAAGTTAATCATGATCAAAAGATATTTTTGTCAGCACATAACCTTATCTGAAATAGGCGAAAATGCTTTTTTTCTGAAAATAGCTTAATTTGTTATGTAAAGTGTTTGGAAGTATAGATGTCAAACACTCAAGTTAACTCATAGAATTGTATTAGTTGACAACTCTAGGGATCAAAGTTGAGTTAACTTGCTTACAAAATCAATTTTGTGTGAACTCGGATAAACTTGTATAGAGTTGCTGAGTTTTAGGATGATTGAACTATTCTACAGCATAATGGTCATTTTTCCGCATACATGCCCAAAATGACCAGTGGTTAGTTCAATGTTTTTTTGTTGAAAATCTTAAAATGCAAATACTGAATGATAAGCTGCAAAAACATTAACCTCGTAATTGTAGCGTTAGACTCGACAGATGCATAAGGTGAACCCATCTACAAAGGTGGTAAATGATGTTGTTTTGAGTCTCAATCCAACAGCTCTCCACATAAACGAAGTGACAAACTAGAAAACATGGACAAAGACAAACCCATCATTTCAAGTTTGCAATGAATCTAACAGGCCAACAAGGTGACTATCAACTCTGATTAGTCGAAACCTAGATCTACCAAGCTAAATCCAGATCCAATGAGACGACGCAATTCCATCGTTCTTCTCTCTATAGTAATTTTGAACCTTGTGATTTGTCAATTGGTCCATCTGAAATTGTGCCGGAAGATGTTGAACTACAAGGGACTTGCTAAGGACCTTTTCACAAACAAATTCCTGATTTGTGCATGCAGAACTAGTTTATGAGGCCACTTGTGCTCCTGCTAAAATTCTCACAAAACATAGAGGGAACTGTTGTTGGAATTGCAATTCAGATAGAAGTGTTTGCAGCCAAAGAATCTTAGAGATAGCAACCGCAAGACTTCCGTATTATGCTTCATTAAATTATTTGGCTAATGGTGACCACTCTTGTTTCTTGGACCACCGGGATCTAATAGAGTAGCTACTAGTTTCTGTTATTAGTGCTGAGTCAGCTCTCCATTTAAATGATACAGTTATCAGGTCATCAGTTGCTAATGTCCTGTAGACTAGCAAACTGTAAAGTAACTAGCTGACTCTAAAGTCAGGTAACTCTAGGTTTAAATGTAAATCAAGCCTACTGGCTTCAATCAATCAATGAGGATTCTAGAGTTCAAACTGAATCTCCCTTGTCTCTCTTCTTTTCCCTTTCTTTGCGCTTCTTTCAGTTTCTCTTGTTTCTATTAGGATCTAGGATACAAGATTTGGTCCTCGGATAACACAATAAGGGTGGACCTCTCCTATTGTCTGGATCTGAGACCCGTTCTTCATCAAAATAGCACTGTATAGGCAGAGGCTGCTGCATTGTGGCTGCCTTCAAAAGTAGACCATCAGTGAAATTTTCCAGGCCATTTTATCCTTTGTGAAATTTTTGCTTAATGTTGATGTTGCCAGAAAATTTAGTGTCTGTCCTCCAAAACCTCAGTTACCAAATTATAGTAGTTCAAAGGGTTTAGGGGCTCTTGTCTGAGTTCCAATAATAGTAGTTCAAAGGTGAACTTCTGAACAGTTACCAAATTATTTTAAGTTTCAAATGGGATAAATTACATATATATTCTTTTTTTTTCCTAATTATGAAAATTTGTTCTATCTGTTATTTTTGGCATCTAAGATTTCATCTATTCACTTGTGACATGGTTTGTATTTCTGTCCTGTGTTTAGGCTGCCTTGAAGGACTATGCAGAAAAAAGTACAACTTTGACTTTTGAGCTAGTTAGATGCAAGTTGACACTGTTTTATGATTACTGGCAGACGAATGAGGTATATTATACCAAAGGACACAATTGTTTACACATAATCCATGTTTGGGTGTATGTATATGTATATCTACAATACATTTTTCGTATGTAAAATTACTCTCTTTCATGATGAACTTTTCACTGTCATGATTTTCTTACTAGGTCATGTGCTTCAAGTCAAAATAGTATGGCATTTGTGTTTTAATCCTGGTTTTAATTTTTACACAAATCCAATTTTTTGTTAATTATTGAAGATTGGATTTTAATTCACGACCTGATTCATATGTACAGTTAATTTTCAAATCTAAACTTGTATTCATGTATGAAGCCTTAAAACACGTTTTATTTTTCTTTTGTTTCCTTGATATCTTCATTGGACTTCAAATTGTGCTGAAAATAAAAAATTATTAGTCCAATATGATTTTTGCAGATCTTGGAGGCCTTGCTGCCCGAGGATATGGTTGCTCCTTCTGCTTTTGAGTCTGTTGGTCATATTGCACACCTGAATTTGAGAGAGGAACTTTTGCCACACAAGAAGCTTATAGCAAAGGTTCTTATTTTGAATTTTTTTTGGTTACCATGTTGAGTGCGTAATATTAAAATTGTATTGCAAGTTCCCATCTATGTTAGAATATGTAATTGTGCTTTCTTATTCAGGTTGTACTGGATAAGAATAAGCCAAAGATACAAACAGTTGTGAACAAGATTGACTCCATTCATAATGAGTACAGGACCATGCAGCTTGAGGTTTTAGCAGGAAACCATTCTCTTGCAACTATGGTAGTTGAGAACGGACTCCGCTTTCATGTTGACTTAGCAACAGTGTATGCTCTATTTCCATCACTGAAAAAAGTAGGAACAATTTAAAGGCCCCCGTTGCTTATTTCTTTACTATTTTATGAAATATATCTATTACAGTCTAGGTTATACTTAGATATTCTGATTAGTATTTCTGTATGTGTATTGTAACTCAATTGTAGCATGAAAGAGCTATTATATCGTCCTAAAGCCACTGTAGGCTTGAACCGATTGAGGAATTTTCATTTCGACTAAATGATGGAATGTTTTGTATGATATTTTCTTAGGCAGGGGTGCGATGGATGTTATTGTGGTCACGTATCTACAAAATGTACCAAAAAATCATTAGAAAATAATTAAAAACTAATAACATATGTCAATAAAACTAAACTGCATTAATAGAAAACCATATAAAACAAAATATCACAAGTCTCATTATAACATATCATAAACTACTTACTGCATAATAAGTCTCATGATGACCATAAAATTCAAGACTTTGAGTACAATAACGTGGTAGGTAGAGAACAATTCAAATATAAAGTGAATATGTTTGTTCTTGATTGTAATGAAGACTTGTTCTTCCCTTGCCTGTGTTGAAAAGAACTAGAGAAGGGAACCACTGCTCAAACCAACCAATAAGACAGAGTGTCAGAAGCATGGTAGCAGTGTTAGGCAGAGATAACAAAATGATAGAAGAGAATTGGAGGAGAAAAAGGTGTAGGAACAAAATGGCAGAATTTCACATGCTTGAATTGGAGAGTTGGAAAAAAAGATTGAAAACAAAGAGTAAGTTGGATAAAAGAATGAGAAATGAGCAAAGGGAGAGAAAAGACAATCCACCTCCTATTTTACTTTTATGCACTGTTTTTGTTAAGGTTACCGCTGTTCAGGGACGGAGGCAGAAATCAATAGTTGGGGGGGCTAATTTTTTTTAGTATACTAAATTTAGTAAAAATTACTACTACATGTATATGTATATAGTATTAAGTAAAAACAAGGAATATATATAAATAATTTATAGCCCTGTTGTGGATCAAAAACATGTTCACATTTATATATTTCTTTTGATCAAGTGTTCTTATTTATATCTAAAGCTTGTTTCCCTTACAAAAATATAAAATCTTGGGGGGGCTCAAGCCATGGGAGGCTACAATGTAGCTCCGTCTCTGCCGCTGTTGCCATGCAAATGGCGGCTGCCATGGCCTGCTACAAAATAACCCACAACACCATGCAAAGTGTATAGCAGGTTACTGAATTCCGACATGTCATGGAGACAATTTAATGGCACTAGTCTAGAGGTTGCATCTATTGTAGGAAACTGCGCAATTGTGGGTGGAAAGGTTGGATCTATTGTAGTTTTGACCGATTGAGTACATTTCAATTGAGACTGGGTAGGTGACTTTGACCTCTTGGACCCTGTATTGTCACATTTGAATAGATTTGTAGTTTCCCTTCCAAGCACATATTGATTATTGCAGATGCTCCCATGAATAAATTTAATTTCTATGTTTTTTTAAAATCAAATATACTCTAAACAAGGGATTTTGGGTAAATGAATAAATGAAATAGGACCAAGTATCACTTTTGTGTCTTTCCTTTGTTTGCAGATATTGGAACTCCAGGCTTTCAACTGAAAGACAAAGGCTTCTGAGTGGTTTTTCTCGGAAAGATGTTGTTTGTATGTGTCTCCTTTCCTGTTTGGATATAATAATAGCCTACTTATGATATACTATGCTTTCCAAGAGGCTTGTCTGGACTAGGTTGTTTTAACTCATTTGCTTGATTTATGTAAAAGTGCCAAGTCTACGATAACTTCTTTCGAAAGTCATGCTACATTGCTACCAGAGATTTGCATCATGAACAACCCTACCCCTCCTAGCATAAAAAAATGAAAAACTAGTAACTAAGTAGAAGTTCCTATGGTGCAGGAAGTCTGAATGAAAATGAAAGTAAGAATTAATGAACCTCCTTAAAACAGATAGTGCAAGTCCGAATTACTTTTTCTAAATCCTTTCTCTTAGTTACAATAATTTATGTTGCATCTGTAGTTCCTGAATTGTTGAAACTTGTTATTAATTCCTATGTTTATTTGTTGTGATGAAAATTATTCACGACTTGCTTAAGCATGTAACTTGAATCTTATATATTCAATTGGCAGGTGATGTTTTCTCTGGAGTTGGTCCCTTGGCCATATCTGCAGCAAAGATAGTTAAGCGTGTTTTTGCTAATGACTTAAACCCGTATGCAATCGAGTATCTGGAAAGAAATTGTGTTCTAAACAAACTTGAGAGGAAGATTAAGGTATGATTTCTTGTTGAGCAGAGTATCTTGAAGGTGTTTTAAAAGCTTTTATATATGAAACGATAAAAAGGAAAAAGTATGTTGGAAATGGGTTCAACTTTAGATTTGTTGATGCCATTTCTTGGTCAATATTAATATTATTTGCAAATTACGGTTTTGAACATTTCTTTGGACTTTTGTAGATTTTTCTAAGCTTCAGTTAAAACTGTGGTGGATTATCTTAATTCTCAAAGTATGGATCTATGAATCATGGACGCGAAACACAACACAAACAGTAATATTTAAAGTGTCCGATTAGGATTTGAAATATTGCATTTGCCTTAAGTGTGCAGTACACGTGTCTGCAAGCACAAACCCTTTATTCAAGTGTCCATGCTTCATACAATGTGAGCGATTAATGGTTAAAAGGATGTGTTTTATTTGTTTTAATGTTTTTTCACATGTTGCGGAAGAACCAAGGCAGAAGTTGCTTTTGAATCTACTTATGGCAGCATTTTTTCTTGATGGAATTTTCTGTCAACTAAGGTCATTGTTTATTGTTCTAGGTCTTTAACATGGACGGAAGAAGGTTTATTCGGGCTATGTTTGCTGGTGATAAAGCTCAGCCCATCACACAAGTGGTTATGAACTTGCCAAATGAAGCTGCCGAATTTTTAGGTCGCCTATCCTTAACGGGGTCACTCTTTATTTATCTGTACAATATTGTTTTATATGTCACATGTCTAATTTGATGTATCTAACACATCTTTTCAGCATGATGTAATTTCTGGGTAGCTGGATTTAACCTTTGGATGCTTTGCTTCCCCTGCAGATGCATTTCGGGGAATATACAAAGATAGACCTAAGGATGGGGAATTTACTTTTCCAACTATCCATGTTTATGGATTCTCCAAAGCGCAAGATCCAGAATTTGATTTTCACGAGGTTGGTTGCTACTTGCTGATATAAGAAACAAACCCGTACATCACATTGACTTTGAAATGACATTGAAATCAACTATTCTCATTTAATAAGGATAAAAGTTTAGCTTCTTTTCAAAATTGTCCTTTTCATTAAGTGATGATTTATACTTTAGTTAATGACATCGCCTTTAATTACACCACTTAAATAAAGGTAAAATTGAGATTGATTATTAATACACACCTTAAAAATAGAGCCTGTTTCTTATGTTTTGGACCAGCAAAAAACACATTTTGTTTCTTATATTGTGGACAGAGGTAATATTATGTGTGGGGTCTTAGTTTAGATTCTTCATAAATCACTTGAAACATGGCTGCTAAGCTAGTCTTTTATTATAAACCTTGCTGTAAAGCAATTTTCTAACAGAGCCTCTATGATGCAGAGAATAAGAATCGCGCTTCTTGAAGTGGCAGTCAACGTAGCCATGCGACGGGTACGACCTGTTGCACCTGGAAAATGGATGTTGTGCGCATCATTTATTCTCCCTAAAAGCGTAGCATTTGCTGATACCGCTGTTGAAACCTAACCAGTTTTTAGATTGTCACTTAGTCATTGCATGCATTAAATTTTTTTTCACTACATTAGTTGCTTCAATTGATATTGTATATATGTGACATGATGTGTTTTATAAGCCTAGCAAGGTCTTTAGCATTACCAATTGGTGATTTTATTTTTCTTATTTTTATAAATGAAACCCACAAATTAACTATATTGAATAATAGAAGCTGCAAGCCGGCTTTTTTTAAGTTAAAATTGTTTTTTACCTCTTTGAAGTTTGAAGCAATCCTGTAATAGATTTCTTCAGGATAGGGCCAAATTCATGTACTGTCTATTTGATTAATTCTTACTGCTTGCGCTCTTTTCAATCTAATGATTCTCATACTTTAAAGTCATAGTGTACATAATTCTTTTTTGACATGCATATTCATTTTAGCATTTTTAATAATAAAATGATTGGACGATGTCAATATTGTATTTAGACTAATGTGAAGTGTGAAGTGGTCTAACCAGTGACCACTACTCAAAGGAGTATTTTGACAAGCATATTAATCTTTTAAGTACAGTTTTTTTAGAATCTTTCATTCAATTTTTTCATAGATGAACTATTAATTTATTAAAATTGAAATATCGTTGTATACTATAAGTTAATTTAAATTGGGCAGTTATGCTATCAGTTTTAGTAAGCATTGAATGAAGGTCCTATCATCATATACTGATAACCAGGTAGGTCTGTGTCTTATACCTTTAGAGGTATGAAGACGCAAAGCAAAATCTTAACAACCTATCTCAGCCAAAATAATATGTAACTGAATTTGGAGACTGAAATATCTCAAACTAAACCAAATTCTGAAGTGTCATTGCATGAGAAGATCGTTTTAATTTCACTTGTTTGCTTCTATTCATACACTACCTACAGAGTCCACTGCATCTCGTGTTGGATGTACCCCCGTGGTGATTGGTATCCCCCCTCCTCCTAACTCTCTAGTGAAGTTGATGTTTTATTATTATGATTTATGACCTATGAGTTGCCTTGTCGTTTACTCAGTTGAGTGAATTTGCCTTTCATATTCTGTTTTTTTGTTGTCAAAAGCTTATTGAATTTGTGAATCAACACACATTCAGGAAAGGAAACCGATATAATTTGAACCATGCTTGCTGATCCATGTGGTGAATAGTTTGATTCCCTTTATTGTGAATGAAAAATAGACACGTGCTTGCTGATCAATGATATGATTCTCTTTTAACGGAAAAAAATTAGTCGAATACGAGTCGAGTCACATTTGTTACTGAGTATATTTGTTAGAGGATACATGTACACAATAGTGGGAAGAATGCCTCCGGTAAGATGGAGGCAACTCGCAAAGAGTGAAGAGAAAGGATAATGAGAGGTCGGTGTAGGATATATTATGGTATGGATAAAATCAATCCAATGGTAAAATATTCATGATCCATCATTTGGAGACTGATATGTGAAGCTCGTGCATGAAATAGGTGGGTCAAAAATATGAAGTAACTTCTTAAATGGGTCATGCAATTAGGCTCTCGAATTTAGGTATCCCCCAAGTTTATGTCCAAATAACATTCTCTCTTTGCGAAAATATGACTTTTCTTTTGTTCAATTTAATCCTAACTTAATCTAATTTTATTCTCACATTCTTTTTTTTATTTTTAAAAATGTGATCCCATTAAAATATATGCTCATTGGAATTAACTAATTTGAAAAAAATCAAATGAAGACTGATCAATCTTAAAATGGATAGTATTTAAGAGGGAAAAAACATATATAAGCAAAGATTTGGACAAGTCAACACTTTTATGAAAATCCCTACTAGGTTCCAGCCCTATATAAGGTGCATCTAAAAGGGAGTATTTTTTTTAATAATGGAGAACCTCTATATTGTTTACTCCTGGTAAATTAGACCTATGTATATACTCACAGTGTAGATGTATAGGTACATATATGGTTTGTTAAAACTGTTGTGGGGTTGCAGTATGCAGTTGGAGGACAGCTGAGAGGGTCAGTGATCTGTAGGTCTGGGTGTTTTATTTACTGGGACTGTGGGACATGTAACAGACACATATTGCTTTTATGTCTGCTCTTTTTGTTTTCTAATTGTTTTCCTTCTGCAACCACCGGGTGACAGTGACCTCCTCATGCATCTTAAAACAAACCCTCTTCTGCATTCAATGCTCTCTCTCTCTCTCTCTCTCTCTCTCTCTCTCTCTCTCAAGCCACACTTTCAATTCTCTGATTCCTCATTAAACAAACGGTCCAGATCATAAAACACTAGCTAGCTAAGATGCTGTCCTATGATCATGTTCCTTTCATCAAAATCTTGTGTGTGATACCATACATGTACTACTACTTATAGTTTTATATGTATCTTTTAGAATCCGGGTCGGGTCTAACTAAACCTAATAAAATTGATTTTTAGAGTGTGAAGTTTTCCCCTTTTATAAACTTTTTTTTAGGTGTGAAACCCTAAACACACGTTCATCACGCCTAAGATTGGATAACAAAAGCGTGACTCAAATGTTCCAATACTATCTTAGAATTTTAGTTGGGTCTAACTCAACTCTACCAAACTGACTTTTAGAGTGAGAGATGTTTCATACTTATAAACTTGTTTTCAGTTCATATCACATCCGATATGAGTCTCTTAATAATATCCTTTATTATAAATGTGGGTGTGTGTGAGGGACAAAAGGGTCTATTAAGGATGGTAGGTGAGGGCATAAGAGTAAAATGGGAGGGAGTGGAAGCAGAGAAAATCTCAGTTCAGATTGAGATCTAAATAGTGATCTGTGCGGTATATGGTGTGGTCCTTGTTTGTGATTGTCTTATTGGAAATTGATATGTGAAGGAAATTGGAATAGGAGATGGAAAGAGAGGGATCGTTTGCTATTTAGTACTGAAATGGTTTGGCCCTTCACAAGTTGCATAAAGGCATAACCAACAGTTACTCTAACTGCTTTGTTTCTTTATGGCAATCTTTTACAAACAAACAAGTTGTATTGCATTTGTTGCTCACCACTGTCTCTCTCCCTCATTAAACCACCCCTTTTTGTTGCTAAAAAACAACAATGCAATGCTTTTTTTCACAGGGTCGATTCTTCTATATTTATGAAAATATTGCATATATTTGTGGGTCTTATTCAATAAGACCTCTTTGTGGGGTACTCCAAAGTCCAAACAGATGCTTCCTTTTGTTATCACCTATTTTTTTGAAGGATATAAGTTATAGAAAGTCTGAATTTTTCCTTTGCAATTAATTATGATTAATTAGTAATATATATAATCAACTAAATAAATTGCTATCCAAAATTAACGTATACCATAGACAAGGTATCCCCTCAAAAAGCATTTTTCATGTCCATAATGGAAATTGAAATCTGCAAGAGTATAGATTATCTAAGTTTCATAAAAAAAGTTATTAGTTTAAACTTGGATAATGAGCGTGCAATAATTTTTTTAAGGCAACATTATTTTGCTTTTGATAAGGCAAAACACAAAATCGGGTTTGCCGCATGTCTATTTGGACAATTTTTTTATAGCTAAGGTAAGGTTTTTAGAATCGGGTTGAAAACCAAACTGGCAAGATCTCTGGGTTATGGTTCAATTGGTTCAACTATGGTTGAATAAAAACATATTAAATTTGGGGAAAAAGCAAATAACAAAATAATTTTGAATCGTTCAACCCGATTTAATTGACAGTTCAATCCGGTTCTAAGCGCTTCAACTAGGTTGTAATTTAATTAAGATTGAATCAATCGCCAGACTAGTCGGTTCTCGATTCAACCAATTGAATCGACATGTCTGGTTCTCACAACATTGCTCAACTCGAAACACCATGCTATTGGTCTGACCAAACCTAACTTTAGACCAAAGGAAACTATAAAAATACCTAAAAAAAACATACAAAAAATGGGTTTAGTTTGTCCCGAATGACCAATTGAGTCCAACCAAAATGCCCATTTTTTTCTTGGTCTCTATTTATCGAGTCAAGTCTATCCCAAAACATTTGGTCATGAAATTGAGTCTTTTGAGCCAAAATTGATAACTATAGCTATATAGTCAAGTGTGGAAGATTATGGTTATGGCGATGGGGTATTAATATTATGATTATGGAGATGATTAGAAGGAAGGAAAGGTAGGTTAATATAGGTCATATGAAGTGGTCCCTAGCTAGAAATAAAAAGGCCAGCAACCAGAAGACAAGCATATGAGTGAAGAGAGAGAGAGTTGGAAATGCATGAGAATGATTTTGTTTGTTTCATGCAAATGAAATGAAAAAGGGGCACAATCTGCTTTGCAGTAACCCAAGAATCCACCATGTGTGCTCAATCCCAGCAAATAACTCCTCTCCCTCGATGCCACCTCACCTAGCTAAGCCGCCCATAAGCTCTCTCAGCTCTACCTGACACCCTAAAGACGTAGGAAGGGGACCACTAGACTAGCTAGCTAGCTAGCATTTCTTATTCATAGTGTGGGACCCACCTACCCATAGCAACAACAACAATAAGAAAAGAAGCGGCGCTTCTTACGTACTCATTCTCCACTCTTCGCCATCATCATCATCATCTCTATTACTCCCTTCCCTCTCTTTTATAAACACGCGGTTTTGTTTGGCCTTCAATTTATGATTTATCTCTTTAATATTGTTCTAAAATTTGAATTCAGTTATGTTATAATATGGTCAAGCATTAATTAATTGATGAAGAATCATGTTTGGGCATTCATGAAATGATACGCTAGTTAGTAATAGTCGTAACTAAAAAAATATGGCAAAATGAGTGTTGTCACATTTACAACTATTGGATAAAATTCATGGCGTTGATACTGCTGCTACCTACATAATAAAAAACTAAACTAAGTAACAATATTGAAATGCATCAATAGTGTCCCCATCACATGATATGAATTAAAAAGGTTTAAAGGTTAATTTGGTAGACTGAAAAAAAGAGATTCGCACAAAACAAACAAACCCAAGAATCATACTAGATATATTGATAAAACTATATAAGGTTGGACTTGCTTCTATTGGGTGTGTGACGTGAACGATGGTTGAATTTACCAACTATAGGAGCAAATTAATGGTTATAGAGTTTTTTTAGGGAAATAATCAAAATATATACTAATCAGACACATAATTAACGATAGAAGATCATACTCATTTATTTAATTTTGGATTGAAATCATATTCAATCCGAAGGTGCTGCATGGAAGGATAGAAGAGGGACCCAAATGCCTTTGTATAGAAAGGGTAGTGGGATGAAACTTTTCCACATTAGAAGACACCACATGGGTTCAGCTTTTTCAAATTTCCAAATATGAGAATAGAAAGCCATCATTACAAGTCTATTCCATAGGGAGATTCTTATAATTCATGAGTCATGACTACTCTACTACCAACAATCTTACTCCATATGATTGCAACAAAACCGTTTTTTTTTTAAATGATTTACCATTTAGACCAATTAGAGACCTACAATCTCAGTCCCACCCTTTCCAACTACGAGTCATGTGCCCAAAATTCATATCCTCACTTGATCACATGATCATGACTATAGAAAAATCAAAGGTGTGCAATTTGACCCTATACAAAAAGAACACATACATATTGCATTTTCCAAAGGCAACAAAGTTTGTAGCTTTTACATTGGCCCACAGTCCCATTGGGTGACACGTGTCACATGAGCATTGAGTACTTTTTTACTTTACTTTCATATATAAGAGAAAAAACGTTTCTTGTTGAACCTGTATCTCTTGACTAAAAAGCCAAAGACTAATTGTTTGAGGGACAAGTTAAAGGGATGGCCATAATTGTTTTGCAATCCTCGTTATATTGAACTCTTGAACACTTGTTTATGTGATTTGTTATTTGCCAACCATGTAACACGCATTTTAGTTATTAGAAGTGAGTATAAAAATAAGGTGTCAAAGGGATCTCGATTCCCAATTGTTAGGGAGTCACACATTTGACAAAGTCATTGATTTAGACCGTTCGATTAATATCAAATAGTATTGTTCCGACTTTGGATAAAATTAAGGACTCGAAATACAATGTCTGAATGTGAATTGTCTAAACATAATAATTACCTAAATGTAGGGAATTCGAATCTTGTAAAAAATGTGTTTGGATATTCATTTTTCCATTACTAATTAAAAACGATGGAACTAAACATCGCTAGGATGGGTATCAGTTGATTTCAATTGAACAAACATAGATGAGAGAAGGAGTGACATGGGAAAATGAGAAGTTAAGTAAATCTAAAAAAGAACATAAATATGGTTTACAAAACAAAAAAACTTAGTGAGGTGCAACCACCACCAAATAAATATGACTCATAAAACTAATGTTAAAAAGATGAGAAGAAACACAAAATTGTGAAGACGCTTGTGACCACCACAGGAGATCATTGTGCCCTGCGAGTCCCCGACCCAAACAAAGTATGAGAGAAGGAAAGAAACGAGTCAGAGATAGAGGTGAGAGCCGGTGATGTGGGCGTTTGAGAACAAAATTGATCAGAGAAGACAATATGAGGCAAAAGGTATCAATGTTAGGGCTTTGTGAACAACATAGGAATGGATTGAAATGTGGAGGTTGGCAATGCTAGGTATTCAAAATTAAGGAAATGAAATAGATTTGAAATGCCTAACCCTAAACTCTAGCAGATCTTGAATTAAATGACAACGCATTACAAAGCACAAGAAGAAATTGACACATTGATTGTGCTTCAAGCAGGTTTAGATGACAACAAAATTATTTTAGAAAATCTAACCTGCCGACAATCACTTGTTCATAACTGATGACTTCATTTGCTGACCCATTGACGCGACCCACTCTAAATCAGCCAAACAGTCATTATTAATTAACGAGTTCGTCAAGCTCTGGTCAAGTCGCGCACTTTTGTCTTAACTCAAAATATCACACATAAAAATAATTCAAAAAAAAGTGGTGTGTTTGCTCATGTGAAGAGATTATGAAATAACCAAAAAAGCATTAATTAGTGTGAAATTAAAAGTTAAAACCAAAAGAAAACAAGACAGAAGAGATTGTGTTGTAGTAGAAGAAGGAGAAACATTGGGATTGTAAGTAGCCAAAAGACAGGAAGGAAGAAGAGGACAGAATCACAAAAACAAAACCCCAAAACCAAAAGCAGCACACACGTATACCCATATGTCCTTTCACCATTTCACACAACACACAGCCACTTTCTGCTTTCCTTTCACTTAATAACTCTCTCTTACTTCCTTTTATATATCTCTCACACTAAACTCCCTTTTAAAACCATTTCAACACCACCAAAAAGTTTCTCTATATAATCCACAACACAACTTTCTATCACATTAAACCTTTTCATCCCTTTTTCTATTCCCCCTTTCAACTATGTCCTCTGAAGAAATGAAACCCTTTTGGGTAGAAGTGAAAGCTGAACCTGAAAATGGTAGTGGTGGTAGAGGTAGAGGAAGAAGAAACAATGGAAAAGGTCCAAAGAAACAACCACAAAGAGGTTTAGGTGTTGAACAGTTAGAAAGAATGAGAATGGAAGAAACATTGAAAAAAGCAGCTGAAGCTTCTGGAATCCCAACCTTCCATGATCATCATCAACATCAACATCAACAACATCTTCTTCAGTGTTACCCTCCTCAAGTGTTTGCAAGTGGTAATGTTCCAGTGAGATATGGTGCACCAACATCCAATGGATTTCAGTTTCCTCAACAACAAAACAACAACAACAATATTGCTTCTGGTTCTTCAGGTGGGCTAATAGGGTTTAATGCTTGGGTTGTGCCTAATCAGCAACATAATAATAGGGTTACTAATTTTCCTTATGGATCTGGTCCTTTACTTTGTACTACTCCACTTGTTGAGACCTCTAAAGAGCTCTCTTCAATGCCAAATCTTCATTCTAATCATCAAACTTTTGATCCTTTCCTCAAGGTATTTATTTATTTATTTATTAATCTCCTTCACTTCATAAAATTTCCATCAATGTTAGTTTATAGATCATTAGTTAATCATGTAGCTCATTAATATATGGTACTTCTATTTATTTTGTGTGATTTTGATGTACATTGTCTTAGAAAACACGTTTGAATGAGGATTTAAGGAGAGATAGGCCTATGGAGGTTTGGTCTAATCATGTTCAAAATTTTTTTGGATTTATGCCCCAACCTGCTGTTACTCCCAATCTTGATGAGGTACATATTCTTACTAGTAGTATTCAAATGTTGTTAGTTTTTAATTTTTTTTGAAAGTTGGAAAATAAAAAAAATTGATTGTGTTTTGGTGATTTTTTGGAGTGTGCGGAGGTTGTTGCTGTTCATAGGAGAGGGAAGTCAGGTGGTAGTACAAAAGTTTTGATGGAATATGAGTTTTTCCCAAGAAAAGATGACAGAGGCACTACTTCCAAGGAGCAGGAATTTCCAACAATAGGTTCAGTTGTTGAACTAGGCTGCAATATTGAACCTTCTTCTTCTCTCACTCTTTCAGCCTATGGTGGTCATACTCCAACACCTCCTTCTCATTCTATTGATTTGTCTCTCAAGCTTTGAGATCATATGATGGATTGGAGGGGCCCCTTTTTTCTTGTTCTCTCTCTCTCTCTCTCTCTCTCTCTCTCTCTCTCTCTCTCTCAACATGTACAGCTTTTTTTCTGTTTATTTCCTTTTTGTTGTTAAAACTAAGACCTAGCTCAATACCTCTATGTATGTCCTCCTTTGAAAACCTCTTTATCAGATTTCAAAGGCTTATTAGCTTTATGTTTTCTCTTAATATTTTTGTATGTTCAGATGAGAACTGAAAAAGTTCTAAGTAGGTTAGCTAATAGCTAGCTCTGGGGGAAGTTTTTCTAAACCCTAATAGTAACAAACAACTGTTCTATTGGATATAGTGTTGTTAAGTGTGTTAAAAGCTTAGCAGGTTTCTCTTTCTATATACTAGTAGTATTGCAGTATTAGTTTAATGTATCGATCTTTGAATTTTGAAGGGTTAATTTATTTCTTTACTGTTCTAGAGTTAGTTTAGATGTTCTATGTGCTGAAAAACATGCTGGCATTTCTGTCTTGCCGTTTATGGGAGTCAAGTAAGTAATGCCTTTAGAGAGTACTCCAAAAAACTCTGTGAAAAGGCTTCATTGGAATATATGCTAATTAATTAAAATCCCCTATACTGACTGGCATTTAGACTTTAGAGCATCTTGTTGTACCTATATAAGGGTATATAAGTAGGAAAATAAATTTCGATATAAAATAAAAAATTGATAATAAGATGCTAGCAAACAGCTATTATCTGAGTTGTTGTTAGGAGAGATGAAGAGAATTTCCTATTCCATGTAGTAGGAGTGTACTGTCTCAGAGCGTGGCTGCAACACTAGACTATATAATTTGAAGCCAAGCTATTATTTGAAAAATCATTTAATTCTTTGAAAATATCTAGTGAGTCCAAAAGGCTTAAAGGCTTATGGTTTATGGTGTTTGATCTTTAAGGTCTGTTTTTGAGACGAAAAATATGATTTGGTAGATTCAGCTTCAATGGAAAGTGGAGGGAATAGACGTGTGCATATGTTTTCGGTTCTCTTTCTCGCGAATAACTCTCATGTATACAGAAACCACAATAGAAAAAGACTACAAAATATTTAGAAAGAACAAAATTCACATTTTTCAGCTAAGACATATATGTTCTCGTAGGCTTGTAGCAACTTATCATATAAAACATGTTATTGAGCACATATATAGGAAAACAAATAAAGGATGTGAGCATATATTGTTTTATTAAAACAGACATGCTCGAGTAACAAAATATCATCTCTATATGACTATATGGTTGATGGGGAAAAGATCCTCTCAAGTGACATGAGAGTGCAGTGAACTCCTAATAGGAGTCGCAATACCATCCTTCGGCATTAAGCTATGTAGCCTTCCCGACAATTAATATCGTCTTAATATCTCAAACTACACCAAATAATATATTTATATTAATATATATGATCATAGTAGTAAACAAAATAGAGTTTATCTTGAGTCAAAGTTTCGAATAAGACTTGCAGTTGCACAAATGGAGGAACGGGGCAGAATTGAGAAAGAGATATGAGGTCACGATTTCATGTGTATGGGCCCGTACGTAAGTCCTCAGTTGTGGATTTGGACCAGCTCTTGGGCCAATTATGTGATTCTAATCGTTTGGGCCATGCCCATGATATATGCAAACCATTCCAATCTTGACAAAAAAAAAAGGGCACATGCTTTTTCCAACCTCCCCTCCTACAAACAACACACCTCCAAACCATGCAAAATGACTAAAATGCCATTAATGATTAAAAAACTTCCAAACGCGTCCCCATTTTTTTTCTGGAATCTAACGGGTACGGTACTGTAGCACCCAACCAGTACGGTGCTGTAAAAATCACAATTTTTCCCAAACACCCCCTTTGCAGGATTTTAAACAGGTACAGAGTACCGTACCAGTTTGGTGCTACAGTACCGTACCTATTAAAATCACATTTTTAACAAGTACGGTGCATCACTACTGTACCTACTTGAATTTGTTACAAAAAAAAAAATGTACGGTTGTAGAGTGTCGTACCGGATCTCATGTTTTTGGTGATTTTACTTCTCACATTGCTAAAAGAAGGTGTGAATGGAATGCAAGTTCGGTACTAACTTGTCGTACCGATTCAGTGCTTTTACTTTGGTACCGTATCTGTCAAAAACACTGCATAGGGAGGTTTGAGAGTGTACTCCACGTGAGGGTAAAATTGGAATATTTGAGGTTCGGAGGTGTGTCATGAGTAGGAGGAGGATTGGGAAAAGCATGAGCCAAAAAAATGTTATACAATCAACAAAAGAAGTAAGAAGACACAAAGACTTTGGTAAATAAAAAAAGAAAGCTAGGTATAATCCATGTAATGAATGAACACAATAACCTTTGTACTAAACTTTCTTTTGCAGCTATGCTCTAGATCTTTAGCTTTTTTTTTTCCTGTTTTTGTTTTCCCTTTTTTATGTATCCAAACACCAAAAAAACTTTCTTTCACTAAACTTTTTGGTAGGAATTTTTTGTCAACTCTGCTCAAAACATTAAGCGACCAATTTTATTTGTAGAATAAGATTATGTTTAAACTGATTTATTTGAGTTTATCTACTAAACACTTATGAGCTTATTCACAAAAGCTATGAAAACATTTCAAGACATGTTTGTAAAAAAGCACTTATATAATAAATATTTAAATTTTAAGCCCTTAATTTATCTATTTATCCAAAATTTACAAACAAAGCCTAATTCTATGATCTGCTATTTATCCTTACCCAATGTCCTTCTTATCTTTGTTGTGATGCTACTCCTCAACACGTATTCTATTCTATTTCTTAGAAAGCCTCACACACTAGTGGGTTTGGACGCACTCCACTCCAACGATACTAGCCTCTCTATCTCAAATCAAAGGTAACACAACACAACACGAAAACGGACCACCAAACAAGATGGAATCTTGGAATCTTTATAAATACACCTTATCCATTATTAAACCACAGCCCACACCAACCTTCACTCACTCAATCAAACTCAACGCAATCCATTTGTTTGTTTGTTTGTTTTGTCGAGAACAAAGAACAACGACGCCCCATTATTTTCTCTCACTCATTCCGACACAACATTTTCGGAGAAAATAACAAGAATGAATAACTTAGATTCCGACCCTAACCTTCCTCAAGTAAGAACCCACCACCATTCATCTTCAATCTCCGCCACAACACCAACACCTACCGCCGGAGCACGTCGCAAAATCGGCGTCGCCGTTGACCTATCCGACGAGAGCGCCTACGCCGTCAAATGGGCGGTCCAACAGTACATCCGTCCCGGCGACGCCGTCATCCTCCTCCACGTCAGCCCTACAAATGTCCTCTTCGGCGCTGACTGGGGTTCCATCCACCTCTCTCTCGACGCCGACGATGAAACCGCAATCGCTAACCTACACACTGCTGAGGCCGAAAAGATTGAAGTCGATTTCGATGCGTTCACGGCAACGAAGACCGGCGATCTCGCGAAGCCGTTACGTGAGGCGCAGATTCCGTTTAAGATCCATATTGTGAAAGATCATGATATGAGGGAGCGTCTTTGCCTTGAGGTTGAGAGGCTTGGCCTTAGCGCCGTTATCATGGGAAGCCGCGGCGTTGGCGCCGCCCGTCGTGGCAGCGATGGTAGGCTTGGTAGTGTTAGTGATTATTGCGTTAACCATTGTGTCTGCCCCGTTGTTGTCGTCCGCTATCCGGAGGAGAAGGACTCCACAATCGCCACCACCGTTGCCACCACGGCCGCCGCCGCGCCGAAGGGAAATCAAGAGGAAGAGGAAGAGCATGTGTCTAGTGAACATACAAAAGGTTTGGAATTTGATACTTGCTAGTTTGTTTGTTTAAATTTTGTGGATTGTTTTGTGCAAATGGTTGTTAGTGTTTGAAGTTTTTAAATGTTGCTTTTGATGCGTGTGCTTTCTGCTTGATTTTGTTCAATTAAATATGGTTTGAGGCTGAAGTAGGAAGCTGCTAGTGAAGCTGTGTTCTTTTTGTTATTGGAATCAGGATAGTGAGTAATCACACTAATGAATCTTGGCCATTCATTTTGAAAACGGACAACTCACATTGCATTTTCATCAAATAAACCATGACATTGATTTGAGATTGGACCGGCATAGATTAATTCTTGCATGACGGTCGGATTAATAACTGCATGGAATCCGTTTTTTGTGAGAACGGCGAGTTAGTGACCAGGTCTTCTTGAATTAGGATTGTTGGTTACTATTATTGGAAAGATTTAGTTTTGTTGATTTGGTGATGATAAATTGATAGTTGATACATACCTAGTCTCAGAGTTTTGTCTTTTTCTTTTATTAATAAAAATCATCAAGCAAGTTCTAGATTTAAATGGTTTGTTGTCAACATGATTTAAAATATGAGCATGAGAGTATGGCATTTTATCCTTTGTTGCTGATTTCACTCAGTTTAGAAGACTTTAGTTGTTTGTGATGTTTGTTTGGGGTAACTTGGTCTTTGGCCATTGATTTAATGGATGTTCTGACCTTTTTAGTTCATTGCTTTGAAGTTTGAATTCATGATGAGTTACGTTAGGTATAACTATCAACCATGCATATTGCGGAAACTAGGGAATAATATCATGTTTAGTCTTTGAGATGTTGGTTTTGAAGTTTCTTGTGGGAGCAATCATAATAATCATTTAGTGAAACTTGTCATTTGATTAATAGTAAGTTGTTGCAAACGCAACGAAATTATTCTTGAATTTGATGAACTTATCTGAGTATCTTTACTATACCGAGATCCCAAAAGCATACCCTGATGTCTGCCACTCCAAACTTGGAATTCCACTAAGATTCTTACTATGTTCCAAGTTCCAACATCCTATACCTAGTACTAAGTTGATCTAGATGGAAATAGTTTTGTCTAAAGTCTGGCTTTGATAAGATGTTCCTTATATGACACTGCACATCCCCCGGTTCATGGTAAGCGTAACTGGGCCAATTCTTGTAAGCATGGTGAACCATGTCCGTGAATGGGTCACCATTCTACCGTGGTCCCACTGTAACATCCCTCTGCAATGCTTTGCAGTCTCTGAAAAGGGATATTAAGCATATGTTTGGTTGCAAAGAAGATACAAGAGGCTTTTTTCAGCTAAGCTAAGTTTTCTCTCATTGGAATTCGCGGCCGAGAACCAACTGGCACTCTTCACTCTCTCTATAATTAGTCCACTCTTTACTCTCTATATAATTAGTCCACTTTCTAAAAATTCAACATATTTACCTCATAAATTGTTCATTTGTCAAAAGTTTGTTGAGTTTTTTTGAAAATGGACTAAACACTGAGAATGTGTTTAAGAAGTGTATTGGTAACATTCCTGAAGTTTGAATTATAAGCAGTTGTATGTGTTTACTTTTTCTCATCCCTTTTGATGGTTATTTAGTTACTTAGGCTCGATCTATAATACAATCCTGATCAACTATAGGTTTGTTGTTGTGAGGTTGTCCATTTTGATTCTGAAATTAAAGTACAATTGGAGTGGATTCTAAAGTAAAATTCCGGAGAAGAAATAGGAGTTTTCTCAATTTCAGCCTTGAATCCAAGAAAACAATGTGATTGTTGTCGATTAAAGTCTTGTTTTGTTTCCCTTTTTTTCCATCATTGCATGGCTTCTCAATGAATATAAGTACTGATTGTGATGATGGCTCAATTATGGTCCCATAGATTGTTTCATATTACAATAAAAGTCAACTTTGGATGACAGATGAAAACTAGAAATTGATATATTATGATTTTAAATTTTATAACTCACTGCTTAGATGACTCTTTATTCATGAATTAGTTCATGCCCTAAATCATATGTTTATACCTAAAATTTTCTATGTTGTTGCTTTTTCCTTTATTAATTTATTTTGTTTGTACATATAGACTGGTTGTGAAAGTGAAACACTTCCTAATTGTTGGTTTGTTTTGCGCAGAGGATTAGCTGGAGCCAAGACATCCTGGATTTTGTCTCGAGGTGTGCACTTAAGCTAGTTTTTCTTTTATAGTTCCTAGTTCCTAGCTCCTGCAATGCTCTTTTAGTATTTATTAATGTTAAAATAAGAAAGTTTTGTATCATCTTCTGCTCTATATCTAGTGGTTGAAATTTTTATCAGTGATACATTTGTACATAGTTCTATTTCAAATATGCTATACAGCATGAAGAATTCTACACACGAAACACACTTGTATCATGTTGATTAGTTCAACTTTATTTTTCTCAACTCCTTGTAGTGTTGTAGAGCACAATTGATTGGTTGATACATTGATACGTATTTCGTGCGAGCTAAATTTGCTCAACATAGCAGTTACCTTACTACTTAAACAAGGATAATGCTCTATAGTACGAAAAAGTTATTTACGAATGAAAATAAAAACTTTTTATTGACCCTAGTCCTACTACGTGATTTCCGTCAAGTAGCAAGATT
Source organism: Astragalus glycyphyllos (assembly GCA_963573325.1). Classification (NCBI taxonomy): domain Eukaryota; kingdom Viridiplantae; phylum Streptophyta; class Magnoliopsida; order Fabales; family Fabaceae; genus Astragalus; species Astragalus glycyphyllos. Next base: position 31,322,157 of record OY754311.1, on the reverse strand, counting down.
ACAATCTCGTTTTTCTTTGATAGATTGACATTTTGTATTTAAAATCCATCTTACTAAATAGCGGTGCTCATGGGAGGTTGTTATTGGATGATAGGATAGGTACTACAAGACTCCTGAAAATTTCCTCTTTTAGGTTTGGTTAGTAATTAGTTAGGGGCGAGATTAGTAGGTGTTATAGTCCTTTTATTTCTGCAAGTACTTGTTTAAGATGCAAGAACAGTAAACTAAACGCCTCTACAGCCTGCATGTTTGAGCCTTTCTATCATATTTCTTTATAGGTCTCACGTCTCTTGAATATTGACTCCTTCCCTCATTCCCTTCCATTTTTTATTCTTTGCGTTTGATCCATTGCAGAATGTATCTGATCTAAATATAATTCATGAAATGGTTTTAGAGTGCTCTCTTTTCCTGCCAACTTGACTACTCTCTTTTACTGCCGCCACCTTGTACTTAGAGCGTCGCCTGCATATGAACTTTGGAATGATTAAGGATGATTTTGTGGCTTGATGTATATGTTTGTTCGTGGGGGCTGCAGAAAGATTGTTCTGTCTTTCTTTTCTTTGGTGTAGATGTACAAATTTGCATTTGGATTGTTGTTTTGGGGTTTTTGTCCCATATGGTGGGAGATCACATTATCATAACGAGCCCCCGTATTTAGGTAGATGTTATTGCACCATCCACCACGTGTTTAAAGCAATGTTCTCAATGAGGGCACTTGTTTGAGGTTTAATGGTTCAATTGGTGAATACAGTAGACATGTATCCCAAAATTTGCACAAAACAAACAATAAACAAAATCACACTTGAGATAGTACAAACACAATATTGCAACAAATAACAGAAGTAACACTAGAAATCACACAAAATCAATAATAAAAAGAGCAACCATAGACGACGAGTGCTAACCTTGTTGACTTTAAGGAAAGACATGAATGAAGAAATGAAGAGAGACCACTACCATGTTTAATTCACAACGACAACCATAGTTTTGAGCTTCAATAATGGCAATTCTCAATTAGGGTTTTTGTGGAGAAGATAACAATCAAAGTGGTTAAGTCATTTTGGGGTTATGTTTTGGTCATTTGTTCATTTTCATATTCAGGTAACATTTTAGGTCATTTTCAATTTCATTCTATCTGACATGACATGACATGACATGACATGATAATGACAAGAGTGTAAAAAAAATAAAAGTACATATCATCAAAGTAATCGAACAAATTAAACATATTATAAACAGAAGTAATTTGATGGAGGCATTACAAAAGAACTAACACGTGTCCTTATTTGTAATTGTCATGATCACTGGTGAAGATCTATAAAGTTTAAGTAGTGTAGGCAATATTTCCGCAATCGGTAAAACAAAGAAAGATACACATCCCTACACACCTATAGCACATCTGGAAGCACCAGGAAAAATCAGTTTTGTGGAACAACTCTATCGCCACCACGAATTGGTTGATTTCTAGATTGAAAATCAACGTGATTCATAAAAATTTTGTTAGATATTGGATGGATTAGATATAATTTATTAATAGTATAACACTTTTTTTTTGATTAATCAATGTAATTAATCGAACATTATTCCATATACTTTTAGACTAAAGAATTATTCCATATACTCCCTCAATCCTTATTTATATGCAAAAAAAGCCATAATTTGGTGGCCTCAAAATATAAAAAGTCACCAAATTCAACTCTAATTCAATATCACCGTTCAAAAAATACCCCTTATATTTTTTGGAAGATCATTAATAAGCAAAAAAGTACTAAATTCAATTTGTTTTTTGATACAATTGAAAAGATAAAAAAAGGAACTACTCTCTTTTTTGGTTACCATGTTATTAGTGCACAGTTTCCACCAGCTTTATTTGTGTATACCTGGCTTTTCCGGTCGTATGGTTCTCCTCTTCCAACAAAATTTTTGCCAAACCCAAGATTCGAATCCGAGACCTTGGAATGGGACCCAACGTTAATGCTTACTCCCTCCGTCTCATATTAAGTGTCGTTTAATGTTATGCGCGGGTATTAAGAAAATGATTGGATATGCTAAATTTTATGGTAAAAAAATGTGGTAGGTGTAACATCCCAAAATAAGTATTTTGAGTATCTAATTGATTGAGTAATTTCATTATCTAATATTTCTTGTTGATTTGTTAATTGGTTGAATTTGGTGATAAATGTGTAATTAATGTGAATTGTGTGTTGGGGAAAAATGAAATAAAATGAAAGATTGGGTTATTAGTAAATTAAGGGTTAGTTTGGGGTCCCACTTACCAAACACTCCCTCATTTTCCTTCCAACCCTCGGCTGACCAAGAGACATAAAAACACATTAAAATTTTGAGAAGCACAAGAAAGAACAAAAACAGAAAATTAGAGAGAGAGAAGAAAAGAAAAGGGAAGCTCAAGAGAAAGGGAAGATACGAAGGTGAGAAGAGAGGAGATGGAGAGAACCTTTCAATGCATGTAACTCATTTCTCTTCCATTCAAATCCCCTTTCCATCCTCTTCAAAACCATACCAACCCTGTTATTCCTTCCTTCCATTCAAATGCCATTGTAGAGAAATGGAGCTAAGTTGACCTCTTTCAATTGTTTTTCCATTCGTGGAGATTTGATAGCTCAAATAGGACCATAACTACTGTTGGAGAGGACTGCACTTTTGGATTGGGTTTCTGTTTGGAGCTCTTAGGTAGTTTGGTTTCGGGTTTGAGGAGTGTTGGAGGTTTTAGGAGCTCGATTCGTGAGTTACGATTTTCGGTTCGTCAAAGTCTCGAGTAGTTCGTCAACCGGGTGAGTGTTCTCACCATGTTATATATTTTAAAATGTAGTGTGTGTATTCTGAATTTACAGCATGAATTGAATTGGTTGCTGAATTTTGGTGATTGGTGGTGTTAAGTGTGCATAATGTTGTGCTGAAACTCTGTTTGGGACTGTTTGACATAGCTTAAGTGTTTATGATATCCTGAACTTTCTGTGTGTCCAAAAATTTTAAGGTTTGCTTTCCTGGAAAATACACACAATTTGCTACAATTTAGGCACTGAGTTTAATAAATTTGGATAAGTATAACAGGAGAACTTGTAGTCACAAGTCAGATAAAAAATCTAGGACTATACTGGGTGTAGGTTCGGTTATACAGTAACTGGGAACAATCTAGAAGTCCTAAAATTATATGGTTCCCCTTTTTAAACACTACACTTGATGCTTGTCAAATTGGTACTAGTTTGGTTGCATTTGGAGTTGTATAACTCGAGTTATAGGTGACACAAGTTAGGTTAAAATTCTGGAAACAATCTTGGTATGGGTTTAGTATTTCGGGCATGGTATTTTCATTTGGACTCATATTTGAATGATTCTTGTTTTATTGAAAACTAGACTCAATTGGCCACGATTTAGACTCAAGTTCCATGTAGTTTGAATGAGTATTGATCATTTTAGGAGAGTTTCAAGTTAGGTCACAATAGCTGTTCCCTTTTCTGAACATAGTATCTTGTTTGATGAAACTGTACTTATTGGCTCACCATTTTTCAAATCAAAAGTCATATTCAGAAAATAGACATCATTAGCTTTCTGTAGAGGGGTCATTTGTTGAATTTCATTGTCGTTTGGTCGGTCAAATAATTTTCCGAAGTTTATACATACCTGCTGAAAACTTATTGCACCTAGACTGTCTATTGAAATATCATGAATTTGAATTATGTTTATGTATGGTGGATGATAACTTGTCACTTGAGTTCGTTAATTGAATTATGTGTTGATCGGAATGTAGTATAAACGAGTGGGAACCCTTAAATGGTTTTAAATGGAATTCCTGAACATGTATAATATTGTTCAGTGATTAATAGTGTATTAACGGGGTGACGACTCCGAGTTATTTAGCATACTTGGTGGAGGGAAGTCATGAGCCTGGAAGCCAAGGCCCCCGCATTATCCCTCATTGGTATGTTGGATTGGGGTTTCCGTGATCTCGTGAGATTTCGTTTCACGGATTGTGCTAAGCCAAAGAAAATGATAAAATGATTTATTGATATAACCGAATTAGAGTTTCTCAGATTAATGGGAGCTCCCGCATTATTCGGAATGGAACGATAATGAATCTTAAAAGGAACGAATGAGAGGAACCGTAAGGGGTCTCGGAGTCACTCATTGAGATTTGTAATCCCACTGTTTATTATTGATTGTTTTTCAGATCCACAGGTAAAGTCTAAAGATTGTTCCAGAACCCTAGCTGCTTGGGGCTATCATGTTAAGGAAGTTCACAGGTCATGATGAGTACTCGTTATTAGATATCGGGTTATGACCGAGTTTAAGTTTAGGATTAATGCACTTGGATTAGCGAGTTTTTGTAATGACTGAAATTATATGAATATTTGTGGATTTGTTTATGTATCAAAATATAAAGTTTTAAAGCAAATTGATAATTTCAGTTGTTCATAATTGATTCATCAGTTATGAAATTTTGAATTCGTAGAAGTGCATCTCTGAATGGCTAAAGGTAATATCTCGAACTTGTTTTTGTCGACTACAAATTTGGGATGTTACAGTAGGACTAAAACACTCTTACACTTTTCTTAGTTGGTACAAAGACACAGTTATTTATATTCTAAAGTAAGGGTATTGTTGGAAAGTAATAATAAAGGTTGTATTAGGATTCTAAAGTGACAGATAATTTGAGACAAAGAAAAAAGACAAACATGACACTTAATATGAGACAGAGGGAATACCAAACATTTTTATTCATCATTTGATAATCAAACACGCTAGTCAAATCCTCCGCCAGAAGACAAGACTTGCTAAATAAAGCCTATATTATAAAGCACCTTGCAAGTTGAAAAAAAAAAACCAGAGTCCCCGATTGCGTGCCAAGATATTTGATTGCACGCGGTGGGTCCTAGGAGAACAAAAACACACCGTAAGTGGAAGGAGAAAAGTAAAATAATTGAAAAATTGAACTAATAATCTATTGACATATTCAAATAACCCATAATCCAACCATTCTTCACGTACAAATCCTTTCAACTGAGATTTCGACACATCTTGAGCTCTCTCATCAGGAGTTACACTTACACTGGTATGAAATCTTAAAGCTTCTCTCAGCTTCCTTTATGGATCTTAACTCTGAAAAAACAATGCTTATTTGGACTTTACTATTATTGTTGTTCTACATAACACCTTGTTATTCTCTACATTTTATTGGTGCAAATCAAACGGTATCAGATGGTAACTATCTTGTCTCAGCTAGTGGAACATTTGGACTAGGATTTTTCAGTCCTGGGAAATTGGAAACTAGATATTTAGGCATATGGTACAAAAATATATCTCCTTTAACAGTTGTATGGGTAGCTAACAGGGAAACGCCACCTTATGACAAAAGGGGTGTTTTAAAACTCAATGAACAAGGAATTCTTCTCCTCTTCAATAGCTCAAACAACATTGTTTGGTTTTCCAACTCCAGTAATTCAAGAACAACAGATAACCCCTTTGCAACTGCACAGCTCTTGGATACAGGAAACCTTGTAGTGAGACTAAGAAATGACACTAATGAAGAGGATTCTGTGTGGCAAAGTTTTGATTATCCATCTGATACATTGTTACCAGGAATGAAACTAGGGTGGGATTTAGTGAAGGGTTTGAATAGATTTATATCATCTTGGAAAAGTGTAGATGATCCTAGTCGTGGAGAGCAGGTTCAATTGAAAGGTAATATTGTAAAGTATAGAGCAGGTTCATGGAATGGACTACATTTTACTGGTTTTCCTGTTCAGAAGATAAATTCAATATATAAATCTGAATTTGTTTTCAATCAGAAAGAGGTTTATTATATGTATGAACTTATGGATGAATCTAGTTTCTCTAGAATTATTTTGAATCCTTCGGGAATTGGTCAGCGTTTCGTTTGGCGTGGTCAAAGTCACGGATGGGAGATTATATCAGCTAATTTGGTAGATCAGTGTGATAATTATGCTTTATGTGGTGTAAACTCTATTTGCAATTTTTCTAGTTCTCATGTTTGTGCATGCTTGAAAGGATTTGTGCCTAGAAATGTACAAGAATGGAAAATGTCTTATTGGTCTAATGGGTGTGTCCGAGGGTCTGAATTGGATTGTGATGATACTAAGGATGGCTTCAAGAAATATGCAGGCATGAAATTACCAGACACTACTTTCTCTCAGTTTAATAAGACTATGAGCCTTGGGGAATGCAGGAAAACATGTCTGAAAAACTGTTCTTGTACAGCGTATGCAGATTTGGATATTCGCAATGGAGGAAGTGGATGCTTACTTTGGTTTCATGATCTGATTGATATGAAGCAGATTCATGGTGGACAAGATCTTTATGTACGAGTGTCTGCCTCAGACTTAGGTACCTTTGCTGCTATTAGTATCTTTTTTTCTTTCTTCATATATCTACAGTATCAAAATCAACAATAGTTTAAACAAGGATATGGTGGTTAGTATTTTGGTCTGAATCTGTGACATGGACATTGTTCTGTACCGTACTTCTGACCTTGGAGGTCGGTCCGAGGTAGTTGATAGATGTGGTCCTTGATGACGAACGTTCCGGTCGAGGTTGAGGTGTTGGTCCTGTAATGACACTCCGACGATCAAGTCAGTGAGGTAGTCAGACAGAGTATTTTTATGAGTTAAATCACTTGCCTTTAATGAGCATTGAATGTGGTATTTATAGGTTTTGAACGGTGTTGACCTAATGATTAGGGACCGTTGGATGTGTTGGCTGCATCTGAAGCGTTGAATTATGGGCTCACCTAAGAGGATGGGCCAGTGATAAAATGGGCCTCTGGGGACTGCAAATAGTAACAGACCAATTACCAGAACAGACATAATGTTGTGATTGTCAATTCTTTGATGTTGAATATCCATAGTTTTCCATTTTACTCTTAAGCAGTTTATAACTATAGTTGGCTTCAGTTCTTAAAGGTGTCAATTTTAGACCAACTCAAGGTCCCGGCCCGATGGCCCAGTATTCTTGCTTGGGCTGGACTCAAAAAATGGAAACCAGTAAGAACCGGAACATTTTGGCCCAGTATTCTTGCCTGGCCAGGGCCTACTTTTTAATGCTTTTTTGAACATTTTTGTGCTTTTCTTTGTTAAAAATTGGACTGGGTCGAGTCGGCCTGCTGGCCCAAAGCTAGGCTACAAAAAATACTTTTTGTATTGTTCTTTAACATGGTTTGCTTATAAGTGATTACTAATGATACTCTTTGTCTGTCAGGTAATTTTGAGGTTGACAGCAATAGGAATATAAACAAGAGAGAACTAGTAGGTATAACAGTTGGTTCGTTCATATTAAACATGGGGATGATGTTGATAATTTTTGCATTATGTGTATGGAAAAGGAAAACTCAAAAGCCAGGTGAGCACATTTTCTAAGATATAGTAATAGGTAGGCCTATGCAAAGTAAATATTTGTTACATCACAGTAGTTCTGGGATTGTCATTTATTTTCTAACATTCCAGGGATGACAAATATAATTAGCAAGAATAACTACTACAATAAGCTAAAGAAGGAAGACTTGGATCTAATGACATTTGATTGGTCAATCATAGCAAAAGCCACTGATAATTTTTCTAGCACCAACAAACTGGGAGAAGGTGGTTTTGGATCAGTATATAAGGTAACAAACTTTATTCAAGCAAGGGGACTGATTTTATTTTTTATATCTTAGTATTTCAGATGATGGTTTGCAGGGTGTTTTGACAGATGGACAAGAGATAGCAGTGAAAAGGCTTTCTAACAATTCTTGTCAAGGTTTCGAGGAGTTAAAAAATGAAGCTCTGTTGATTGCGAAACTTCAGCACCGTAATCTTGTGAAGCTTCTAGGTTACTGCATTCAAGGAGAAGAGAAAATTTTAGTCTATGGATACATGCTGAACAAAAGCTTGGATTACTTTATTTTTGGTATGAGCCTTTACACTTTCTTCTTCCTATCTCTTGTTTATGGAAATTTGAGATTGCTAATGGTATTCTAAATTTGTCTGTCAATTTGACCAGATGAAACTCGAAGAAAGATTCTGGATTGGCATAGACGATTCAATATCATCGTTGGCATTGCTCGAGGACTTCTTTATCTTCATCAAGATTCAAGACTCAGGATTATTCATAGAGATTTAAAAGCCAGCAATATTCTACTAGATGCAGAGTTGAATCCAAAAATATCCGACTTTGGCCTGGCTCGCACATTTTACGGAGATCACTTCGTGGCCCAAACAAATAGAATTGCAGGGACATAGTAAGCTTCTACCTGATTTATGGTTTCTTGAGATTATATTTGACAAATGTAATATGTCTTATTTTGAGATTGATACTTACAGTGGTTACATGCCTCCTGAGTATGCCGTGCATGGACATTTCTCCATGAAATCTGATGTCTTCAGTTTTGGTGTAATAGTACTAGAGATAGTTAGTGGGAGGAGATCTTGTGGATTTTCAGATGAAGAACACTCCTTTAGTCTTCCGGGACACGTAAGCATATTATATATGTAGCTAGAGCCAACCTAGCCCGTCGAGGAAAAACCTAAAAGCGAGCAGGGTTAGGCCAGCCCAGTTGTCTACTGGGATGCGTTTTTTGTAGCCCAAGCTAGCCCAAAAACTGGATCAGCAGGCTGGCCAGATCCTGTCCAACTTTTAACACCGGACCATCGGACCAGCTTGATGGGCTGGGCCAAATTTGACACCTCTATATGTAGCTAATTTTATAAATTCAAGTTTCTCTTCTTTACTAATTTGATTCCTCATTGTTTTAGGCATGGACACTATGGATTGAGAGTAGGCCTTTGCAATTATTGGATGAAGTGTTGGGAGATATGTGTTCTTCATCTGAAGTCATACGGTGTATACAAGTTGGCTTGTTATGTGTGCAACACAGACCAGAAGATAGACCAGATATGTCATCGGTGGTTCTGATGCTGAATGGTGAGAAATCATTGCCTAAGCCAAAAGTTTCTGCTTTTTACAATGAACAGTATGCACCTGAAGAAGATTTCTTGTATGGAATGCGCAAACTGTTCTCATATAATGGTGTTTCCCACACAGTTTTAGAGGCAAGATAGGTTATAGAAACTTGAACAAATCCAGTATGGGATTAAATAGATTATTCAAACATGCAGAGATAATGTGTTGTTTATTTGTTTGTTTGTTATGTCATGTAACTATTTAACTGATATACTATTAAATACTCTTCTGATCCACGTTGGTTAGAACTGGACGCGCGACAAAATAGAAGCTCAAAGTTGTAGCTTCCACGACCACGTGAAAATCTTGGCTTTCCAAACACACTATAACTTGTTTCGGAATGTTTGATGCTTGGAAGCTAGGAACGCCTAGGGGTGTTCAGTGGTTCGGGCAAATCCAAACTAATTCACAATCCAATCCAAACCGATATGTTTGGTTCGGATATATTTCGTGCTCGGGTCAAAATCTAACAAATCCAAACCAACCTGTAGTTGTTTGGATCGGGCAACGGATTTTAGAAATCAAATCCGCGAACCCGAATCAACCCATATTAGGTCATAATAATTTTGTAATTTTAGATGTACATGAATGAGAACACTATTAGTGGATTTGACTTTGATTTTATGCGATTTTCAATTTTTTTAGCTATTTAAATTGTTGGAATATCATAAAAAATTGTTGTTTTTTATATTTTAGAAAATTAATATTTTAGTGAATGACCTGTGAGCCCAACCCAAACCAAACCGTCCAATATCGGTTCAGTTTGGTTTGATTTTGGAGGAAAGAATGTAAAATCCGAACCAACCCAAACCAAATAATTATAATTGGTTCGGGCAATGGATTTGGTCAACCCAACCCAAACCGTCCAATATTAGTTCGGTTTGGTTCGGATTTTGGAGGAAAGAATGTAAAATCCGAACCAACCCAAACCAAATAATTATAATTGGTTCGGGCAACAGATTTAGTCAAATTCGATCCAAACTGACCCTTGAACACCCCTTATCTCTATCACCTACTTTTTCGCTTGAGTTGCATAGTCCTTGTTGAAATTTGGTTACCCTAATAAATCACTGCAATGCTCTACAGTGCTATTCTACCTTTTATAGAGTTATTCGATAAACCAAAGCTATTCCAACCGAGCATAGCTCCCTTCCCAATTATGTCTGAGTTATTCATGGGTTTTGTTAACTTCTGCAAATATTTTCTTATGATCTTATGTAACATGCACATGTACTCTTTGATTAGTACTTTGTATATACACTTAGACTTAGTTACACAAAGTGACCTACTTGGTTTTTACCTTCATTACTTTATACATCCTTTTTATGGTATCGAGGTGCCCGAATCACCGATTTGGTAGGCCTAGGACCAAGGAAAGACAACCCGAGGAACTCAAGGGACACTAATCTATCACCATAGGGGACATCCGTTTAGCATGCACCACCGTACATAGATTGTACAAGTTAGGACGCATCCGACTAAAAGACAAATGAGGGGGTACTTGGCAAGCAGCTATTGGCTCGTACCGAGAGTAGTGGGTATTCCACGACCCTTGTTGGGGGAGAAGGGACACTACTACCATGCAAAGGTGAGCACCATGGGGCCTCTAGACTAATTATAAATAGTGCATGTTGCTATTGTATGAGGGTTCTTTTTCCACACTCTTAGGAGGACACCCTTCACAAGGTTTTCAACTTAAGGGCTGTATCACCCATACTTTGTACAGAGAACACTTATCTATCTATGGTATTAAAGTAATGTGCTTAGTCACATTGGATCTTCAGCTTATTTATCTTTTACTGACTCTCTCAAGTTACAAGAGATCCTTATCCACATAGCTTCTCATTTCTCCTTCAAAACCATGAACCAAACTTTTCTGTATGAATGTCGCAGCAATTCGAGGTGATTGGCTTCATGGGCTTCAATTGTGTGTCTCTTCCAGAGTTCAACAGTAAGACAAGTTGCTGAGTAGCTCTGCTCTGCTATGAAAGTGCAATTTGAACCAGCAGTTTTATGATTTTATCTTTATGATATTGAGTAATGTAATTGACCAACCTTGGATCTACTTCAACATCTTGTGCTTACTCTTTATTTACTGATCTAATGATCTTTCCCAACATTCTTAATTAGCATAAACTTAAGGTTTAAATATATGTTCAACCCCTGCAAATATGACCATAAATCCATTTAAGCCCCTTGTAAAAAAAAACTTTAAAATGACCCTTGTAAATATTAATAGTTATCAGGTATGAAGGTCATATTAGAAAGCTAAACACTTCAAAATTAGTATGCTTTTTGTTTGGGTAAATCGCTTACTTGCTTAGGCAACTTATGAAAACTGTTTAGTTTATGGACATGTCGTAAGTTAAAAAACTGCACGTAAGTACTTGTGTGATTAGATAAGATCAAATTAGTTCTTTCAATTACTCCCTGAATTAAATACCAATGCGAAAGTAAGTATTGAAATAGAGTATTTGTAGCTTTCTGTATTGGTAATTGGTAATGATACTGCTTTATTGTATTGCTTGTGTATGTTTCATTCACATTACTAGTACAAACTTTAAAATACTAAACTATTTTGTGTTTAATAATGAAGCCTCTAAACACTCTATTTAAGACTTTCAATGGATTGAAGTTGAACACATACTACACAGTTACACAGTTACAGAAGAACTATAAATATCTAACAGAAGAAGGAAGAAAGAAGAAATGAATTTTTGTACTAGATATTTGTTCCTTCTCTAGTTTTGTGCTTCTAGAAAAACAGGAGAACTGACATTTTTGTGAGGCATAAGCAGGCCTTGTTGTGATCAATTAGGAATGTTCAAATCAATATATATATATATATATATATATATATATATATATATATATATATAGTACAAGTCTAGAAAATTCCATATAGGCTATCTTGCTTGTAACAATGTCATAGAACCTTCATTGGTCGAATGCATCTTACTAGCTCCCGATGAAGAGCCAACTTGGCGTGGATAAAATGCAGGTTCCTTTGGCCTTGGCAATGGTTTGTCACCATTTAGCATTAGAACTACAGCTGACATGTCTGGCCTATCATCTGCTCTCTCTTGTACACATAAAAGTCCAATGTGAATACATCTCAATATTTCAGGCTCCGCTAGAGGAACTGAACCACATAGAGATTCATCTATCAGCTGCAGTGGTGTTTTTTCGCACCACATTTTCCATGCCTAGAGGACATGAAAATTTAAACTGTGAGTTTTGAATACATATTGCAATATATTATATATCAATACTAAACTAGTGAAGTAGTGCCTTAAACTCACATATCCCATAAGGTCAAGATCATGATAGCCAACATAATTCATGTTCTTCTTTCCACTAATTATCTCTAGTACAATAACACCAAAACTAAAGACATCAGATTTCACTGAGAAAAATCCACGGGATGCGAACTCAGGAGAAATGTAACCACTGCAATTCAGAAAAAAAATAGAAGAATAAAAATGTTCTAGAGCTCAGAAAATGTGGGGGAGGGGGGTGAAATTTTCTTCTTTATAAAGTAATTATTATGTAACAAAATTAAGTTATTTAAACATGCTTACTATGTTCCCACTATTCTTCTTGTTTCCACTTCAACTTCATCTCCCCTAGCAAGACCAAAGTCTGATATTTTTGGAACAATATTTTCGTCTAGAAGAATGTTGCTAGTCTTGAGATCTCTGTGGATAATCCTTAATCTAGAATCTTCATGAAGATAGAGAAGTCCTCGAGCAATCCCGCAAATAATTTGGAAGCGTTGAGACCAATGCAGTAAAGTTTTTCTAGTTTCATCTGACAAAAGTTTCAGCGTAGTTAGAAGATGACTTGGTGATCATGGTACATAAAATCAATACAAGTGATAAAGGATGAAATTTCAAACCAAAAATGAAGTAGTCCAAGCTTCTGTTGACCATGAACTCATATACCAAGATTCTCTCATCATCTTGAATGCAACACCCAAATAGTTTCACAAGATTTCGGTGCTGAAGTTTGGCAATTAGCTGAACTTCATTTATGAATTCCTTTGGTCCTTGTCCTGAAGTATTACAAAGCCGCTTTACAGCTACATCTTCCCCATTTGTCAATATACCCTGACAGTCATTATTTCAAAAGTTATGTTAGAGAAGATAAATCCGATTGTGGGTTAACTTAAATGAGATTGCTTTTGAAAATGTTGAGGTGCTGAAGTTGTTTTGTAACTAGTGAGATAAGTTATTACTTAGAATACTCACTGTTACATAAATTTATTCTAACTTTTTCTTTTCTATAGGTAATTTGTGGAAAGATTATTCAAATGTAGCTCTATCTCACCTTGTAAACAGGTCCAAATCCACCCTGCCCCAATTTGTTATCAATGGAGAAGTTATTGGTTGCATCAGCTATGGTTGATAAATCAAATATTGGTATGTCAATATCTTCATTCTCTTTGTTGTTTGTGTCATTCTTCAAGCTACATATTTGGTTCTTCCCTGAAAGGAAGGTAGAATAACTATGAAGAAATGAAGTTACCATAATTTAGAAAAATAACTTGTCTTTGCAAATTTTATCATAACAGGAAAAACTAATGGAAAATTGTTTGTACCACACTATCAACAAGATAAATCAGATCAAAGAACTAAAACGTTACCTGGCTTCTCGAGTTTCTTCCTCCGAACCCGAAATATGGCCACTCCCACTGCTATCATGACCAAGATGAACATACTACAGCCTACTACAATTCCTGCAAGCTTCTTCTTGTTCATGCCCTTGTTATGGCCTGAGGTTAAAAACACTGTTAGTCACACACTAAATTTTGTGCAGTTCAGTTATCTCAAAGAAAAGGCATCTAAATTCTACTAGTACTGGACAGTGTCCTCTAATATTCATCCTATTATTTCATCTTCTGTTTTGTACCTACAATAAGGATGAAATTTATAAGATGCATCCTAAAAGGTAAAAACTGTTTCCATTGAACATTATGTGCAGCTTAGTAAGTCCTAGAATATACTTTTGTATTTAAATGGAAAAGAAAAACTCAGAAAGAGAAATCGAAATAAAGTATTAGCATAGTACCTAGTTCTGAAGCTGCAACTCTAATGTATAAATCTTGTCCTCCAGAGGTTAGTTTTCTGATGTCCAAAATATTATTAAACCAAAGCAAGCAGCCACTTCCACCATCTCTGATATCTAAACTTGCATATGCTGTGCAAGAGCAGTTCCTTAAACATAATTTCTTACATTCCTCAAGATTCATGCTCTTATTAAACCGCGAGGTTGATGTATCCGGCAATTTCATTCCTGTATACTTCAGAAATCCATCACTGCTGCCACAATCTAAATCAACTTTCCGAACACATCCATCAGACCACTTTTGTGAATTCCAATTTTCTTCAGATTTTGGAATGAAACCCTGAAGACATTCACATGTTGGAGAGTTACCAACATCACAGTTAGAATTTGCACCACACATGTTATAATTATCACATGTGTCTGAAGGGCCGAGAAAGAAAATCTGCCAACTCTTTGTTTGATCCGACAGCATGTAACGCGTTACATGGCCTGCTGAAGCAAGCAAGTATCTTGAAACAATAGACTGGTCCAAGACTTGATATCCATAAGAAACTTCATTCTCAGTTATCTCAAAAGAGTAGTTGAAAAGTTTGTACAGTGTTTCAGAAGGAATTCCAGATAATATATTTCCATTCCATGAACCTACTCTGAACATTACTTCGTTTCCTGTTGTAATCACTACTTGAGGAAAACCATGAATATCTATATGGTATGAATAGGCCCCACTAGAAGGATCTTGTGTGTCTTTCCAAGCTACCAGAGATGTATAATTACCATTTACTAAGTCAGTTCTAATTTTCATCCCTGGAAGCAAGGTGTCCACAGGAAGATCAAAACTTTGCCATAGAACATTCTTTGGGTCACTTTCTTCCTTCACAACAAGATTTCCAGTATCCAAGAGTTGCACAACTGGCTTTATTGCTTTTTTTGATGCATTAGAGGACCATAATGTATCACCTGTGGCATCATTAATAACAAGAGTTCCTCTATCAGTGACATTTAAAACTCTTGAAGACTTTCCAAAAGGAGAATCTCTGTTAGCTATCCACACAACAGTTCTTGGAGAAATATCTTTGTACCATACACCAAAATATTGTCTATTTGTGTCTCCAAAGTTGAAAAAACCTGCTTCAAAAGTCCCATCTTCTGAAACAAGAGTCTCATTATCTTTGACAGATTGACCTGGAGAAATGGTCTTCAGTGTGTTGAAATTTGGTATGAAGTGGAATAGAAGAAAACACAAAACTAGCACCTTTAGGCTTTCCATTCATTGTCCCTTGGTTTAGATATTTATTGGTCTCAAATCCACTACAAGTTCTTCAACTTTTTTTGGCTGTGGCCTTGTCTGATTATCAGAGTATATGTATCTAGAATAGAATGGAATAGCTAGTGGTGCATGAAGCCAATTAATTTTTGTCAGTATCATGCAACAACAATAACTTCAAGGTCAAGTCATAAATAGTAACCAGGTTTTGTTGGTACGGATGAAGACTAACTCTTTGATGTGTGATTGTTTTGTTTGAGTCAATTCAAAGATGTTTTTTCAACGTTTTAATTAGTTTAATATTACAAAGACTATTCAATTGAAGATATATATTACGGACATGATTTAATAACCTATCATACAGCCGTGTACAGAGCTAGATTCTGTTTGGTAAAAATCAGTGGCAAAATAGATAACTGTGCTGATAACATATAAGCTAGTTTATAGCGAATGAGCTGATAGCGGATAAACTAGCGGATTAAATTTAAATTGTTTGGTAAAATTAGTGGTTGAACTAGTTTATAAATTTTTTACGTAAATAGACATTTGTAATTAATGCTTAAAAATGAGAGAGAAACTCATTTAATAATCATGAATTTAATTAATGTAATGGGAGTAAAATTGAGAGAAAAAATGAAACGCTATAAGCTATAAGCCCAAACACTACTTCAAGTAGCGTTTCAAAAAATGTTATACGCTAGTAAAAAAAACGCTAAAAGCTAGTCGTGTCAAACATTTACGAGTTAATCTGCTATAAACTATTTGTTATAAGCTAGTTGACCGGTCTTGCCAAACAGAGCCTTAGTCCCAAGATGGTATTTTAATTAATAATCAAAATCAACATTTTCTTGGCCAGAATAATAGAATCAATTATTGAAAGCTTGTTGATTGGACGATTTCATAGGCCAAATATAAAAAAATTGTAAGCTCTAAGAGGAATAATAGTTAGCAGGTTATAATAGTGTGATCAATAGAAAATGTTGTTTACCATATCAGCTAAAGGATTGTCGTTATTTCATAAGAGTAGTTTGGAACTAAAAATAGATTTTTGCAGGTCAACAAGCTAAAGGAAAAGGACTTTAAGTTATTTAATAGATTCGTTTTGGAAATCTTTTGCTGAATAAAAAAAAAATACTATTAAAAATATTCGTTGATGACTTTCATTTCAAAAATAATATTTGAAGGTTTCAAAACGTTATCCTGCAATATTGATAACAGTGACAGCTCTAGTTCTAATAGAGTATTTTTCAATTGTTTCATTGAATATTCTTCAAGTTCCAATAGTTAAAAAATTAGCCAACAATTGCATTGAACATTTTTCAAGTACACTTGTTCCAGTCAAATCTCGAATTCGAAATTGGCTATGTGGACACATTGGCAGGTAAATCGAAAATTCGAGATGCGGCCAAGATTTGAAACAAGGAGCGGTTTCTGAAATAATTGCAAAGCAGATTCGAGTTTGCATCCAAAACGTGTGGAAGTTGGAAACAATTTCTGATGGATTTTTGAAGGACTTTTAGAAGCGAAGTTAGGTGTACAAAATCCAAAGGGCCAGAGTTTACGTGGCAGGGTGTGATTGACGATCATTGCATAGTTAATAGTTAGGTTATTTTCGAATTGGACATAGAAAAATATATGTTTGGATCGTTTTCTTTGTATTCAAATTTCTATATATTGTTGTTTGTAATTTCACCATGCAAATAGGTTGTTACTACTTGTAATTTCTATATATTGTTGTTTGTAAGCAGTTCTGGGGCGACATTCATATTATTCAGTAACCCATACATGTCTAACATAGGATTTCTAGCAAATTGTGGTGAAAAATACATGTTTGGATCATTTTCTTTGTATTCAAATTCTACTTTTATTGAATGTTTTTTACTTTGACAATCGAGCGCTTCACTCTTGTCTTGTCTCTTACTTTACTTTGCATTTTATCTTATCTTCCCAACATTGATACTTAAAGAATTTATGATGTTCATTCCTTCTTAGGCTTGACTCCCATGATTTGTTTAAGTCTTTGTTGTTAACTGAAACTTTCGAATTCTGTTTATGTTATTGATCTTGACTCTACTCATTGATTCGATAGATACTATAATTGACTTCACTTGTGAAAACCCCCGTTTTACTCTTTGAGAACATGTTTAATCAAATTTGCATTTAAACCTGTCAATTGGTGAATCCAAAATTTAATTCGAGTCCTCTTTATTTTATCTCTTTCGAATTGATTTGTTTGACAATAGAAAAATACCGAAAACAACACCAAATTCTTTTTTTTTGAATATTTTTCAAATTTTTAGTTTCTTTGTAAACGCCCTTCACGACAACATCAGTCATTAGCAAGATTCTTCGTTAATTATTTCACGTATGTTTGGAAAGGTGTTTTTTCATGGTTAATCACCACGCTCAGTCAAAACCTACTTTCTGTAGCTTCAAGTGTGCCGCACGTTTGGACACTTTCTACCGCATTTCCAAACACTATCTTCCGTGCAATAGAACTTTCTGACGACGGCGAATTATTTATGTAAAACCAGGGAATAAAAAATGACAAGTCATAGAAGCCAAAGATTAAACTAACAGCCTAAGCAACTAGTCACATAGACAAGGATAGATAACTTGGAACAAAACCCTTATTTTTTGAGGGTAATCAAATAGATTTTGTTTCAGTTATTTGCTCATCCAATCCGTGGGTACTTTAATATACTTCAAGTTCAGGCAACCATATTCAATCGATTTTGTAGAGTACTACACAAGTACCGTTGAATAGATCAAAAGTCCTCATTTTTGTATATAAATATATTAGCATATGTAAATCACTATGCCATTCACTAACATGTTAAGTGTAGTTCGAAGAAAATTCAGTTAGTAACAGGTTGGTATGAATAGATTTTGAGACAAGGTCATATGATCGAAAGATTAAAATAACATGTAGTTTGGTTTGATTTTGGTTTCCTAAATTTTTTAAAAAAATGTCGGAAGCAATCATGCGTAATTAAGTGTAACTTAAAGATTTGATTTATAAACACAATAAGTGTATAAATGTTTTATACTATCTACCAATTATAAGTTGACACGTCATTAGAAAGAAGTTAGTAAATTATAAGTGTATACATGTTTTATACTATCTACCAATAAGTGTATAAATGTTTTATACCAGGAATTGTTATTGGTTGCGGTTGTAAAAAAGTTTACAGTGTATGTGTACACCAATTTAAACCGTAAATTTATATTGAATCAAATTGTTTTGATTTTTATCGAAACGTCATTACATATTTATCATATGTCATCAACCGTTTGATGGGGAAATCAATTCTCTTTGCTAGGGTTTGATTGGCGATGTCACTTCAATGGATGAAAGCCCTGCAGAACTTTAGATCTGGTTTGCAGGTCCGACAAGCCTTCCTGCTTCAGCCATGTGATGTGTCCATATTTGCATTGTTTTATTCATACATTTTTAGTTTAATTAGTCATGAGTTCTTTAGTTTTGTTTAATCTTTTATGTAGATTTGGATAATTGCATTTGATATGTTGTGTTTTGTAGGAAATGAGCTTTTTAGTGTTGGAAAGTGGCTTGGAGGAGTTGCTATGGAGCTAGGAGTCATTTTGGAAGAATTCGGATGAAAAAGAGACAAACAGATCACTCTACCACCAGGGTGTGTTTTGCGCCACACCTTGCTGTGAAAATTTTAAGTGCTGTTGCGAAATGCCACCTGGGTGTGTTTCGCCCCACACCCTGTTGCTGCAGTTTTGGGTTTAGTGAATGTTAACCTAGTTTTTTGGGCTGTTTTGGGCCCTTTTTGTGCCTAACTATAAATAGAAATTAGAAATATTTGCCTAGGGTTCTGAATTTCATATTAGGGAGGAGCTTTAGAGGCAAGGATCAAGAATCATCTTCTTCTTTTCTTCTCAAAAATTCTGGTTTGAATGTTTCTTAACCTTTTTCATGGATTATAACTTTGATATGATTGAGTAGTTTTCTATTTCTAGGATTGGGTACAACCCTTGGTATGTTTATGAGAATGAATTGAACTATTTTCCCCTTTTATTAAATTTGATCATGCTTTGATTCTATCCTTATTGCGTTTCATTCTTGTGAATTTGTTGGCAACTTATTTGCATTTCATAGATAATTAGGGAAGAACTGAGAGGTGAACCTAATTGTTAGAACTATAAGGATTGAACTTGAGACCTAAATCACGAAAGTAGGTTTAGTCTTTCGAGGAACCGATGAATTATCATAGAGCTTAATGGGTTTAGTTTGAATTCAATTACCACGAAAGTAGGAATTGTTTCAATTGAGCATGGTTTTTGTTACTTGAGAGAAAACATTAACTTTCTTAGGATAAATTCACCTTCAAAAGGATCAAAGTTAATAAAAGGAAAATCAATTTGCAATCATATAACAACAGGATAAATTCACCTTCAAAAGGACCAACCAAAGTTAATAAAAGGATCCTTGAATTCAATCCACAAGGAAGGATGCAATGCAAAGTTGAATCCAAAAATATCAGACTTTGGCTTGACTCGCACATTTTATGGAGATCACTTTGTGGCCCAAACAAACAGAATTGCGGGCACAAAGTAAGCTTCTACCTACCTGATTTATGTTTCCTTGAGATTATATTTTTGAGAATGATACTTACGGTGGTTACATGCCTCCTGAGTATGTTGTGCATGGACATTTCTCCATGAAATCTGATGTCTTCAGTTTTGGTGTAATAGTACTAGAGGTAGTTAGTGGGAGGAGGTCCTGTTGATTTTCAGATGCAGAACTCTCCTTTAGTCTTCCTCGACACGTAAGCATATTATATATGTAGCAGATATATAAAGGCTTAATTAAATATGTTTTTGGACTCTATAAAATTTGAGTTTTTTGGTTTTAATTCCTCAATTTTTTTCATCGTGTTTTGGTCCCTCACGTTTTTTTATCAGTTTTAGTTTATCATAACTTCTAATAGCACTTCATACATTTTAATAGCGCTTAGAAGCACTATAAAAGGTCTAAAAAGGCGCTATTAAAATCACGAGGGACTAGAAGTCTAGAACTGATGAAAAAAAACTTTGGGACCAAAAGTAGGGGAATTTTTTTTGAGAAACTAAAACAAAAAAAAACCCAAATTTTAAAAACATATTTTTTGATTCCCTATTGTTTTAGGCATGGACACTATGGAACGAAAGTAGGCCTTCGCAACTAGTGGATGAAGTGTTAGGAGAAATATGTTCTTCATCTGATGCTGAATGGTGAGAAATCATTGCCTAAGCCAAATGTTTCTGGTTTTTACTATGAAAAGTTTGCACCTGAAGAAGATTCCTTGTATGGAATGCGCAAACTGTTCTCAAATAATGATATATCCCACACAGTTTTAGAGGCCATATAGATTATTTAAACATGCATAGATTAAATAGATTAATCTATGAATAGTGAATACTTGTGTTTGAGAAACTCTGCATATGCAAATATAAATATTGAAGGAAGTGGATGCTTGCTTTGGTTTACAAATCTCATTGATATAAATGAATTTAGCCAGTAAGAGCTTTATTATGTACGAGTAGCTGCTTCTTTGGTGAGTTTCATATCCTTATTTAATTTCTGGTACTGTTCTTTATGTTGGTCCATGGATTTTTGGGATCTGATTTTCATTCAACTGCTAGATAAGTTTTGAAGTTCAAATAAGCAAAGACCGCGCCAATATCACGGTCACAGTTGTATCACAATCCTTAATATCGCGCAGAATTGCAATAAAATGCAGCCAACGCCACCTTAATCGTGGCCACATTTCAGTCATGGAAATTTCTTATCTGTTCAGGTATCCAACGTGCTAATATTCAATTCACAATGGAGAATATTTTGTTGAATCTTTAATTATGACAGTAAAATATTGAAGTGCAAAGAGAATGCCGTTAAAGGAGACGACTTTTGATCCATTCGACGGTACTTACGTGTGTAGCACTCTACAAAATGGATTAAATATGGTTTACTTGAAGTATATTATAATATAAAGTAATAACAACAAATCCGGTGAGACGATAACTGTATCAAAATTATCTATCCTTTGTCCATGACTTTAACTGAATCTTTATTCATCTTTGTCTTCTATGACTCTACATTAGTTGTCGTTTTTTATTCCCTCATTTTACATAAGCCATCGTTAGAGAAAGTTCTATTGCAATTTCCGAGGAAATATTAAACGATGAATCTTGAAAAATTGTAGTATTTACCATGTCAACCATAACTTTAGAATCACTCAACTATTGGTTAAGTCTTTTACTTTTGGAACTTGAAAAATATTCTATTGGTACTATAGTGCTGTCACTGTTATATACTTGCATAGCACCTTTTTTGCTTCAAAATTTAGTATTAGTATATGAAATGAAATTCACTATCTATAATTTTTAATGTTTTTTATTAAGTAAACTATTTTCAAAATGGTAGACGAAATTTTCAATTGATCACACTATTATAAAATAATAACAACTTTTAGTAAATAAATAAACCTGCTACCTATTATTCCTCTTGCATGTTGCGTTTTGAGCTTACAAGTTAATTTTTATATTTAGCCTATGAAATCGTCCAATCAACAATCTTTTAATAATTGATTCTATTATTCTGGTCAAAAAAATAATTTGTTTTGATTAATAGTTAATTACAACACCATTTGGGACTAAGTGTGTACAGGGTTGTATGATAGGTTACAAAATCATGTCCATACTATATATTTTCAATTGAATAATCTTTGTTACATTAAACTAATTAAGGTTCTGTTTGGCAATGTCAAACTGCTAGCTTATAGTGGATACTTTATAGTGAACATTCATTTGGTAGAGGATAAATGAGTAAGTCTTTTGTAAGAGCATGTTTGTAAGAGCCTGTTACGCGCCCAATTACGCTGATCTACCTCCAAGATCCAACCTCATTGGGCCAGTTACGCGCCCGTACGCGCTGATCTACCTCCGGCGAAATCTTTCACTCGCCACCGTCTTGAGCCATACGTGTCGGCGCGTCCGGTACTATTTCAGAGTCGCCTTCCTCTTCAAGTCCTGAATAGCTCAACAGCTA
The DNA here is from genome assembly GCA_963573325.1 of Astragalus glycyphyllos. Taxonomy (NCBI): domain Eukaryota; kingdom Viridiplantae; phylum Streptophyta; class Magnoliopsida; order Fabales; family Fabaceae; genus Astragalus; species Astragalus glycyphyllos. The sequence goes on along the minus strand of OY754311.1, from coordinate 31,299,796 downwards.
ATTTTACCAAACACTTTAAATTCAATTCGCTACTAGCTATCCACTCTCAACTCATCCGCTATCCGCTAGCTTATCCGTAATCCGCTACTTTTTGCTAAACATAGCATAAACATTGAAAAAATATCTTTGAATTGACTCAACAAAACAATGATACATCAAAGAATTATTCTCCAAACGTGGTTTACTACTTATGACTTGGCTTGATGCCTTGAAGCTATTGTTGTTGTATGATATTTACAAAAATGAAAAATCAATTGACTTCATCCACCACTAGCTGTTCCATTCTATTCTATATACATATGCTTTCATTCTCTAATCAAGGCACAGATTGAACTGTTAAAGAATCCAATTCTGATGCCAACTTCCAAAGATTTTGGCTTGTTTAATAGTTAGAGAACAGCCAAAATAATTTGACCAACATCTAAACCAAAAGACAATGAATGGAAAGCTTCAAGGTGCTAGTTTTGTGCTTTCTTCTGTTCCACTTTATACCAAGCTTCAACACACTAGAGACCATTTCTCCAGGACAATCTGTCAAAGATAATGAGACTCTTGTATCAGAAAATGGTAACTTTGAAGCAGGATTCTTCAACTTTGGAGACACAAATAGACAATATTTTGGTGTGTGGTACAAAGATATTTCTCCAAGAACTGTTGTGTGGATAGCTAACAGAGATTCTCCTTTTGGAAACTCCTCAAGAGTTTTAAATGTCACTGATAAAGGAACTCTTGTAATTAATGATGCCACAGGTGATACATTATGGTCCTCTAATGCATCAAAAACAGCAATAAAGCCAGTTGTGCAGCTCTTGAATACTGGAAATCTTGTTGTGAAAGAAGAAAACAACCCAAAGAATATTCTATGGCAAAGTTTTGATCTTCCTGTGGACACCTTGCTTCCAGGGATGAAAATGAGGACAAACTTAGTAAATGGTAATTATAAATCTCTGGTAGCTTGGAAAGACACACAAGATCCTTCTAGTGGTGATTATTCATACCATATAGATATTCATGGTCTTCCTCAAGTAGTGGTTTCAAAGAGAAACACAGTAATTTTTAGAATAGGTTCATGGAACGGAATAATATTATCTGGAATTCCTTCTAAAACACTGTACAAAATTTTCAATTTCTCTTTTAAGATGACTGAGAAGGAAGTTTCTTATGGATATGAACTCTTGGACAAATCCAGTGTTTCAAGATATGTGCTCACTTCGACAGGCCAAGTAACGCGTTACATTCTGTCAGATCAGACAAAGAGTTGGCAAATTTTCTTTGTTGGTCCTTCAGACACATGTGATAATTATAACACGTGTGGTGTAAATTCAAAATGTGATGTTGGTAACTCTCCAACATGTGAATGTCTTCAGGGTTTCATTCCAAAATCTGAAGAAAATTGGAATTCACAAAAGTGGTCTGATGGATGTGTTCGGAAAGTTAATTTAGATTGTGGCAGCAGTGATAGATTTCTGAAGTATACAGGAATGAAATTGCCGGATACATCAACCTCGCGATTTAATAGGAGCATGAATCTTGAGGAATGTAAGAAATTATGTTTAAAGAACTGCACTTGCACAGCATATGCAAATTTAGATATCAGAGATGGTGGAAGTGGCTGCTTGCTTTGGTTTAATAATATTGTTGATGTCAGAAAACAAACCTCTGGAGGACAAGACTTTTACATTAGAGTTGCAGCTTCAGAACTAGGTGCTAATACTTTATTTCGATTTATCTTCCTGAACTTTGCTTTTCCATTTAAATACAAAAGTATATAAACTCTAGGCCATTCTAAGCTGCACATAATTTTCATTGGAAACAGTTTTTACTTTTTGGGATACATCTTATAAATTTCATCCTTATTGTAGGTACAAAACAGAAGATGAAATAATAGGATGAATATTAGAGGACACTGTCCAGTACTAGTAGAATTTAGATGCCTTTTCTTTGAGATAACTGAACTGCACAAAATTTAGTGTGTGACTAACGGTGTTTTTAACCTCAGGCCATAACAAGGGCATGAACAAGAAGAAGCTTGCAGGAATTGTAGTAGGCAGTACTATGTTCATCTTGGTCATGATAGCAGTTGGAGTTGCCATATTTCGGGTTCGGAGGAAGAAACTCGAGAAGCCAGGTAACATTTTAGTTATTTGATCTGATTTATCTAGTTGATACTCTGGTACAAATAATTATCCAACAATTTTTAATATGTTTTTCTGATAAAATTTTAAGGTATGACAACCATTAGCTTTTCCTGTTATTCTTCTAAGGTATGATAACTTCATTTCTTCACAGTTATTCTTTCACCGTTTCAGGGAAGAACCAAATATATAGCTTGAAGAATGACACAAACAACAAAGAGAATGAAGATATTGACATACCAATATTTGATTTATCAACCATCGCTGATGCAACCAATAACTTCTCCATTGACAACAAATTGGGGCAGGGTGGATTTGGACCTGTTTACAAGGTGAGATAGAGCTACATTTGAATAATCTTTCCACAAATTACCTATAGAAAAGAAAAAGTTAGAATAAATTTATAATAACACTGAGTATTCTAACTAATAACTTATCTCACAAGTTACAAAACAACTTCAGCACCTCAACATTTTCAAAAGCTATCTCATTTATATTATCCAAATATAAACTTAAAACAGCTTTTCCATGATGTAGAAAATAAATACAAACTACAAAGCTAATCTAAATTGGGTCATGATCTCATGTTTGTATCCCGCAATCGGATTTATCTTCTCTAACATAACTTTTCAAATAATGACTGCCAGGGTATATTGACAAATGGGGAAGATGTAGCTGTAAAGCGGCTTTGTAATACTTCAGGACAAGGACCAAAGGAATTCATAAATGAAGTTCAACTAATTGCCAAACTTCAGCACCGAAATCTTGTGAAACTATTTGGGTGTTGCATTCAAGATGATGAGAGGATCTTGGTATATGAGTTCATGATCAACAGAAGTTTGGACTACTTCATTTTTGGTTTGAAATTTCACCCTTTATCACTTGTATTGATTTTATGTCCCATGATCACCAAGTCATCTTCTAACTATGCTAATTTTGTCAGATGAAACTAGAAAAACTTTATTGCATTGGTCTCAACGCTTCCAAATTATTCGCGGGATTGCTCGAGGACTTCTCTATCTTCATGAAGATTCTAGATTAAGGATTATCCATAGAGATCTCAAGACTAGCAACATTCTTCTAGACGAAAAGTTGGTTCCAAAAATATCAGACTTTGGTCTTGCTAGAACATTATGGGGAGAGGAAGCTGAAGTGGAAACAAGAAGAATAGTGGGAACATAGTAAGCATATTTAAATAACTTGATTTTGTTACTTAATGATTACTTTAAAGAAAATTTCACCCCTCCCCCCCCCCCCCCCCCCACTTTTTCTACAAATCATTTTTATTCTTCTCTTTTTCCTGTATTGCAGTGGTTACATTTCTCCTGAGTTCGCCGCCCGTGGGTTTTTCTCGGTGAAATCTGATGTCTTCAGTTTTGGTGTTATTGTGGTAGAGATAATTAGTGGAAAGAAGAACATGGATTATTTTGGCTATCATGATCTTGATCTTATGGGATATGTAAGTCTAATCCAATTAAAATAACATTTGTGTTGATATATTGCAATGTGTGCTCAAAACTCACAATTTAAATTTTCATGTCCTCTAGGCATGGAAAATGTGGTGTGAAAAAACACCACTGCAGCTGATAGATGAATCGCTAGGCGGTTCAATCACTCTAGCGGAGCCTGAAATATTGAGATGTATTCACATAGGACTTTTATGTGTACAAGAGAGAGCAGATGATAGGCCAGACATGTCAGCTGTAGTTCTAATGCTAAATGGTGAAAAGCCATTGCCTAGGCCAAAGGAACCTGCTTTTTATCCACACCAATCTGGCTCTTCATCAGGAACTAGTAATAATATTCATTCGACGAATGAAGGATCCATGACATTGTTAGACGCAAGATAACACGAGTTTTTTTTAGACTTGTAATATATTGATTTGAACATATCAAGGGATGAGCCAAAAATCTGATTTTGCTCAGTATGCTGCAAACTGATGCTCATTCTATAGAACAAAAACTGTGAAATGTGTGAATAAGGAAATAAGGAAACTTGTAAATAGTAAATTTATTTATATATGTATTTGGCCAGGCCCGTTAGGCTTTCACATAGAATAGTCTATTTAAAATCATTAGTGTTTGTACTCGAGACACGATGATATACAATCAATAAGACGGAACTACAGCTGCTCTGTAGTCGTAGGCAAAGATTGGCCGAACTGTGTGACCAATATCGTGTCTCCTTTCGTAACATGGTATCAGAAGGGTTTCGATCGTACTTATGATTTCGTTAGGGTTTCGTTCAGAACCGTGACTCCGTTAGCGACTCCTCCTTTAGTCGCTCTTGCCTTCGCCTTCAGAACCGTGGCTCCTGCTCGCGATTACTATCGCGTTTTCCCCTAGGTAAGTGCGCCTCGTACTACTCGCTTCTGCCTTCCGGTTCGTTGCTGGTGTTCTCGTTCGTTGCTGGTGTTCTCGTTCGTACGTCTCTGTTGTTCGTTGCTGCCTTCCTGGTTTCTGGCTTCGTTTGATTCGTACGCTTCTCAGTTTATTCCAAATCATTTATCTCTTGCTTGTACTAGCGTTTTGAATGTATGTGAGGATTGACATAGGAAAATGGGCCATCCAAACTCTGTTGTTTTGTCTCACTTATTTAAGACTGGCTTGTTAGGTACTAAACCTATGGATTCTAGTGGGGCTTGGTTTAGATAACTAAGGATTTGTTTAGTTTTTATTACTAAATTAGTATTAACCATTAGATTTGTATTTTTTGATTAAATTTGATCCAAAGGTTGTGAATAAAAGAGGGTAACAATGTAATTTTACACATCCCAACAATTCATTAATAATTAATAAAAAAATATTTTTATTTATTAATTATATATAATATAAATATATATGTGGTGGTTGTAGGTGGCGGCCGACGGCGGAGCTCCGGCGGCCGGCGGTGGAGCTCCGGCAGCCGGCGACCGGAGCTCCGGCGGAGGACCTCCGGCGACCGGAGCTCCGGCAGAGGACCTCCGGCGACCGGCGGCCGGAGCTCCGGCGGAGGACTTCCGGAGACCGGCGGCCGGAGCTCCGGCCGTCGGACCTCCGGCGGGCCTCCGGCGGCCGGCACGACGACGATCGGCGGACCTCCGGCGACCGATGACGGTTGGTGGGGCCATGGTGGTGGCATTAACCATAAATATGCATTCTGTGGTTACTAGCCACTAACCATAGACTTCATATTTGTGGTTAATGACATCCAACTAGTGTTTTGGTTTCTAATAACCACAAATATGCGTGGTTAGTGGCCAGTAACCACAGACTTCATATTTGTGGTTAATGACATCCAACTAGTGTTTTGGATTCCAATAACCACAAATATGTATTCTGTGGTTGGTGACCACCAACCACAGAATACATATTTGTGGTTATTGACCATCAATTAATAAAAAAACATTTTTATTTATTAATATTTTATATAATTAATATATATGTGGTGTTGCAAGTGGTGGCCGGCAACCGGCGGCGGAGCTCTGGCGGCCGGCGTCGGAGCTCCGGCGGCCGCGTCGGAGCTCCGGCGGCCGGCGGTGGCCGGTGGCGGCGGTCATGGTGGCTCTCCGGCGACCGGCCGCCGGTGGTGGTGCTATTTTTTTTAATACATATTTATATATATTTATAATAAATTATAATAAATATTGTGGGTGGGTGAGAAAATTACTCTCATACCCTTGGTTTTTTAATTTAGTAATAGTTACTAAAGATTTTCTTAGTTACCTAAATCACTCTCATTCTAGTGCCTCTATTTCATGTTCTGTTTGCAAATTAGCTAAAAGTAAAACACTTCCCTTTCCGTCTGGTGCTCATCGTGCTTCTACTTGTTTTGAGAAGATTCATAGTGATGTTTGGGGAATATCAGCTGTCGCTTCTCATGCTCACTATAAATATTTTGTCACCTTTATCGATGATTATAGTCGTTTTACTTGGATTTATTTTCTTAAATCTAAATCTGAAGTGTTTTCTATGTTTAAGAAATTTCTGATGTATGTTGAAACTCAATTTCAAACCAGTATTAAAATTCTTCGGTTTGATTCTGGTGGTGATCTTGTCCCAATACCCCTCAGCAAAATGGTATTGCAGAACGTAAGAATCGTCACTTGTTGGATGTGACACATACCTTACTTCTCCAAGCTTCTGTTCCATCCAAATTTTGGGTGGAGGCTCTTTCCACAGTTGTTTTTTTGATCAACCGTCTTCCTTCCACGGTGATTGGGTTTGATTCTCCTTACTTTCGTCTTTTTAAAACTCAGCCTAATTACAGTAGCTTACATACTTTTGGGTGTGTATGTTTTGTTCACCTACCATCCACTGAAAGACATAAGCTTAGATCACAATCTGTCCAATGTGCATTTATGGGGTATAGTCATTCTCATAAGGATTTTGTGTGTTATGATGTCTCTAACCATCGTTTTCGCATTTCTAGGAATGTGACTTTTTTTGATAAACAATTTATGTTTCCTTGCCCTTCACCTGGTGTGAATGATATTGCTATACTTCCCCAATTTTCTACCCCGCGTTCACCTATAGAACGTTTTAAACCAGGACTCGTATATGTCAGAAAACACAGTGTGCAGGTTCCCACTCCCCCTTTCGACGTTGATCTGCCATCTGATCCTGATTCTGTACCAATTGCACCATAGCGTTCTGGTAGAACATCCCGAGCACCTAATAGATATTCACCAGACAGGTTTGATTCCGCACATACCGCTTTAACTGCTTCTCTCTCTAGCACACCTATTCCTACTTGTTACTCGCAGGCTGTTAAAGATGTGTGTTGGGTAAATGCCATGAATGAGGAACTTCAGGCCCTTCAGGACAATTTCACTTGGGATATTGTTCCTTGCCCTCCAGATATCAAACCCATAGGCTGTAAATGGGTTTATTCTGTGAAACTGAATTCTGATGGATCTCTCAATCAGTACAAGGCTCGATTGGTTGCTTTAGGCAACAAGCAGGAATATGGTATTGATTATGATGAGACATTTGCACCAGTTGCTAAAATGACTATTGTTAGAATGGTGCTCTCTATAGCTGCTTCTCATGGGTGGTCTCTGGATGTGAAGAATGCATTTCTTCAGGGCGACCTGACTGAAGATATTTATATGACTCCTCCTCAGGGCCTATTCTCTTCATCTAAGGGGGTGTGCAAGCTCAAACGTTCTCTATATGGTTTGAAATAGGTGCCTAGAGCATGGTATGAGAAATTTCGTTCCACTCTACTTGGGTTCTCTTTTACTCAAAGTCAGTATGATTTGTCTTTGTTTTTTCACCGTACATCTACGGGCATTGTTCTGCTCCTTCTTTATGTTGATGATATGATCATTACTGGTTCTGATGTAGCATCCATACAGGAAGTTAAACAACAGCTTCAGGCCTCATTTCAAATAAAAGACCTAGGTCTTTTACATTATTTTCTTGGACTTGAAGTTCATTCTACCTCTAAGGGTATATTTCTCCATCAGCATAAGTATGCCACAGACCTTATTGCTATGGCTGGGCTCCAATCCGCTAATCCTGTGGATACTCCTCTTGAAGTTAATGTTAAATACCACCGTGACGAGGGCGAACTTTTGACCGATCCTTTATTGTATTGGTAGCTTGTGGGTAGTCTTAACTACTTGACCATTACACGACCCGATATTTCGTTTGTTGTTCAGCAAGTAAGTCAGTTCATGCATTCTCCTCGTCATCTTCACTTGGTTGCGGTTCGTCGTATAATTTGTTACTTGAAAGGTACCTCTCAGCGAGGCTTATTCTTTCCTAGTGAGACCCCTCTTAAGTTGATTACCTACAGTGATGCTGATTGGGCTGGGCCGCTCTGTCACTGGTTGGTGCATGTTTCTTGGTTCTTCGTTGATCTCATGGAAAAGTAAGAAGCAAGCAAGAGTCTCTAAGTCCTCAACTGAATCGGAGTATCGTGCTATGTCTACGGCATGCTCCGAAATACTTTGGTTTCGTGGTCTTTAGGGTGAACTTGGATTTCCTCAAACTGAGCCGACATCTCTCTATGCTGACAATATCAGTGCCATTCAGATTGTTGCAAATCCGGTTTTTCATGAGCGTACTAAGCATATTGAAGTTGATTGCCATGCTATTCGTGAAGCCTATGATAATCATGTTATATCCATCCCTCATATCAATACTCAATTTTAGGTTGCAGATATTTTGACCAAAGTTGTTCCTCGTCCGCGCCATCAGTTTCTTGTTAGCAAATTGATGCTCTTTGATGACCCGCATCAATTTGAGGGGGGATGTGAATAAGGAAATAAGGAAACTTGTAAATAGTAGATTTATTTATATATGTATTCGGGCCAGGCCCGTTAGGTTTTCACATAGAATAGTCTATTTAAACTCATTAGTGTTTGTACTCGAGACACGATGATATACAATCAATAAGACGGAACTACAGTTGCTCTGTAGTCGCAGACGTAGGCAAATATTGGCCGAACTGCGTGACTAATATCGTGTCTCCTTTCGTAACAAAATGTGTTATAGTAAAAAATGAACACTCCCTCTAGTATCTTTTACAAGCAAAAATTGGTCAACACAAGTTGATGTATCTAGTCCATATTAAGAACCAGATACATCAACTTGCTTTGACTGGTTTTTGCTTATAAAAGAGACCAAAGGGAGTACATTCCTAATTGATCTCAACAGGCCTGCTTATGCCTCACAAAATCTCACTTCTCCTGTTTTTCTAGAAGCACAAAACTAGAGAAGGAACAAATATTTGGTAAATAATTTGTTTCTTCCTTCTTCTGTTGTCTTACAGATTTATAGTTCTTTTGTAACTATGTAATTGTGTTCAACTTCAACCCATTGAGAGTTTTCATAGAGTGTTTAGAGGCTTCATTATTAAACACAAGAAGTTAGGTAATTTATAATTTGTACTATAATCATGTGAAGGAAATATAGACAATCAATACAATAAAGCAGTATCATTACTAATACACACAGCTACAAATACTCTATTTCAAGGAAGCAATTGAAAGAACTAATTTGATCTTATCTCATCACCCAAGTACTTATATCAGTTTTTTAACTTATGATGACATATCCATAAACTAAACTGTTTTCAACAAGTTCCGTTGGAAGCTAATATCTTATTGCCAAAGCACTTAATTAAGCGATTTACACAAACAAAACATACAAATTTTGAAGTGTTTAGCTTCTAATATGACTTTCATACCTGAGAACTATCCCTTTCTTCTTCGAGAAACCGAACTCAATTACTCAAAGCGGATCTAATATGAAAATCATGGAGAATTTAATACCCACAGAAAGAGGATCTTTTGAAGCACACTTTTAATGTAATGTAATGCCAAACCAACAACATTTCTATTAGTAGGTGGAACTATCAGAAAATTTTGAACTAGACGGAATCCATATCTAAATTCAAGAACACAACCAAATGAAAAGGATAACAAGTTAACAACAACATGTCTGTAGGATTTAACAGTACTTGAACTAAACGATACTGCAATTGGCACAACCAACTTTATGGTCAGCCAGCATTGCCACATTGCCTCACATATGGCAATTTTGGACTCCCACCTTCTAAGAGGGGACATAAGCAGGCCACTTCAGGTCAAAGTTCATTTGCATCTCCAACTCTAATGATCCTCCAACCTGCACCACCTTTTCTAACTTGCCTTTTCCCATCGCAAGTTTGATAGCAGCCTCAAGCCTGTCTATCTTTTCTTGTTCTTCCTTGTCTAGCTTTTTCTTTTCTTCCTCTGATACTGATTTTGGTGATTGTCTTTGTCTTTCTTCCCTGAATATCTCGGAGTACACTGCCATCGTCTTTTCCTTGGCTAGTCTTTGTTTTTCTTCTTTGGATGTCTCGAACACCGCCACCGCCTTGCCTTTGGCTAGTTTTCGTTTTTCTTCTTCTTCTTCATCAATCTCTACTATTTCATCCACACTCGCTTTTTGTTCAAGGTGTGTTTTGTTTCCAATTTCATCAGTTAAGATTGCTATTAGTTCATCATGTGACAGCTCTATCTTGATGTTCTTTCTACCACATAGATCACCCAACGCTCTCACACATTCGGTCAACTCCTCCTCCTTCTGGAAGAACACAAGTATAATATTTAAACAATGCACGGCCATAATTTGTAAATGGAATCAATCAGGAATTACAACGGGACATGCATTTGATTTTTCATCTTATGTACCTGATAGTGATGTTTACTATACTCTGAGGGATATGCAATTTTGGCAGCAACCAGAAAAGCTGACATTGCAATTTGAGAAGGCTTGTAACAAACAAATTCGTTCTCTGAAGCACGAAGAAAAAAAATATTCAGCAAACATTACTGTTGGAGAAAATATGAAATTAACAAAAATTGTTTGTTAGGTTAGTTTACCTCCTTGAGCTTGGACTATAATCTCATTGATGCAACGACGTTTAAAACCACCAAGTCTTTGGACAAATTGATAATAGTAGTTCAGATACACGAAGGGAGTCACAGGTAGCATTCGCCAATGAAGTGCTTTGAGAATGTTAATCTCCATTTCCATTATCCTCTCTTGAGTGAAATTTACATATTTGATCCTCTGTCGAATGAATCAGTGTTGTAGTGTATTTAAACAATGCGGATTAAAATTTAATTAATGTGGTAATTAAGTTGCTTTAAATCCAGACCAGAGTAAATTGGCGTGTACAAGTTTGTTTACCAGAAATCGATCAATCGAGAAAGTCTCTATTCTCATCTTGGCAGATATGAAGAGGCAACATAGAGCGATCAAACGAACTTTTTCAGAATCACTTTTCACATCTTGCACATCCTGATAAGAAAAACCAAGGAGATTTTAACACAAGAGAATTCAAAGAGAGAACTATTAAAGAAACTTCAAAATATATAGAAGCGCAAAAGAAACAGATACTTGACCTGAAATTGGTTGGTGGAGAAGTAGCGATCAAAATAGTTCATGGCAAGGTAGGGAATAAATGCATCAGGAGCAACAGTCGGTGAGTTCTGTGTGAGAGCAAAATATTCAGAAAAGGAATCAGCACAAAAATTACAAGATTCGGCAAAGCGACGCTGATGGTGATCGGAAAAGTGACGAAACTGAAATTAAAAGGAATCTGAAATGAAAATGAGTTTTAGAACAAGAACGAAGACGAAACTAACCGACGGAGCAAGAATTTTCTCAGTAAACAAACAACAAGTTCTTGCATGAATTTTTTAAGTTTAAAGATTAAACGAAAATGCTGTTCCAATTTTCACTCACCGTGGCAATTATAGAAACGGCATGACTCCGAATACGAGCGTTCCCGGAATCTGCATAGAAACCCGCAGCAGCCATGTATTCGGTCTCGACCTCGAGGAATTGGTTTATGGCTTTGCCTTCCGCCGTAGTAGGATTAGGGAATTTCGGTGCAGAATCCATTGCTGGAGGTTGCCTTTGAAAATGGGAAATGAAAGTGGATGATTGATTGTTTGTTTGTTTTTCAAGAATATGAAATATGAAAAGAGAATGGAAAGGGAGAGAAAAATTGCAGTGTGTGTTATGAGCTCATAGTGATTTGGGTTTCTCTCTCTAGACGGTTATTTGTTATTAACAGAACTGGAGGGAAGCCCGCGACTTTTTGAACTTTGCAATTAGACGCCTTTTTTTATATTGCAACGACGTCGTCAATGCTTATCTCATTTTAACTTTGCACATTATTATCATTTTTTTTCCTTTAAAATAAAGGATTCCACCTGTTCAATTGTAAGAAATTGGTTCACAGAGGCCTCTCGTTCTTGCCATTTTTTGCCCCTTAACCTTGATTCATGGGTCATTGTTCCGATACACAAAAAAAATCTCACATTACTTGAGAATCAAGGCCAATGCAATTTCTAAACTCTATGTGGATTGATATTGCTGCTTTTGACTTGCTCTTGTGTAATAAAAATGAAGTTCCTTTAAAAAAAAAACTCTTATTGTTGGTGTAATCCAATCATCATCTATCTACATAGACTACACTATTATGAATGAATTTGTTTTTAAATTGAATAAATAGAAATGTATTTATACTTCGATTATAATAGCTTAAACTCTAGTATATATAATTTAAATTGAGTTAATAATATGACCTTTAGATGTTTACTTAAAAATAAATAAAATTAATGAGCTTTTTTTACACATAACTTCCTACTTAGACAGTTATAGTGTTATACTCTCAGTCCAGTCCACTGCAAGATTGGAAGGTCAAAGAGAACATGAGACGTTTTCTGAAAAATGGATGGTACATGTATGATCACTATGACATGCCTAACTGATAAAATTGCTATAATTTTTTTTACTCATAAAATTGCTATAATAGTTTTGGTCAAATGTAGTATTGCTTTTAATTTTGAACTTCCTTTTAAGAAATAGTGTCACCTCAGCTTCAATGTGATATGTGACACAGATGCGTCAATATGAATTTTTTTATCAATCGGGTATCTTTTGCGGACAACATTAGGGAATTATCCCTCGAGTCAGGTAGAAGATAATTTGAGGAAAAGCTCTTCCTCAAGATATTTAACTCTGCTACATGTCCAACACTAAATTTAAATCCAGACTTTTGTTAAACTAGAAAAGACCCCTACCATCTCTTTTAAATACCTAATTGATAGACCTTGTTAATTACTTCTTAATATATAAAAAGAAATCAATTTGTCTCAAAAAGATTCTTGTACTTTTTCAATGAAGTGTTAAATTTTTGAGCAATATTATATAGCCAAACTTTTCTAGTCAAAAATAGCTAAAAATCACATTACAATACCAATTAACCAAGTTTTTTAAGTAAATAACTAGCCTACCTTTTCACAGTTTTCTAGGCCATTGACTAAAAACTGTAAAAAAGTAGGTTGATTATTTGCTTAAAAAACTTGATTAATTTGTGTAGTAATGTGGTTTTTGGCTATTTTTACCTTGAAAAATTTGGCTATATAACATTATTGGAAATTTTTTCCCCACTCATACTCTCCTTTATTACGAGAACTTTTAATATTCAATAAATTATTTTTTTGGTATAACATTTCTAATGACTAAACATTTTAATATTCAATAAATTATATATATAACATTTTTTATAAAATATCTAATATGACCCCTAAGAATAGTTCAAATGTTGACTTCTACCTAAGTTTTAATAAAATATTTTTTTATTTTCTATTTTTATTTCCTTCACCAAATGGCTGTACAAAAAAAACTCTCAACCTCAAAACTTCCAAGACTATTTACCGTTCATGGCTAACAAGCTAGGTGGGGATGGCCTAATAGACGAGCTTTGCAAATTGCAATGGGTTCAATCTTTTGATGGATTCTGATAAAGGGGTCATCACTTTTGACAGTCTCAAGAAGAATTCTTCTTTACTTGGGTTAGAGAATTTCAATGATGAAGAACTTCGTTCTATGATTATGGAAGGTGATTTTGATGGTGATGGTGCACTTAATCAATTCGAGTTCTGTGTGATGTTTAGACTTAGCCCTGAACTCATGGAAGACTCCAAGTTTTGGTTGGAACAAGTCCTTCAACATGAAATCAACCATTGTTTTTAGTTTTCTTCTCTTTTTTACCCCTTTCTGATTAATTAATTAATTTTACATTTTGGGCAATTTTCCCATTAACTAAAGTGTAAAAAGATTTACAAAGAAAAATAAATGAGTCACTTCTGCCATTTCATCTTATGAACCTTTTTATCACATAACATAAGTAAAGAACAATAGCACCTGAAAAGTAGAGTCATAGACTTCGAATTGAATACTAGATTTCCACAATTGTAAGATCAAAATTGTTGAAGAATTATCAAAATAACTGGTTAACAATTTGTAGAATAACCTATTAATTATCAAAAGAATTACTTACTCAATTTCTCAATAAAAGTGGAGGTGGAGAAACCACCAAAAAAAAATAGTTAAATTTTCTGAATACAAAAATATTACACCACATAGTCTAGGCTAGCCGAATTGATTGGCGATGCACGTGTGATGGTCAATTTGAGTGCACATTCACAAAATTGTGCACTCCTTGGAACACACCTCAACGTTCCTACGTCCACACTTTTATAAACACTAATATTATGTCTACTCTCTCCAATATAGGATTTCTCATTTTTCAATTCACACTAAGTCCGAAAAAGAGGTCCGCAATTGTAAAAAAAAAAAAAAAGAGGTCCGCAAGTTCCAACATTATTTATGACAGTAAAATATTGAATTACAAAGAGAATTCAATTAATCAAAGGTGCTTGGCGTCCCTGTTAACGAAGCTCTAAATTTCTCAGATAAATGAAGAGAAAATAATCCATTCAATCAAGAAGAAGCTAGTAAGCATTGGCGGAACTACACATATTTGATGGGTTCAAATGAACCCCCTGAAAAAATAAAACTAGCACCGAAACTTTAGGGAAAAATGTTTTTGCATCCATTGAAAAATATATTTTGCAACCAAGTTCTTAGTTTTGCACCAAAGTTCCTAATTTTGCACCACAATCACTCACACTCTTATATTTTATTTTAAAAAAGTTTCTCTCTCTATCTCTTTGGATCCGTTGTTGTTCTTATTATCCTAATTTTGAATCTGTTAGTACTATTTAATTGGTAATTTTTGTTAGTGCTATTTAATTAATTTGTATTTTGTGTTAGTGCTATTTAATTTATTTTGATTATTTTTGTCTATTTAATTTGAATATGAAATCGCGTAGAGAACAATTATGAAATGTATAATTTATTTATTTAAATATATTATAGTTGCTTTTAATTATATTTTTAACAAATTATGCATTTAAAAAATTTGACACCCCTAACCCCGGGGTCCTGGGTCCGCCAGTAAGGAACATGGTGGCTGTAAAATATTGGTCATTAGCATACCCTAAATGAAGAATCTTGCTGATGGCTTATGTGTGGAAATCCATGTAAAATAATATCTCAAAATCCATGTGTTTTTGAATGCCAACGGATTTTTTTAAGTTGTAAAAATCTCAAACGAATACCACCGAATTTTGTAAGACTCTTTAAAAAATCTTGAAAATTCTGATTGAATACCACATAATTTTTTCCTATCAACTAGAAGTCCTGATTGAATACCACCTGATTGTTTAAACTAATAAAAAGTGTTTTTAAAATGCCTTAAAATCTCAATCGAATACACCCTCTAAAAATTTCAAAAATATTCCATATTTTTGGTGATCTTGAAAAATATTCAATGGAACCATGGTTTATTCTTTCTTTTTTTGGTATAGAAAATAAAAACCCAACAAAAAAGAAAATTAACTAGCTACATTTGTAGGCCAAAATGTTCGGCTAAGTAGCTTTTGCAACTCTCTTGGAGGATGCTCTAGAACCTTCAAATTCATTGTAATTTTGTTGAAGTTATGATTGGCTAACCAATCTACATATCTATTGTTTTTCCTTGTCGCCAAGAATGAATTGCCTCAACTTACCAGTTCAAACCTGAGATTTGAGAATTTATCTTATCAAAGTAAGGATAGCAATTGTAGGATTCTCATTAGTATTTACAGTGTCAACCATAACTTTAGAATCACTCAACTATCGGTCAATTCTTTAACAATAGGAACTTGAAAGATATTCAATGTGTTCTGGAGTGGGCCGAAGCCCACTATCCAGTGCTCTGGCGCTAGATCGGCCCAACCGTGGGGCACAAAGCAGGAACCGCATCAACGGCCCTGATCTGTCCGTACGTCCATCCAACGGCCGAGCACGACTCACGCTCACTATTTAAGCATTCATTGCGTCAGTTGTCAGGTACACACTGTTCATCAATACCTATATTTTGCTCGTCCTTTCCTGACTTGGGCGTCGGAGTGTTATCGCAGGTACACCCGCCCGCTGGAGCAGAGCTAGCTGAACGACCGAGGCATACAGAGATCTGAGACCTGGAAAACAGCAAGCAAGGACATCTAAGGCACAGATCAATTGGCGACCACAGTGGGAGCCCGCGCGCTTTCCACCATTCGTACGGATGCCACCAAAGGCAGCTCGGGGCCGACCAAGGGCCACCGCTCGTCTACAAAGTGTGGCTGAAATCCCCACTCGACCACCTCCGGCAGGTGTTGAAGGCATCAGCGCCACCCCCTCACAACTGGTTACCGTGGAACTCCCCGCCGACCTGGTCCAAGAGCTCCGAGAACTACTGCGCGACCGTAATCAGGCTCTGAATCGCAATGATGACCGCCTCACATACCTAGAGGGAGGCCAGTCGCCATGGTAATCTCGGGAGGAGTCCCCACCAACGCCTCGACCAGCAGATCGATCAAAAGGAGATGGGACGAAATCATGAGCGTTGCCTCGACCTCGGCTCCACGACCACTTAGTGGGCGACCACCCATCTCCTTTGGAGACAAGGATCTCATTGATGGAACCCCCAACTACGAGGTTCCCTTAGTCATAGTAGCAGTAATGGCAAACACGGAGGTTAGGAGAATATTGGTGGACCAAGGGAGTTCAGCAGACATAATATTTGAAGACCTTTTGGACGTCCTAAAAATTTCAAAGGATGATCTGAGGCCGTATAGAGGAACGGTCTTGACCGGGTTTAATGGAGCCTCGACAACTCCCGTAGGACGGATAGAGCTGATGGTAACTTTTGGGGACGACACGATAGAGAATCCCCTCTGTAGGACTGTCAGGACGGATTTCATTGTGTTACCCTGTAAGTCCGTGTATCAATGTATCATTGGTAGACCAACCCTTGCCCGTTTGGAAGCAGTGCCCTCCACCGTCCACTTGAAAATGAAATTCTACACCAAAGCTGGGGAAGTTTCCACCATCCAGGCAGACTTATTGTCCGCCAAGCGAGTTTTTCTTTTGGGGCTTAAAGAAAAAGGGAAAAGCGTAGCGATAGAAATAGAGAAAGAAATGAAAAGCGGCGGGCAAGTTAACCTGGCCGACCTAGATGCCCGCTATGACCCTGATAGCGAAGAAGAAGAAGGGGACGATCTTCTGACTAAAGAGCTAAAGAAACGAATCAAGCGACCTGAACCAGACGGGGAATTCTATCGCATCATGCTAGGTGACGACCCGGAGAAAACGATCAAAATAGGGAAAAACCTTCCCCCTGAGGTTCGGGATGAGCTCGTTCAATGTCTGAAGGATCATGCGGACCTGTTCGCTTGGAGTACGGCCGACATGCCCGGTATCCCACCCCAAGTAGCCTGCCACCACTTAGCTGTGGACCCGGGAGTAAAATGGGTGGCTCAAAAAAGAAGAGTTCAGAAGGAAGAAAAAGCTCGAGCAGCATGCAAAGCCGTTGAAGACCTGCTCGAAGCAGGGTTCATTAAAGAAATAAAATACACCACGTGGTTATCCAATGTCGTCTTGGTCAAGAAGGCGAATGGAAAGTGGAGGATGTGCGTGGACTACACTGATCTCAACCGAGCATGCCCGAAGGATGCTTTTCCCGTCCCAAGTGTCGATCGTCTTGTCGATAATGCAAGTGGATACAAGATCCTGTCTTTCTTGGACGCCTATTCCGGGTACAATCAGATTGCCATGCACCCACCAGATCAAGAGAAGACCGCATTTATGACGGACAAGGGGAACTTCTGTTACACGGTCATGCCATTTGGATTGAAGAACGCTGGAGCGACCTACCAGCGCATGATGAACTATGTCTTTCAGGATCAGATAGGGGAAACGGTGGAAGTGTATTTGGACGATATGATTGTCAAAACCAAGCAGGACCAAACCCATGTAAACGACTTAAAAGAAGTATTCAAAGAAGCCAGAAAGAATTCGTTAAGGTTCAATCCAGAAAAATGCACTTTTGGGGTTAGAGCGGGCAAATTCCTTGGCTTCCATCTCACAGAAAGGGGAATTGAAGCCAACCCAGACAAATGTAGAGCAGTGACTGAGATGAGACCACCAACGACCAAAAAAGAAATACAGAAACTCAATGGTATGGTGGCCGCTCTCTCTCGTTTTATCTCAAAGGCAGCAAACAAGTCTTTGCCCTTGTTTAAATTGTTGAAAAAAGAGACCACATTTGAATGGACGCCCGAGTGCGACCAGGCCCTCGAACAATTGAAGACATCTCTGGCAGAACCTCCAATTTTGACGACTCCCAAGCCTGGGGAAACTCTTTATTTGTACTTGTCCATCACGGACGAGGCTTTGGCTGCCGTCTTGGTACGAGAAGAAGGAACGAAACAGAATCCAATCTACTTTGTCAGCAAAGTTATGCAAGGACCCGAGCTAAGATATCAGAGGATTGAGAAATTGGCTCTGGCATTGATTGTCTCAGCCCGAAGGTTGAGACCATACTTTGTGGCCCACCAGATCACCTTACGCACCGACCAACCCATTAGGCAAATCTTGCATAGCCCAGATCTAGCGGGCAGAATGATCAAATGGGCTGTAGAATTATCAGAATTCGGAATAAAGTATGAGCCTAGATCGTCTGCAAAAGCACAAGTCTTAGCCGATTTTATCGCAGAATTAACCCCAGGGTCAGAAAACCCAGTTCAGAACTCATGGACTTTGCACGTTGACGGATCGTCCAATGGTAAAGGCAGCGGAGCGGGCTTAATTCTTGAAAATGAGGAAGGGACGACCATTGAAGTCTCCTTGGCCTTCTCGTTTCCAACTTCTAACAATCAGGCCGAATACGAGGCCTGCATCGCTGGGCTGTTGCTCGCTTTAGAGATGCAAGTCAAAAGGGTAGAGCTTCGATCAGACTCACTTCTAGCGGTCTCCCAGATCAAAGACGTCTTTTTAGCCAAAGACGAGATACTCCAGAAATATTTGGCGAAGGTCAAAGAGTTGATGAAGAAGTTCGAGCATGCTGAAGTCAAGCACGTCCCAAGGTCGGAAAACTTTAGGGCGGACATCTTGTCCAAACTAGCGAGCACCAAGAAAAATGGTAACCATAGAAGCGTAATACAAAAGGTCCTATCTCAACCAAGTGTGAGGTTAGATACGGCCTTAGGAGCAGAGATATGTACGATCGAATCAACGCCTTCCTGGATCGCCCCCATCTTTAACTACATAAAGAACGGGGAGGAACCCAGCGACCCAAAAGAAGCTGCTCTCGTTCGCAGGCGAGCATCGTCGTACTCAATAATTAACGAGCAACTCTACAGAAGAGGATTCACCATGCCCCTGCTCAAGTGCCTCCTCCCAGCAGAAGCGGCCTATGTGTTGAAGGAGATTCATGAAGGAATCTGCGGGAACCACTTGGGTTCACGAGCTTTGGCAAAGAAGGCTTTAAGAGCGGGCTACTTCTGGCCCACGATGGAGGCAGACGCGAAAGACCTAGTCAAGAAATGTGACAAGTGCCAGAGGCACGCAGATACCCACGTTGCACCTCCAACCGAGCTCAACTGTTTGACTTCTCCATGGCCATTTTCATGGTGGGGAATCGACCTGTTAGGACCCTTTTCCCTCGCCCCTGGTCAGTTTAAATTTCTGATCGTCGCAGTGGACTACTTCACAAAATGGATCGAGGCCGAACCCTTAGCCAAAATCACTTCGAAGAATTGTCTAAAGTTCGTCAAAAGAAACATCTTGGTACGGTTTGGGATTCCCGAAGTCATCGTGTCAGACAACGGCACACAATTCACGGACCGACATTTCCAAGAAACTCTAGTCAAACTAGGCGTAAAACAGCGTTTTACGTCGGTCGAACACCCGCAAACAAACGGGCAGGCGGAGGCGGCCAACAGAGTCATCCTAAGGGGGCTAAAGAGAAGACTGGATGAAGCCAAGGGAAGGTGGGCAGAAGAGCTTCCCTCTGTGCTATGGGCGTATAGAACCACGCCACACTCAACCACGGGAGAGCCCCCCTTCAGGATGGTCTATGGAACGGACGCACTGATCCCTGTGGAAATGGGAGAGTTGACTTGGAGAACGGCTAATCCTCTACGGCCGTCCGAAAACGAGCAGGCAACGAGAGAAGAGCTTGACCTAGTGGAAGAACTGCGGCACAAAGCAGCACTCAAAGAGACGTTGGTCAAACAGAACATGGCCACAAGACACAACGCCAAGGTCGTTCCTAGATCGTTTGAAGTGGGACAGCTCGTCCTAAGAAAGGCAGATATCGGTCAGAAGAATGCTGGCCAGGGCAAGCTAGCCCCAACTTGGGAAGGACCCTATAGAGTAGCTGCCAAGACGGGCAAAGGAGCATATATCTTAAAGACCATGGGTGGAGGGATGATTGCAAACACTTGGAATGCAACAAACCTTAGAAGATATTTCACTTGATGCCATGTAATATATGAAAGAATGTCATGTTTCCAGTTAAATGATGAATAAAAATCAAAACGGGCGGGACACTCTTTTTCCCTACGGGGTTTTTTATTGAGGCCCGCTCGTCCGTCAATAGAACGACGAGGAATTTCTTAAATTCTTGATTATGGTGATTGATCCATCCAATAACGAACAAACCCTAAGGCGAGTTAAATTCAAACCGAGTTTGATAAACTGCCAAGGGTCGAACTTAAGCGACCTTAAGTCTGAATTCGCTTGCAAACGAGCTAAATCTAAAGTAGAAACTTGGTAAGCTGTTTGCAGGTAGCTTCGCAAGCTTAGACCGACCCATACGAACATGAAGAATTCAATAGTTAGATAAAGCAAAAATCTAAATAAACGATTATGACAAAGAGGTTTAAACATTAAAAGTTACCCGGAGAAAACCGGGCTATTTGGTGATTACAAGTAAAGGACGGCCACGAGACCCCCAAAGCAAAAAACGATACATTCTTGAAAAGGAAGACAAAGACAATCAAAGTCCAAACGGACGAGTACAAAGGGAGTAGCTCATTCAGGGCGACGATAGACGATCGTCTCCTCTTGGATAACGTTCCCATCGTCGTCTTTCTCCGCGAGGCGAACGATTTGCCCGTTTTTCAGGAAGTGGTCGTTGTTCACTATCTCTGTATTAATCTCCAGCGATGGGTAACAATACCGAATCTGAGCTACGGCCTCTTCGAAACGCCCGCTAGCAATAGAGATGGTCATGTCTTCCAGGGCCTCCAGGTCGCCCCTCGCCTGATCACGCTCGCCTTCGACGGCCTTCAGACTCTCCTCAAGACCGACCACCCGCTCCTCCAGCTGTATAACCTTGGTAGACTGCTCGGCCAAACCGGCAGTAGCGGTGGCAAGTTTGACCTCAGCATCTACCTTGGCTGTCATGGCCGCATCACGCTCGGCAGTAACTGCGCCAAGTGCGTCCTTCGTGGGTTGGAGGGCGACCTCAGCATCCTCTAGTTTCTTTTTGGTGCTCTCGAGCTCTGCTCGCAAATCTGTAATATGTCCAAGAGCGGACTTATACTTGTCAGTTTTATCCAAAAGATCACCCTCCAACCACAAGTTTCTGTGAAGTAAGCGCATACCTGCTTGGCGGCCGGCCTCCTCAGATTTGTAACGAGCAAGCTTTTGAGAAGCTGCTTGGGCAATTTCGGCTACGAAGAGGAGGGGATCGGCCTTCAAACGTTCAAAATCCACATCCTTGAGATCGTCCAAATCCAAAGACGACCTTCTTGATACCTCTCTTCTTTTTTGAGGAGAATCAAGGTCGATCGGAATAGCGTCCAGAGGACCTTGAGCCCGATCTCTCTTTTTGGAAGATAAGTTTGTTCCTTGATCGCCCCCAGTAGGTCTATGATCGCCTTCAGCACGAGATGGTTGGGACGAAGAGGCAAAGGACACCTTCTTCTGCTTCCTTGACTTTGTCTTCGCCAAAAGAGCTTCAAAACCGATGCCCGTCATTTCAGCTGGAAAAGCAAAAAGATGAGTTAGGAGGCAGGGCAAATAAAGCACGATTAAAGTAAAAACGAAAATAAAGGCACACCAAGTTTGTTTTCGGCTTGCTCGGATGTCCGGAGACAAGCGAATTTATTGCAGGGGATGACTCCTTCTGGCAGCCAAGTAACCAAGGTCTCTAACATCTGAATACTCTCAAGATCATAGTCGCTCAGCCTCCTTTGATGCCGATAATGGATTGTGTCGCGATCGTAGTGCGAGTGCGACCAACCTAGAGGAAACTTCATTGAGGAAACACGACCTTCGTCATCCACGGTTCCCACCATTGCCTTAGCACGATCATTAACAGGAACGACCCAAAGGAAAGCGTGCCTCCAAGTTTTTACCGATTCGCAGAATGGCTTAAAGAGCCTGATCGTGTTCTTCCGTCCCTTCAAGGAAACTTGCTCCCATCGCCTGGGTTCGCTCCTCATCTCCACTGTGCGACTAACGTCAAACAATGAGAAGAAAAGACGGCAATTTACCTCCCGATCAAGAGCGGCCATTATTACCTCGAACGACTTAACCAGCGCCCAAGCATTAAAGTGAAGTTGAGAAGGGGCAACACCGAGAGTCCTTAAGACACGCCTCTGGAAAAATGTAAAGGGAGGTCGCACCCTCAAATCACGAAGGACGTTGGAATACATGATAAATTTTAAAGAACTCGGGATTACGGCAGCATGCTCGTCAGGTCTTACGCCCTCCGCTCGCCATTCCTGATCACCGTAACCTATTAACTTGGTGAAGAGAGGCAACACCTCATCACCAGGGGGGAAGACAGAGCGTTCGTTGATTATAGCGGAGGATATCCAGGAGCGGTCGACATCAACCCTACCCCTCCAATCGTGCTCTTCGGGCAGTACCTCGTTGACTGGAACCGGAGGGGGCGAAGGATTCATTCGGGGAGACTGGACGGTATCGACCGTGTTTGACGAGCGTCCGGAGGACGATGAAGAAGAGAAATCGGTAGAAGAAAAGGTCTCAGATGGGAACCCGCTCGTG
Organism: Astragalus glycyphyllos; assembly: GCA_963573325.1. Lineage (NCBI taxonomy): Eukaryota > Viridiplantae > Streptophyta > Magnoliopsida > Fabales > Fabaceae > Astragalus > Astragalus glycyphyllos. The sequence goes on along the minus strand of OY754311.1, from coordinate 31,276,937 downwards.
CCGACATCTCCGGAGTGAGCATGCTCAGCCATACTCGCAGGTAGACGACCGGAAATTCTCGCAGTTTTCTTTGTTCGCGCCACTGCGTTGACCTGTGAGGAGAAGGAAAGTCAGGCTCACCCTAAACGATGAGTTGCCGAAGGGGGCGACAAGGTCGACCCCGAGCCTGACGCCCCCTCCTCGCCCTATGCAAGCAAAATTAGCCAAAATAAACAAGACGAAAAGGGCATACCTGGAGTGGGAGAGAAGTTCGGTCTAAGGGTAGTATACTCCTTGATGAATAAAATCAATCGACCAGAAGAATAAGACCGCCTGAGTTGAAACTTATGCACGGGTAAACACCTGGCCAGAATAAAGAAGCAAGCTTTTTGATCGGTCTAAGAGTTTGTGACCTTTTTTGAGCTCCGACAATAAAAGTGGAAACTGAGAAAGAGAGGGGGCAACATATTTATAAGGATTGGAAAGCAAGCAAGCCAAACGACACGACCCCTCACTTGCACACGCCTTGAAAACCAGACCGCCATCATGACAAAGCGCCACCTTTTTCAGAATTCGAGGCACCATTAATGATCCCTAGGGAAAATCGAAACGTCACTTCCTGACAGGAGCCACGTATCATGCGAGCGTAAGCGAAGCCCACCGCGAATCAGAAACGATCATAAAACAAGCCCACGCCCGCCACACGAGCGACCTTGGCTTGGGGGGCAACTGTTCTGGAGTGGGCCGAAGCCCACTATCCAGTGCTCTGGCGCTAGATCGGCCCAACCGTGGGGCACAAAGCAGGAACCGCATCAACGGCCCTGATCTGTCCGTACGTCCATCCAACGGCCGAGCACGACTCACGCTCACTATTTAAGCATTCATTGCGTCAGTTGTCAGGTACACACTGTTCATCAATACCTATATTTTGCTCGTCCTTTCCTGACTTGGGCGTCAGAGTGTTATCGCAGGTACACCCGCCCGCTGGAGCAGAGCTAGCTGAACGACCGAGGCATACAGAGATCTGAGACCTGGAAAACAGCAAGCAAGGACATCTAAGGCACAGATCAATTGGCGACCACAGTGGGAGCCCGCGCGCTTTCCACCATTCGTACGGATGCCACCAAAGGCAGATCTCTGTATGCCTCGGTCGTTCAGCTAGCTCTGCTCCAGCGGGCGGGTGTACCTGCGATAACACTCTGACGCCCAAGTCAGGAAAGGACGAGCAAAATATAGGTATTGATGAACAGTGTGTACCTGACAACTGACGCAATGAATGCTTAAATAGTGAGCGTGAGTCGTGCTCGGCCGTTGGATGGACGTACGGACAGATCAGGGCCGTTGATGCGGTTCCTGCTTTGTGCCCCACGGTTGGGCCGATCTAGCGCCAGAGCACTGGATAGTGGGCTTCGGCCCACTCCAGAACAGTTGCCCCCCAAGCCAAGGTCGCTCGTGTGGCGGGCGTGGGCTTGTTTTATGATCGTTTCTGATTCGCGGTGGGCTTCGCTTACGCTCGCATGATACGTGGCTCCTGTCAGGAAGTGACGTTTCGATTTTCCCTAGGGATCATTAATGGTGCCTCGAATTCTGAAAAAGGTGGCGCTTTGTCATGATGGCGGTCTGGTTTTCAAGGCGTGTGCAAGTGAGGGGTCGTGTCGTTTGGCTTGCTTGCTTTCCAATCCTTATAAATATGTTGCCCCCTCTCTTTCTCAGTTTCCACTTTTATTGTCGGAGCTCAAAAAAGGTCACAAACTCTTAGACCGATCAAAAAGCTTGCTTCTTTATTCTGGCCAGGTGTTTACCCGTGCATAAGTTTCAACTCAGGCGGTCTTATTCTTCTGGTCGATTGATTTTATTCATCAAGGAGTATACTACCCTTAGACCGAACTTCTCTCCCACTCCAGGTATGCCCTTTTCGTCTTGTTTATTTTGGCTAATTTTGCTTGCATAGGGCGAGGAGGGGGCGTCAGGCTCGGGGTCGACCTTGTCGCCCCCTTCGGCAACTCATCGTTTAGGGTGAGCCTGACTTTCCTTCTCCTCACAGGTCAACGCAGTGGCGCGAACAAAGAAAACTGCGAGAATTTCCGGTCGTCTACCTGCGAGTATGGCTGAGCATGCTCACTCCGGAGATGTCGGCACGAGCGGGTTCCCATCTGAGACCTTTTCTTCTACCGATTTCTCTTCTTCATCGTCCTCCGGACGCTCGTCAAACACGGTCGATACCGTCCAGTCTCCCCGAATGAATCCTTCGCCCCCTCCGGTTCCAGTCAACGAGGTACTGCCCGAAGAGCACGATTGGAGGGGTAGGGTTGATGTCGACCGCTCCTGGATATCCTCCGCTATAATCAACGAACGCTCTGTCTTCCCCCCTGGTGATGAGGTGTTGCCTCTCTTCACCAAGTTAATAGGTTACGGTGATCAGGAATGGCGAGCGGAGGGCGTAAGACCTGACGAGCATGCTGCCGTAATCCCGAGTTCTTTAAAATTTATCATGTATTCCAACGTCCTTCGTGATTTGAGGGTGCGACCTCCCTTTACATTTTTCCAGAGGCGTGTCTTAAGGACTCTCGGTGTTGCCCCTTCTCAACTTCACTTTAATGCTTGGGCGCTGGTTAAGTCGTTCGAGGTAATAATGGCCGCTCTTGATCGGGAGGTAAATTGCCGTCTTTTCTTCTCATTGTTTGACGTTAGTCGCACAGTGGAGATGAGGAGCGAACCCAGGCGATGGGAGCAAGTTTCCTTGAAGGGACGGAAGAACACGATCAGGCTCTTTAAGCCATTCTGCGAATCGGTAAAAACTTGGAGGCACGCTTTCCTCTGGGTCGTTCCTGTTAATGATCGTGCTAAGGCAATGGTGGGAACCGTGGATGACGAAGGTCGTGTTTCCTCAATGAAGTTTCCTCTAGGTTGGTCGCACTCGCACTACGATCGCGACACAATCCATTATCGGCATCAAAGGAGGCTGAGCGACTATGATCTTGAGAGTATTCAGATGTTAGAGACCTTGGTTACTTGGCTGCCAGAAGGAGTAATCCCCTGCAATAAATTCGCTTGTCTCCGGACATCCGAGCAAGCCGAAAACAAACTTGGTGTGCCTTTATTTTCGTTTTTACTTTAATCGTGCTTTATTTGCCCTGCCTCCTAACTCATCTTTTTGCTTTTCCAGCTGAAATGACGGGCATCGGTTTTGAAGCTCTTTTGGCGAAGACAAAGTCAAGGAAGCAGAAGAAGGTGTCCTTTGCCTCTTCGTCCCAACCATCTCGTGCTGAAGGCGATCATAGACCTACTGGGGGCGATCAAGGAACAAACTTATCTTCCAAAAAGAGAGATCGGGCTCAAGGTCCTCTGGACGCTATTCCGATCGACCTTGATTCTCCTCAAAAAAGAAGAGAGGTATCAAGAAGGTCGTCTTTGGATTTGGACGATCTCAAGGATGTGGATTTTGAACGTTTGAAGGCCGATCCCCTCCTCTTCGTAGCCGAAATTGCCCAAGCAGCTTCTCAAAAGCTTGCTCGTTACAAATCTGAGGAGGCCGGCCGCCAAGCAGGTATGCGCTTACTTCACAGAAACTTGTGGTTGGAGGGTGATCTTTTGGATAAAACTGACAAGTATAAGTCCGCTCTTGGACATATTACAGATTTGCGAGCAGAGCTCGAGAGCACCAAAAAGAAACTAGAGGATGCTGAGGTCGCCCTCCAACCCACGAAGGACGCACTTGGCGCAGTTACTGCCGAGCGTGATGCGGCCATGACAGCCAAGGTAGATGCTGAGGTCAAACTTGCCACCGCTACTGCCGGTTTGGCCGAGCAGTCTACCAAGGTTATACAGCTGGAGGAGCGGGTGGTCGGTCTTGAGGAGAGTCTGAAGGCCGTCGAAGGCGAGCGTGATCAGGCGAGGGGCGACCTGGAGGCCCTGGAAGACATGACCATCTCTATTGCTAGCGGGCGTTTCGAAGAGGCCGTAGCTCAGATTCGGTATTGTTACCCATCGCTGGAGATTAATACAGAGATAGTGAACAACGACCACTTCCTGAAAAACGGGCAAATCGTTCGCCTCGCGGAGAAAGACGACGATGGGAACGTTATCCAAGAGGAGACGATCGTCTATCGTCGCCCTGAATGAGCTACTCCCTTTGTACTCGTCCGTTTGGACTTTGATTGTCTTTGTCTTCCTTTTCAAGAATGTATCGTTTTTTGCTTTGGGGGTCTCGTGGCCGTCCTTTACTTGTAATCACCAAATAGCCCGGTTTTCTCCGGGTAACTTTTAATGTTTAAACCTCTTTGTCATAATCGTTTATTTAGATTTTTGCTTTATCTAACTATTGAATTCTTCATGTTCGTATGGGTCGGTCTAAGCTTGCGAAGCTACCTGCAAACAGCTTACCAAGTTTCTACTTTAGATTTAGCTCGTTTGCAAGCGAATTCAGACTTAAGGTCGCTTAAGTTCGACCCTTGGCAGTTTATCAAACTCGGTTTGAATTTAACTCGCCTTAGGGTTTGTTCGTTATTGGATGGATCAATCACCATAATCAAGAATTTAAGAAATTCCTCGTCGTTCTATTGACGGACGAGCGGGCCTCAATAAAAAACCCCGTAGGGAAAAAGAGTGTCCCGCCCGTTTTGATTTTTATTCATCATTTAACTGGAAACATGACATTCTTTCATATATTACATGGCATCAAGTGAAATATCTTCTAAGGTTTGTTGCATTCCAAGTGTTTGCAATCATCCCTCCACCCATGGTCTTTAAGATATATGCTCCTTTGCCCGTCTTGGCAGCTACTCTATAGGGTCCTTCCCAAGTTGGGGCTAGCTTGCCCTGGCCAGCATTCTTCTGACCGATATCTGCCTTTCTTAGGACGAGCTGTCCCACTTCAAACGATCTAGGAACGACCTTGGCGTTGTGTCTTGTGGCCATGTTCTGTTTGACCAACGTCTCTTTGAGTGCTGCTTTGTGCCGCAGTTCTTCCACTAGGTCAAGCTCTTCTCTCGTTGCCTGCTCGTTTTCGGACGGCCGTAGAGGATTAGCCGTTCTCCAAGTCAACTCTCCCATTTCCACAGGGATCAGTGCGTCCGTTCCATAGACCATCCTGAAGGGGGGCTCTCCCGTGGTTGAGTGTGGCGTGGTTCTATACGCCCATAGCACAGAGGGAAGCTCTTCTGCCCACCTTCCCTTGGCTTCATCCAGTCTTCTCTTTAGCCCCCTTAGGATGACTCTGTTGGCCGCCTCCGCCTGCCCGTTTGTTTGCGGGTGTTCGACCGACGTAAAACGCTGTTTTACGCCTAGTTTGACTAGAGTTTCTTGGAAATGTCGGTCCGTGAATTGTGTGCCGTTGTCTGACACGATGACTTCGGGAATCCCAAACCGTACCAAGATGTTTCTTTTGACGAACTTTAGACAATTCTTCGAAGTGATTTTGGCTAAGGGTTCGGCCTCGATCCATTTTGTGAAGTAGTCCACTGCGACGATCAGAAATTTAAACTGACCAGGGGCGAGGGAAAAGGGTCCTAACAGGTCGATTCCCCACCATGAAAATGGCCATGGAGAAGTCAAACAGTTGAGCTCGGTTGGAGGTGCAACGTGGGTATCTGCGTGCCTCTGGCACTTGTCACATTTCTTGACTAGGTCTTTCGCGTCTGCCTCCATCGTGGGCCAGAAGTAGCCCGCTCTTAAAGCCTTCTTTGCCAAAGCTCGTGAACCCAAGTGGTTCCCGCAGATTCCTTCATGAATCTCCTTCAACACATAGGCCGCTTCTGCTGGGAGGAGGCACTTGAGCAGGGGCATGGTGAATCCTCTTCTGTAGAGTTGCTCGTTAATTATTGAGTACGACGATGCTCGCCTGCGAACGAGAGCAGCTTCTTTTGGGTCGCTGGGTTCCTCCCCGTTCTTTATGTAGTTAAAGATGGGGGCGATCCAGGAAGGCGTTGATTCGATCGTACATATCTCTGCTCCTAAGGCCGTATCTAACCTCACACTTGGTTGAGATAGGACCTTTTGTATTACGCTTCTATGGTTACCATTTTTCTTGGTGCTCGCTAGTTTGGACAAGATGTCCGCCCTAAAGTTTTCCGACCTTGGGACGTGCTTGACTTCAGCATGCTCGAACTTCTTCATCAACTCTTTGACCTTCGCCAAATATTTCTGGAGTATCTCGTCTTTGGCTAAAAAGACGTCTTTGATCTGGGAGACCGCTAGAAGTGAGTCTGATCGAAGCTCTACCCTTTTGACTTGCATCTCTAAAGCGAGCAACAGCCCAGCGATGCAGGCCTCGTATTCGGCCTGATTGTTAGAAGTTGGAAACGAGAAGGCCAAGGAGACTTCAATGGTCGTCCCTTCCTCATTTTCAAGAATTAAGCCCGCTCCGCTGCCTTTACCATTGGACGATCCGTCAACGTGCAAAGTCCATGAGTTCTGAACTGGGTTTTCTGACCCTGGGGTTAATTCTGCGATAAAATCGGCTAAGACTTGTGCTTTTGCAGACGATCTAGGCTCATACTTTATTCCGAATTCTGATAATTCTACAGCCCATTTGATCATTCTGCCCGCTAGATCTGGGCTATGCAAGATTTGCCTAATGGGTTGGTCGGTGCGTAAGGTGATCTGGTGGGCCACAAAGTATGGTCTCAACCTTCGGGCTGAGACAATCAATGCCAGAGCCAATTTCTCAATCCTCTGATATCTTAGCTCGGGTCCTTGCATAACTTTGCTGACAAAGTAGATTGGATTCTGTTTCGTTCCTTCTTCTCGTACCAAGACGGCAGCCAAAGCCTCGTCCGTGATGGACAAGTACAAATAAAGAGTTTCCCCAGGCTTGGGAGTCGTCAAAATTGGAGGTTCTGCCAGAGATGTCTTCAATTGTTCGAGGGCCTGGTCGCACTCGGGCGTCCATTCAAATGTGGTCTCTTTTTTCAACAATTTAAACAAGGGCAAAGACTTGTTTGCTGCCTTTGAGATAAAACGAGAGAGAGCGGCCACCATACCATTGAGTTTCTGTATTTCTTTTTTGGTCGTTGGTGGTCTCATCTCAGTCACTGCTCTACATTTGTCTGGGTTGGCTTCAATTCCCCTTTCTGTGAGATGGAAGCCAAGGAATTTGCCCGCTCTAACCCCAAAAGTGCATTTTTCTGGATTGAACCTTAACGAATTCTTTCTGGCTTCTTTGAATACTTCTTTTAAGTCGTTTACATGGGTTTGGTCCTGCTTGGTTTTGACAATCATATCGTCCAAATACACTTCCACCGTTTCCCCTATCTGATCCTGAAAGACATAGTTCATCATGCGCTGGTAGGTCGCTCCAGCGTTCTTCAATCCAAATGGCATGACCGTGTAACAGAAGTTCCCCTTGTCCGTCATAAATGCGGTCTTCTCTTGATCTGGTGGGTGCATGGCAATCTGATTGTACCCGGAATAGGCGTCCAAGAAAGACAGGATCTTGTATCCACTTGCATTATCGACAAGACGATCGACACTTGGGACGGGAAAAGCATCCTTCGGGCATGCTCGGTTGAGATCAGTGTAGTCCACGCACATCCTCCACTTTCCATTCGCCTTCTTGACCAAGACGACATTGGATAACCACGTGGTGTATTTTATTTCTTTAATGAACCCTGCTTCGAGCAGGTCTTCAACGGCTTTGCATGCTGCTCGAGCTTTTTCTTCCTTCTGAACTCTTCTTTTTTGAGCCACCCATTTTACTCCCGGGTCCACAGCTAAGTGGTGGCAGGCTACTTGGGGTGGGATACCGGGCATGTCGGCCGTACTCCAAGCGAACAGGTCCGCATGATCCTTCAGACATTGAACGAGCTCATCCCGAACCTCAGGGGGAAGGTTTTTCCCTATTTTGATCGTTTTCTCCGGGTCGTCACCTAGCATGATGCGATAGAATTCCCCGTCTGGTTCAGGTCGCTTGATTCGTTTCTTTAGCTCTTTAGTCAGAAGATCGTCCCCTTCTTCTTCTTCGCTATCAGGGTCATAGCGGGCATCTAGGTCGGCCAGGTTAACTTGCCCGCCGCTTTTCATTTCTTTCTCTATTTCTATCGCTACGCTTTTCCCTTTTTCTTTAAGCCCCAAAAGAAAAACTCGCTTGGCGGACAATAAGTCTGCCTGGATGGTGGAAACTTCCCCAGCTTTGGTGTAGAATTTCATTTTCAAGTGGACGGTGGAGGGCACTGCTTCCAAACGGGCAAGGGTTGGTCTACCAATGATACATTGATACACGGACTTACAGGGTAACACAATGAAATCCGTCCTGACAGTCCTACAGAGGGGATTCTCTATCGTGTCGTCCCCAAAAGTTACCATCAGCTCTATCCGTCCTACGGGAGTTGTCGAGGCTCCATTAAACCCGGTCAAGACCGTTCCTCTATACGGCCTCAGATCATCCTTTGAAATTTTTAGGACGTCCAAAAGGTCTTCAAATATTATGTCTGCTGAACTCCCTTGGTCCACCAATATTCTCCTAACCTCCGTGTTTGCCATTACTGCTACTATGACTAAGGGAACCTCGTAGTTGGGGGTTCCATCAATGAGATCCTTGTCTCCAAAGGAGATGGGTGGTCGCCCACTAAGTGGTCGTGGAGCCGAGGTCGAGGCAACGCTCATGATTTCGTCCCATCTCCTTTTGATCGATCTGCTGGTCGAGGCGTTGGTGGGGACTCCTCCCGAGATTACCATGGCGACTGGCCTCCCTCTTGACTTTCTCGTGTCTACTGGTTCTTCATCATCGTCGCCCTCTTCTACGACTTTGATCGTTTCATTTGCCACTGCTTTCCCTCTACTAGGTGAACGTGCCACTTGCCTTTCTCGCGTTTCACCGTTATCTCTTTTCACATATTGAGTCAATTTTCCTCTTCTGATTAGGGCCTCCACATCATCTTTAAGAGCCATGCAATTGTTGGTGTCATGCCCGTTGCTCTTGTGGTATCTACAGTATTTTTTTGATGGGCGCTGCCCGTCTTTAAGCACGAGAGGTTCTGGTGGTTTAATATCCCTGAATTCAGTGTTCGCACATTCCGCCAATATGTTCGCGTACGAAGTGTTCAACTTGGTGCGCTCAGCGAACCTTTTGGCCTTATTTTCCTTGCTCGGTCGACTGCCGTTATACTCTTCCCTAATCCTTTGATCTTTTTCTGGTCACGGGCGCTGACTCATGCCCGCCTCGGTGGCTTCTATGGCGGTCGTTCTTTCCTCGTAATTCATGAACCTTTGAGATCGCCTGAGGAACGTCTCCAGGTCTCTGGGAACGTGGAGTCCCACCTCTACTTCAAAACGAGTTCCTCTTAAGAGTCCTGTCCTTAGGAAGAACAACCTCTGGTTGTCGTCTAAGTTCCTGACTTGGTCGGCTTCTCGGTTGAACCTTTCCACATAACTCCTCAAAGACTCCTCCGGACCCTGTCTGATGGCGATCAGAACATCTTGGGACTTTGGTTTGACTCTGGAAGTTGTAAACCGAGCGGTGAACACCCTTGCCATCTGTTCCCAGGATGAAATGGTATTGGGTTTAAGCTCGGTGAACCAATCCAACGCTGACCCCTCTAAAGTAAGGGGAAAGATCTTGCATTTGACCGGCCCGGGCGCTCCACGATACTTCATCATAATATCAAAGTGCTTTAAATGAGCGTCCGGATCTTTCATGCCGTTGTACATCTTAAGGTCGGTTGGAGGCTTCTGCAAAGAGCGCGGGATGCGGAATTCGTCTATCTCTCTAGTATACGGTCCAAGTCCGGCGTCCCGTCTATCTTGACCGTAGTGTTTGGCACAAGCTTTCGATCGATACGAGCATCGTTCGACAGATCGGCTTCGAGAACGGGCGGGCGAAACAGTCGAACCGTGGGAGGAACCTTCGTGCGACGATTCTTCGGGCCAGTAAGTATAATCAGTCGTGGACGGGGTCTTTCTTGGTGGGGTGGTCGCTCCTCCTCGTCCCCTCCTCGGGGGTGGAGATCGATGGACCAGCTGCCTTCGCGGAGGCGATCGATGGGCCCTTGAAGGGCGTGCCCGCACGGTTGAAGCTCCCTCATGGTGAGGTCGTTGCTCTGGTGCAGTGTGCGCTCTCCTTGAGGCGATCTGATCTTCTAGGTATGTGAGGCGGTCATCATTGCGATTCAGAGCCTGATTACGGTCGCGCAGTAGTTCTCGGAGCTCTTGGACCAGGTCGGCGGGGAGTTCCACGGTAACCTGTTGTGCGGGGGTGGCGCTGATGCCTTCAACACCTGCCGGAGGTGGTCGAGTGGGGATTTCAGCCACACTTTGTAGACGAGCGGTGGCCCTTGGTCGGCCCCGAGCTGCCTTTGGTGGCATCCGTACGAATGGTGGAAAGCGCGCGGGCTCCCACTGTGGTCGCCAATTGATCTGTGCCTTAGATGTCCTTGCTTGCTGTTTTCCAGGTCTCAGATCTCTGTATGCCTCGGTCGTTCAGCTAGCTCTGCTCCAGCGGGCGGGTGTACCTGCGATAACACTCCGACGCCCAAGTCAGGAAAGGACGAGAAAAATATAGGTATTGATGAACAGTGTGTACCTGACAACTGACGCAATGAATACTTAAATAGTGAGCGTGAGTCGTGCTCGGCCGTTGGATGGACGTACGGACAGATCAGGGCCGTTGATGCGGTTCCTGCTTTGTGCCCCACGGTTGGGCCGATCTAGCGCCAGAGCACTGGATAGTGGGCTTCGGCCCACTCCAGAACAGGTTACAAAATCATGTCCATAATATATTTTTTCAATTGAATAGTCTTTGAAGAATTAAATTAATTAAAAAGTTGAAAAAATATTTTTGAATTGACTCAACAAAACAGTCATACATCAAAGAATTATTCTCCAAACGTGGTTATTATGTATGACTCAGCTTGATGCCTTGATGCGATTGTTGTTGTATGATATTGACAAAAAATGAAAAATTAATTGACTTCATGCACCGCTAGCTGTTTTCCCTTCTATTCTAGATACATATGCTTTCAAACTCTAATAATCAACGCACAGATTGAACTGTTAATGAATCCAATTCTGATGCAAACTTTCAAAGATTTTGGCTTGTTTTATAGTTGGAGAACAGCCAAAAAAATTGAAGAACTTGCAGTGAATTTGAGACCAACACCTAACCCAAGAGACAATGAATGGAAAGCTTCAAGGTGCTAGTTTTGTGCTTTCTTCTGTTCCACTTTATTCCAAGCTTCAACACAATAGAGACCATTTCACCAGGACAATCTGTCAAAGATAATGAGACTCTTGTATCAGAAAATGGTAACTTTGAAGCAGGATTCTTCAACTTTGGAGACACAAATAGACAATATTTTGGTGTATGGTACAAAGATATTTCTCCAAGAACTGTTGTGTGGATAGCTAACAGAGATTCTCCTTTTGGAAACTCTTCAAGAGTTTTAAATGTCACTGATAGAGGAACTCTTGTTATTAATGATTCCAAAGGTGATACACTATGGTCCTCTAATACATCAACAACAGAAATAACGCCAGTTGTGCAACTCTTGGATACAGGAAATCTTGTTGTGAAGGAAGAAAGTAACCCTAAGAATGTTCTGTGGCAAAGTTTTGATCTTCCTGGGGACACCTTGCTTCCAGGGATGAAAATTAGAACTAACATAGTAACTGGAAATTATACATCTTTGGTACCTTGGAGAGATACACAAGATCCTTCTAGTGGTGATTTTTCATACCATATAGATATTCATGGTTTTCCTCAAGTAGTGATTACAAAGGGAAACACAATAATGTTCAGAGCAGGGTCATGGAATGGAAATATATTATCAGGAATTTCTTCTGAAACACTGTACAAATCTTTCAACTTCTCTTTTGTGATAAATGAGAAGGAAGTTTCTTATGGATATGAACTCTTGGACCAATCCATTGTTTCAAGATATTTGCTCACTTCCACAGGCCAAATAACGCGTTACGTTTTGTCAGATCAGACAAAGAGTTGGCAAATTTTCTTTCTTGGTCCTTCAGACACATGTGATAATTATAACATCTGTGGTGTAAATTCAAACTGTGATGTTGGTAACTCTCCAACATGTGAATGTCTTCAGGGTTTCATTCCAAAATCTGAAGAAAATTGGAATTCACAAAAGTGGTCTGATGGATGTGTTCGGAAAGTTAATTTAGATTGTGGCAGCAGTGAATAGGAGCATGAATCTTGAGGAATGTAAGAAATTATGTTTAAAGAACTGCACTTGCACAGCATATGCAAATTTAGATATCAGAGATGGTGGAAGTGGCTGCTTGCTTTGGTTTAATAATATTGTTGATGTCAGAAAACAAACCTCTGGAGGACAAGACTTTTACATTAGAGTTGCAGCTTCAGAACTAGGTGCTAATACTTTATTTCGATTTATCTTCCTGAACTTTGCTTTTCCATTTAAATACAAAAGTATATAAACTCTAGGCCTTACTAAGCTGCACATAATTTTCATTGGAAACAGTTTTTACTTTTTAGGATACATCTTATAAATTTCATCCTTATTGTAGGTACAAAACAGAATATGAAATAATAGGATGAATATTAAAGGACACTGTCCATTACTAGTAGAATTTAGATGCCTTTCCTTTGAGATTACTGAACTGCACAAAATTTGGTGTGTGACTAACAGTGTTTTTAACTTCAGGCCATAACAAGGGCATGAACAAGAAGAAGCTTGCAGGAATTGTAGTAGGCTGTACTATGTTCATCTTGGTCATGATAGCAGTTGGAGTTGCCATATTTCGGGTTCGGAGGAAGAAACTCGAGAAGCCAGGTAACATTTTAGTTATTTGATCTGATTTATCTAGTTGATACTATGGTACAAATAATCATCCAACAATTTTTAACATGTTCTTCTGATAAAATTTTAAGGTATGACGACCATTAGCTTTTCCTGTAATGATAGAATTTGCAAAGAGAAGTTATTCTTCTAAGGTATGATAACTTCATTTCTTCACAGTTATTCTTTCACCGTTTCAGGGAAGAACCAAATATATAGTTTGAAGAATGACACAAACAACAAAGAGAATGAAGATATTGACATACCAATATTTGATTTATCAACCATAGCTGATGCAACCAATAACTTCTCCATTGATAACCTATTGGGGCAGGGTGGATTTGGACCTGTTTACAAGGTGAGATAGAGCTACATTGGAATAATCTTTCCACAAAGTAGCTATAGAAAAGAAAAAGTTAGAATAAATTCATAGTTACACTGAGTATTCAACTAATAGTTACAAAACAACTTCGGCACCTCGACATTTTCAAAAGTGTCTCATTTAAGTTCTTCATATCTTCTATAAACGTATAAGAGCTTTTCCATGTGTTAGAAACCAAATATAAATTACGAAGCTAATCTAAACTGGGTCATGATCTCATGTTTGTATCCCGCAAATTGGATTTATCTTCTCTAACATAACTTTTCAAATAATCATTGCCAGGGTATATTGACAAATGGGCAAGATGTAGCTGTAAAGCGACTTTGTAATACTTCAGGACAAGGACCAAAGGAATTCATAAATGAAGTTCAGCTAATTGCCAAACTTCAGCACCGAAATCTTGTGAAACTATTTGGATGTTGCATTCAAGATGATGAGAGAATTTTGGTATATGAATTCATGATCAACAGAAGTTTGGACTACTTCATTTTTGGTTGAGACTTCATCCTTTATCACTTGTGTTATTTTTCTGAACCATGTTCACCAAGTCATCTTCTAACTATGCTATAATTTTTGTCAGATGAAACTAGAAAAACTTTACTGCATTGGTCTCAACGTTTCCAAATCATTTGCGGGATTGCTCGAGGACTTCTCTATCTTCATGAAGATTCTAGACTAAGGATTATCCACAGAGATCTCAAGACTAGCAACATTCTCCTAGACGAAAATATGGTTCCGAAAATATCAGACTTTGGTCTTGCTAGAACATTATGGGGAGATGAAGTTGAAGTGGAAACAAGAAGAATAGTGGGAACATAGTAAGCATGTTTATAAAGCAGAAACTTCACTCTCCACATTTTCTGAGCTTCATTTCATTTTTATTCTTTTCTTTTTTTCTGTATTGCAGTGGTTACATTTCTCCTGAGTTTGCCGCCCGCGGATTTTTCTCAGTGAAATCTGATGTCTTCAGTTTTGGTGTTATTATACTAGAGACAATTAGTGGAAAGAAGAACATGGATTATTTTGGCTATCATGATCTTGACCTTATGGGATATGTAAGTTTAAGGCACTACTTTACTAGTTTAGTATTGATATATAATATATTGCAATATGTACTCAAAACTCACAATTTTAATTTTCATGTCCTCTAGGCATGGAAAATGTGGTGTGAAAAAACACCACTGCAGCTGATCGATGAATCTCTAGGTGGTTCAATTACTCTAGCGGAGCCTGAAATATTGAGATGTATTCACATTGGACTTTTATGTGTACAAGAGAGACCAGATGATAGACCAGACATGTCAGCTGTAGTTCTAATGCTAAATGGTGACAAACCATTGCCTAGGCCAAAGGAACCTGCTTTTTATCCACACCAATTTGGCTCTTCGTCGGGAACTAGTAAGACGCATTCGACCAATGAAGGTTCTATGACATTGTTACACACAAAATAGCCTATATAATTTTTTTTAGAGTTGTACTATATTGATTTGAACATATCAAGGGATAAGCCAAAAATCTGATTTTGCTCAGTATGCAAACTGAAGCTCATTCTATACAACAAAGAATGTGAAATGAGTTATAGTAAAGAAAAGCAAAATTACACTAGAGGACCTTTATGTTATTTATTTGTAACAAGTTGGCATTTTAAGTTTTTTTTTGTAACAAATAGGCCCTTTAAGTTACTTAACGTTGACACTGTTGGCCCTTTTGGTAAAATGTTGATTACATCACAATACACCAAAATATATTTGGTTGCTTCAAAATACATAAACTAGAGTAATCACAATATATAAAGTAGCATTACATCAAAATACATAAGCTAGAGTAATCACTAAAAGGGCCTATTTGTTACATAAAAGACTTAAACGGCCAACTTGTTACAAATAAATACCTTAAAGGTCCTCTGGTGTAGTTTTGCCTAAAAAAACCATTTCTTCTTTCTTCTTACATATTTATAGTTCATTTGTATCTGTCTAACTGTGTTCAACTTCAATTCATTGAGAATCTTAATAGAGTGTTTTAGAGGCTTCATTAATAAAACAAAATAGTTTAGTATTTTATAGTTTGTATTGTACTAGTAATGTGAAGATAACATGGACAATCAATACAATAAAGCAGTATCATCACCAATACACACAGCTACAAATAGCCTCTTTCAACACTTATTTCGCATTGGTATTAATTCAGGGAGTAATTGAAAGAACTAATTGGATTTTATCTCATCACACAAGTACTTATATCAGTTTTTTAACTTATGGTGACATGTCCATAAACTAAACTGTTTTCTGAAAGTTCCGTTGGAAGCTAATAGCTTATTGCCTAAAGCACTTAATTAAACGACTTTTACTCAAACAAAGCATACTAATTTTGAAGTGATTAGCTTCTACTATGACTTTAATAACTGGTAACTAAGTACATTGAACAAAACCTAAATACCTGATGTCTCTTCCCTTTCTTCTTCGAGAAACCAAAGTCAATTACTCAAAGCCGTGGCAAAATTTCTCTTCCCTTTCTCCTGAAACTTGGTAGAAAAATCCGGAAAAAATCAACGATCAATAGTCTCCAAATAGGATTTGATTATCAAAACAACAGGCTCAAAATCTCAAATTTCTTCATTTAGAACATTTTATATTTTTTAAATTTTTCGATATCCGTTCAATAGTTGTTTGTTAGAGAGTTTAGGTATATTGTTCATAGTTTTTTAAGATTTTATTTAGTCTGATTTGGGATTTTTCCTTTCATTTTAGCAATAATTGGCATTTTGAGAATCATCAGAATACGTTAACCAGCCTCTCATTCGTTACTAAAAAACATCAACAAAATAAAATAACGTCAAAATAATAGGAAAAAGTTTTTTTTTTTAAAAAAAACTCTGGAAATATATTTTTTAATATTTCCGAAATATTGTTTTTAAAAGTATTCCAGAGATATATGAAAAAATATTTTCTGGAGTGTAAATATAATTTTGGAAAATCTTGCAAAGAAAAATTCGGAATGTTAAAAATTTCGGAAAAAAATAAACTTATTTTTTGTATTTTGGATTGATTGAAATATATATATATATATATATATATATATATATATATATATATATATATATATATATTGAGGGGAAAAATAGGAAGTTTATACATTTGTCCGAAAGGCAACAGCTAGAAATTTATAGTTCCAAACCATCCAAAATGCTTTCGTGTCTTCTACTTCATACCCCTAACTTATATCCTATATCCCCCTCAAACTTTTTTTAATTTTAACATTTTCATGTTTCAACAAATTCGGAATGAAAATTTTCATTCTGGAAACTTTGTTTGTAAAGTTTTCAAAACTTTTTTAATGTGCTAATACTGAAAATTTCAAACTATGAAACATCCATGATGCAATTTGCATTCCAAAAATTTGAAAACTCTGCCATGTAATTTGCATTTTGGATGTGTAATCACTAACAAGAACTAAGCACCCGTTTGAATAGAGTTTATTTTGAGCTTGTGAAAAGCAGCTTATGCAAATAAATAAGTTTTTTTGTATTATTCATAAGTTTGTCGATATAGTTTATGGAAAAACAACTTATGGAGATATAATTTTTGTTAGTGAGAACTTATGGGTTAGCATGAAAACTTATTTATCTCTATAAGTTATTTTCTATAAGCTCGAAAATAAGCTCATCCTAACGGGCCCTAAGTCTAGAGCTCGGGTACTACATGGTTTCTTGTGACAACACCTTTGTAGGAAGTGATTCCCAACAAATATTTCTTTGCGAAGCCTAATCTGATACTATGTTTAGAAAACCACACATGATATCTCACTTTCGTGCTGAGATACAGCTCAACTCAACCGCAACACAACTACTATATATATATATATATATATATATATATATATATATATATATATATATATATATATATGGGGCATGACCCCTCATGTTTGATCACTTTACTTTTAGCCTATTTTTGTGCATATTCTCTCTGATTTCTTTAAGTCTTAACCTAATAACTTAGGCATTGAAGTATCTTTTTAGTCATCTCTTTCATTGGAGTTTGAAGGCATTTTTCATCGCGTACAGAAGATGTCACTGTTGTGCTAATCTTATCATTAACAAATTTAAACTCAAAAGTTATATATAAAACAAATTTTCCAAAATAAAAACGTGAGAACATGAAAACATAAATAAAACAAAACAGAGTAAAGATTTAATTCTATTTTTTGTCTATGCATGCTCGCTAATAACTTTGTGATTGAATTTTAATCATTCAATGTTTTATTAAGGATTCTTTATTTACTGAAAACCCTTTAGTTTTTTTTTTTATGCAAAATCTTAATAGAATGAATAAGTTCAGTTGTTTTAAACTTTTTCTCTCAAAACTCACCAACCAATTTTTTTTAGTAAATAAAAACTCCAAAATTTTACTTCAAACCCAAATTTTAGGGTGTGAAATGTGTTTTGAAAATTAGAAGTTCGTTGAAGTAAAATTTTGAATAATTTTAGGGAGTTTTTACTAAGTTTTCAATGAACTTCTAACTTTCAAATTTTGAAAATTAGAAGTTCATTGAAGTAAAAATTTTGAAAATTAGAAGTTCATTGAAAACTCCCTAAAATTTTGAAAATTAGAAGTTCATTGAAAGTGTGTTTTGAAAGCATAACTTTTAGGTAATACTCCCTCTGGTCCCTATTATAAGAGGATTTTTGGAGTTATTTTTTTGTCTCAAATATAAGAAAATATTTTAGTTTTTAGTGTATGTTTATTGCTTAAGTACCTATTTTACCCTCATTGAATGATTTGTCTTTTCAGTTTTCAATGTGAGTGGGAATAAATTAAGATACTTTGGCTCTGTTTGGCAAAGCCAATCCGCTAGCTTATAGCGGATAGCTTATAGCGGATAGGCTAGTTGTAACTGTTTGGCATGACTAGCTTATAGCGTTTTTTGAAACGCTACTTGAAGTAGCGTTTGAGCTTATAGCTTATAGCGTTACATTTTTTCTCTAATTTTTACCCTCATTATTTTAATTAAATTCCCCATGTATCCTCAATTAAATAAATCTTCTCTCTCATTTGTAAGCATTAATTACAAATGCCTATTTATGTCATTGTATATTTATAAGCTTGTTCAACCGCTACTTTTACCAAACACTTTAAATTCAATCTGCTAGCTTATCCGCTATAAGCTATCCGCTTTCAGCTCATCCGCTATAAGCTAGCTTATCTGCTATCCGCTATCCGCTAGCTTATCCGCTATCCACTCTTTTTTACCAAACAGAGCCTTTGTCTTAAAGTATTTTGTTAGATTAGTATATTTGGATAATTAATAAAACGAAGGAATTTCATAATGCATTGTCTTAAGATTAATTCTAGGGCATTTCAAATACCACCTAAAATCTAAGAATTTAAAATTCCCTCAAACTATGAATCTTAAAATGGTCCTATAATTTTTCCAAAATTTACAAAATTTTCCCCATTTGTTTTAAAATTTTCATGAGTCCCTATAAAGTTTCAAATTGCAGAATGGTCTGTATGTTTTTATTTTTTCAAACCAGTCCATACGAATTTTAAAATTTGCAAATTTGTCCCTATAAATCTTCAAAATTTGCAGATTGCCCAGCTTTTTAAAAAATTCATTTTAAACCACTTTTCTTTTGATACTTATATTTTTACTCCAAGATTTTTGAAACTTTTAAAATGACCCAAGTTTAAAGCAGTTACTCTATCCCAATAAAAAAATATATAAATGAAGGGAATTTGATTGAAGCATTTGAATTACTTACAATTTCAAGTTCGCTATAGTTTTAAATTACTTCATTCAAATACACCGTAAATGTCGAGATAAAATAAAATAGATAAGAAGCTAAAGATTGTAACTGGAAAATATCAATAATAATACCAAATTTATTTAATTTTTCTAATTCAAATTTAGTTTACTAAAAAATAAAATGATTTAATTTATAAGTCAATGTAAAAGAATTTTACACTGTCAACAAATCACAATTACTAAAAATGATTGAGTCTTTTCCCAATATTGGAAATCATTGATACAGTGAGTTGTTAAATTTATTTTTACCAACGATGCATAACCATTAAACATAAAATAAAAAAATTAAATTAAATTAACATAATTTAAATAAATAAATTATGCAATTAATAATTAAAAAAAAGGGGCAAAAGAAAGAGCTCGGAAGATTGTCAAAAGAAAAAGAAAGAGTAGGAAAGTGACCACAATGTTTCCTAGTGGACGGTTCTACCCTTTTGACAACCTTCTACGAAGGTGTTAGGCAAGGCAAGTAAACCGTGTGTACCATGTTGCTGAGTTGTCTTCAATGAATCTATCTATGACTCTATGTCCACTCTCCTTCTCGGAAATACCACTCAACATTCCTCACCCTTTCCTCAATTTTATATATACACTCGCATGTTTCCTCCATCATCATCATCATCATCCATAACCAAATAACCAATCTCTCTTCTTAGTTCTTTACTTTGATCTTTCTTTTCCTTCACCAAATGGCTGCACAAAACTCTCAACCTCAAAACTTCCAAGACTATTTACCATTCATGGCTAACAAACTTGGTGGGGATGGTCTAATAGACGAGCTTTGTAATGGTTTCAATCTATTGATGGATTCTGATAAAGGGGTCATCACTTTTGATAGTCTCAAGAAGAATTCTTCTTTACTTGGGTTAGAGAACTTCAATGATGAAGAACTTCGTTCTATGATTATGGAAGGTGATTTTGATGGTGATGGTGCACTTAATCAAATGGAGTTTTGTGTCTTGATGTTTAGACTTAGCCCTGAACTTATGGAAGGCTCTAAGTTTTGGTTGGAAC